>CM034153.1:48823051-49427613 GCA_019776745.2 Taxus chinensis
TTGTGGCAGTTCTCCCTGCAATTGATCCAAGAACTCAGTCTGTACCAAGTTCCTGAAGGTCTCTCCAGGATCAATTTCTGAGCTATTCGTATGAATACGAAATGTTATAAGCACACCCTCTGGAGGACCTGATGGGACAGAAAGGAAGGATTATTTGGCCGCAATCCTTGCTCCAGTCTAGTTAGGACTAGGGTCGTTTCAGTAGAAGATCCGAGAATTCCAAGAAGGCCCCTCAGGAGACACCAGCTCCAAAGAATGATTCGACACCCATAAGGGAAAATCAGTTTTTCCCAGAGTCTGGGACACAAACCAGTGAAACCCCTCCTGCCTCAATAAGCTCAGGCTTGTAGGATCTACTCCTCTCCCATCTACCCAGGTAATACAAGAAGAAACTCAAAGAGGTAAAGAATAGCCTGTAGGGATGACCCTCCAAAAAACAGGCAGAGATGCTATGGGGCCATAGAAACATCATCGTTCTCATTGAAAGTGAAGACAGTGAGGTGCCAATTCCTGCAAGTGTTCCTGAGGATCCAACAGATAAAGACAAGGAGGTCCAGAGCACTGAACTTCCAGGTACTATTGATTCTTCTATTGCCATTGTCTCCAGTGCTCTTCCACATCTCAGCTTGAGTCAACAGCTGCACAGACCCTGAGTGTCATGAGCTCCCTGTCTCTTGGTCCCCTTGCTTCTCCTGCAGATTCTTTTCCTCTTTTGCATGGTGTGCAGCCCCTTGGTTGACAAAAGGAAGAGAAAACCATCCTCCAAAACTTGGGACCAACTTTTGATGCTGTTTGCAGCCATGTTGGGTACCACACCTCCCCGTGCCAAGAAAGCAAAACCCACCTCTAGAATAGTATCTGATACTCGAGGTCAGCAATTCCTGGAGATTGCCAAGCCTGCAATGGACAAATCAGAACAGACTTGCAGGTATCTGACTTGGAGCTACTGAGAATCCCAATGGGAGAATCCACCCCTGAAGGCGAGATCCATAACCTCCAGGAAACAGTCACCAGAGTTATTGGGGAGAGTGGAAAAAGGACAACAGACTATAGAACAGCTAGAAGAGCAAGCCCGAATTTTACGGATTTCATCAAGTCTCTTCTATCTAAGGACAAGTTTTAGATCCCACCCCCTTTGACTGCTCTACCTCCTCTGTAATATTGAGCCAAGATGAAGTACAAAGTATAAAAGATATGCACAAGTATTCTGTCTATGGCAGGGCTATCGAAGCCATGGTGGATGACATGCTTGTTGCTGGGGTTAAACTTCATCGATGAAGCTTTCAAGCTCTATGAAAAGGTGAGTAATATGCAACTGAAGCTCTCCTCCACTATCCATTCCATGGATAAGAACTCAAAATCTGGAGCAGTTGCATAGTAGACCTCCGCCTCATGGGACAAAACAGATGAGAACATCCTAATGGCGAACAAGATTTTTGATGATGCCAAAGACAATTTATCAAAGTCTTGGGTCTACAGTGTGGAGTGGAAGATCAGAGTATTGGAAGAAGCTGTGATAGAGATGAAGAATAGTTGGCAGAAGGAGAAGTTTTCAAAGCACTGGCAGCCTCTGCCTTCAAGGATATACATTGTCACCTTCAGGACGAAAACTCTGGTGCTTTCCTATCCTGCAGGAAATCAAAGCTCAGTTCAGAGCTTTTGTGAAAGATGATCTATTCAAGGAAAGCACCATCTCCAAGAAAAGATGAAGGACATTTGCTCTCTTCAACATGCCATTAAAGAGCAAATAAAGATTATCAATACTCACGTCGGGTTTGATAAAGAAATGGAGAAGTTGTCTAGGATTTTGGACTCAGTCTGCCGCCAACACGTCAGTTCCACGTGGCAGAGACATAGCCGAGGCTTTGAAGAAGTTCAAGGCAGCGAGTTCTGAAGACAGTGGGTCCCTCCCTGTAGCTGGCCACCTGTCTCTTCCTTCTTTCTTTCTTTTCTCTTCTTCTCTGTCTTTTCGCATTCCCTGTAAATAGTTGGGATATTGCAACCGGCAATACTTAACTATTCTTTATTTAAAAGAAACGGTTACAATACGTAACTGAATTGTAATCTATATAATGGCTTTTGCACGCCATTTTAAGAAGGAGGGGGAAGAACTTGGAATTTTTACTGAAAGTGTAAAAAGATCTTAAAGAAATCAATACAAAAGGGCTTTTCATTCTTTGTCTATCTGATTCTTGTCATATCTGTGTTTTCCTTTAATATTGTGAAGATCAATTTTTGTTCTTAACTCGTTTAGTCTCTCTGATTGCATACTGTTCAGTTTTTGCAAGTACAGCGATCTTGTACAACCAAGAAGGAACTTTGTGTCCTTGATTTATAAATCTGAAGGAGGTTATTTATAGAACTTTGTGTCTTAAATTTAATCTCATACAAATGATCTTGTCTTAAATCCCTTGAAGCTTCGCATACACGAAGAATTACTCTGCTATCTATAATTCTGAATGTTGCTATTCTGCTCATCTTCTTATTCCTTTTCCTCAGTCCTCGTGTAACTGATAATCTTTGTGGAAAACACTTTCGTAATATCCAAGTTCGACCATACCATGACATTCTGTATATTTGTAAATAGGTTTGTTTCAGAATAAGGGAACCTCTCCCATTAAAGAGGAGGGACTTCTTGTCCCCTGACTGTTGCTCTTCTAAAAAGTCCTAATTGAAAACCAACAGTTTTTGGCGACTCCGCTGGGGAAAATCGCATTCCAGTACTATAATTTTTTTCGATCATTCTTTGATCTGGCGACTCCGCGTTTCACTCGAGGGAGAAGGGCCCTTGGTATCGAAGATTCTCAGTTTCAACTTTTGGAGCAACAGGGTTTTCCTTTCCCTTCAAATAGAAGAACTCGTTCAACGAGCACTCCACCCGTTCGAGAAAGAAGTCCTTCAGAGCCTGCTAGTCCTAATCTACAAGCTTTAGTCCTTGCTGGTGTTACAGTTCCCCTCAGAACCGTATTTCCAAGAAGAATGGCACAAGTTCCATGGGGTCAACGTGTCGGGCCCCTGGCCCTCACTCAGCCTTTGCACGAGTTACCTAGAGGTAACAGAAAGAACTTCCCCAAATTCAGAGGCGACGGCAAAGTGCACCCTGATGAGCATATTGCAGCCTTCATAGTTGCGTGTGGAGTCTTAGGGGTTGAACATGAAGACGTCTCAGTAAGACTGTTCGTCGAGACGTTACAGGACAATGCTGCTGACTGGTTCTATCATCTTCCGGCTGGTGCCATCATCGACTGGAATACCATGAGAACTCAGTTCGAAAGCCGTTTCAAGCCGGCAGAAGATGTGCATGCACTGCTTGCCCAGATTTCTCAAATAAAGAAAGATCCATCGGAACCCATGAGAGAATTTGTGGCTCGGTTCAACAGACTGATCAACAAAATCCCCGTGAACACTCGGCCGGTTGATCAAATTCAAAAATGTTTCTTTTTGAATGCCCAAACGCCTAAAGTCAGTTATGCTCTAAGAAGGGCTAACCTTGGAACGTTAATACTGGATCAAGAACTGGCTGTTAGTGTCGAGGATGACCTAATCATGTCAGGGAATTGAAGAGAGACCCTCCCAAATCTAAATCTGCTGCTTCTCCCTCTTCCACTTCTGGACCCAATACTGATCCATTAGTCCAGAAACTTGCAAATGATCTGGTAGCTATAAAGAAACAATTAGCCCAGCATGCACCGTATGCAGATGTTCCTAGAAGAAATTTTCAACCCAGAAACCGTTTGCCAGCTCCCCCACACAAGATTGGCACTTGAAGGACCTCCCGTCAAAGTTCCTCGTGAATGCAACTTGTGAGGTCGAAGAACCAGAAGATGATAATGAAGCTTGTGAGGAGTTCTTGGAGGAATTCGATGATGAGGCGGAAGAACCCGAGGGATCTCGAGTCAATTTCTTTACCACTGAAGGCATTGATGATGCAGATGACTATGATGAAGTGGTGGCAGATATGAACAGCGAATCCTTCGCTGTCATGACTCGGGAACAGACGCATCAGAGGGAAAAGGTGACACAACCCCTGAAGAAGTCCAAAGAGCAGCCTACAACTATTCCTGTAATTGCCAGAAGAGGATCTCCTATTCCTACCTCATCTGCACCGAAGGTAAGTACTGCCAATCCTGCCCCCAAAGACGTTTCTTCTTCCTTTTCTCCTAGAGTTGATAAACCTAAGATTCCAAATGATGATGGACCATCCACCTCTGGATCCTTTGACATTGTAGATCATCTAAAAAGGACCAAAGTTCAAATTTCAGAAGCTGAATATTACCAAACCCATCCAAAAGCTTTTGCCAAGATGATTCAATTTGTAAATTCCCATTCCAAGACCATCTCCAAAGGCCTTTTGCCCACACCTCCTTCTGCACCACAGCCCAGTCTAGTAGCTGCGGTCACCTCACCTGGTGACAAGATCAAGCCTTTCTATGTAACACTCCTTATAGCTGGCCACAGACTCAGTAACTGTGTCATAGATTCCGGAGCCTCAGATAATGTGATGCCCGCCAAAGTAGCTCATGCTTTAGGCTTGACCCTTACTCGTACTTATGGATCTTGCTACTCCATGGAAAGTAAGGAAGTACCTTTGGTGGGAAGGATTAAAGATGCACAAGTGGCTTTTGCTGCTTTACCTGAAAAGAAGGTCTTGGCTACCATACTAGTAGCAGACATTCCTCCTTCCTATGGAATGTTGCTAAGCAGAAACTTCTGTAAAGATGTGGGTGGAGAGATTCAAATGGATTGGTCACACGCTCTCATACCTGTCAATGGACAAATGAAGAAGCTCCTACCTGAGAAGCAGTCCGAGTACATCGTGCAGAAGACAGATGACCCCAAGGCACAAATACTCTATGAGGACAGAGGCCATGGTAATTACATGATTTTGTCCCCTGATGAAATCCAACCCTGCAAAATATCACCTAAAGATCCCAATGGTGTCTGGATCTTAGAATTTGACGGCAGTTGTTCTTCGGCTGGTTCTGGAGCCGGTGTTCTGTTAATATCACCTGAAGGCTGCCTATACCCCTTTTCATTCAAATTGCAGTTCGAGAACACTAACAATACAGCAGAGTATGAGGCTCTCATCCTTGGATTACAAGTGGCCAAAGAACGAGGTGTAAAAAATCTTTTGGCTCGTGGTGATGCAGAGCTGATTGTGAAACAAGTCAGAAGCCTGTTTCAGGTAAAGAACGGGAGGCTGAAGCATTATCGGAATCAGTTTTGGGATTCAATTGAATTCCTTGATGCCTTCTCCATTGAAGCAATTCCCAGAGAAAAGAATAGCAGAGCTGATTCCCTGGCTGTCTCAGGGTCATTATTGATTCCTCATCCTGAATTTTCTCAGGATAAATTCACTATTGAGATGGTCCACCGACCTAGTGTCCCTGACAATACTAACAACTGGCAAGTCTTCAACGACGACCAGCATTTGCTTTCCTTCCTGGAGCTCAAGGGCAATTTTGAACAACTGTATTTCGAAGGAAGTGACAACCTGCCTCGTGAGAGCGTGTCTTCGGACCAAGCCGTCACCCAAGGAGAAGAAACTGATCAGGAAGGGTGCATTAAGCTCAAAGGAAACAAGATCCCCAAAGGTTTGGTGAGTTTGGAGGAGTTGTTTGATAAGCATGACAGGTACGTGAGATCTAAAGCTTCCATTGGACCTCGGCAATCAGCTGAGTATGATAAAATTGATATTGGGAATTCTGATGACCCGAAGCTGGTAAATATCGGGAAGTGTTGCACATCAGATGAAAGGAGAAGAGCAATCGACCTTCTAAGGAAATATAAGGATGTGCTTGCTTATTCCTATGAAGATCTAAAAGCCTTCAAGCCAAAAGAAATGCAGCACTCTATCCCTCTCAAGCCAGGAATCAAGCCTTTCAAGCAGAAGCAGAGGCAGTATAACCCAAAGATAGCTGACACCATATTTCAGGAGATTCAGAAACTGCTAAAGGCTAAGATTATCTTTCCCATTCACCATTCGACTTGGATTGCAAACATTGTAACCTGTTAGGAAGAAGAATGGAGAGATCCGCATCTGTGTTGATTTCAGGAACCTGAATCAGGCCTCTCTGAAAGATAACTACCCTCTGCCTATGATGGATCAGGTTTTGCAAGCGGTAACAGGTTCTGAGATGTTATCTATGCTTGATGGTTTTTCTGGATACAATCAAGTAGAGGTTGATACTGCTGATCAACATAAGACAGCCTTCACAACTCCTTGGGGTACCTTTGCCTACAAGAGGATGCCTTTTGGGCTGATTAATGCCGGTGCCACCTTCCAGAGAGCTATGGATCTGGCTTTCGGAAGCTTGAAGGGAAAATGCATAGTCATATACCTTGATGACCTGACAGTGTTCTCAAAGACACGAGCGGATCACTTCGACCACTTAGAAGCAGTTCTGCAAAGATGCCGGAGAGCATGGGATTTCCTTAAATCCTAAAAAATCTGTCTTCTGTGTTACAGAAGGAAAGCTATTAGGACACATTGTCTCAAAGGATGGCATCAAGATTGATCCTGAACGAGTTCAAGCCATCCAACAGATTCCTCTCCCTACTAGTAAAAAAGGCGTGCATTCCTTTTTCGGTAAGATCAATTTTCTAAGAAGATTCATCCCTGATTTTGCTGAATTAACTTTGAATATTTCTCAGATGATGAAAGGAAAGCAAGCATTTGGTTGGTCCTCTGAAGGAAAGGAATCCTTTGAGGGTATCAAGAAAGCTATTGCTAAAACTCCAGTTTTGGCCTGCCCTGATTTCAGCAAGGATTTCATTATCTACTGCTACGCTACAGACAGTACTCTGGCTGCTGTCTTAACTCAGGAGGATCCTGATAAACATGAGCTACCAATTGCCTTCATGAGCTATATCCTGAAGAACCATGAGCTAAAATACACCATGATGGAGAAGCATGCCTTTGCAGTAGTCAAAGCTGTCAAGCAGTTCCGTTTCTATATCCTCAACTCTCACTCTACGGTGCTGGTCCCAGATACGACTGTTAAGTCAATTCTTACTCAGCAAGAATTTGGGTCCAAAAGAGGAAACTGGGTGGCTAAAGTCCAGGAGTATGACCTTGATATCAAGCCAACCAAGCTGGTTCGGGGAAAGGGTCTTTGCGAGCTCATTGCTGAAGGAGCCCAACACGAGTTACTGGAGAAGCACGCTGACCTTCCTATTGTTCTGTTCCTGAGCTCAGTTGATGAATGGTACGCTGACATCGCTCATTTTCTCACCTACGGGGAATGCCCCTCTCACTTAACTGCTAAAGAAAAGAGGACTGTTAAGTTGAGATCAACACAATATGTATTGTGGGAAAATGCCTTGTTCAAGCGCGGTTTGGATGGGAGATTCCTGAAGTGTGTGGACAAAGAACAACAGAGAAAATTGCTCTCAGCTTTTCATGATCAGGCATGTGGAGGGCACTATTCATCAACAGTCACAGCTCATAAGATACTCCGTGGAGGGTATTACTGGCCTTCTTTGTTCAAAGATGCAACCAAGTGGGTAGATAAATGTGAGGCCTGTCAGACTTTCGTGGGAAGACCTAAATTGGCTTCCTTGCCTCTCAAACCAGTTGTGATTGAAGAACCTTTCCAACAGTGGGGTCTAGACTTCATCGGTGCACTCAACCCCGTTTCCAGCGCTGGACATACCCATGTGCTAACTGCTACTGACTACTTCACCAAATGGGTGGAAGCTATTCCAGTCAAAAGCACCACTTATGAAGTAGTGTGCAACTTCATTAAAGAGAACATCTTGGTTAGGTATGGTGTGCCTAACAAGATTGTAACAGATAATGCCTCAAACTTCTCCTCAACTGAGATAATGGATTTCTGCTACGGGTTATGGCATCTCTCTGGCTCATTCTTCAAATTATTATCCCCAAGGAAATGGACAAGCAGAATCTACCAACAAGAATCTGGTAACTATCATAAGAAAGTTGGTCAATGAATCTCAGAGAAACTGGCATAAGAAACTTTACGATGCTCTTTGGGCAGACAGGATCACACCTAAAAGAGCCATTGGAATGTCCCCATTTCAAGTAGTGTATGGCGTAGAGGCTCAATTGCCAGTGACAGTGGAACTGCCAGCCTTGCACCTGATGAAGACCATTGAAGACACTAGTTTCAATGATGCTCTGGACAAAAGGATCATGTACCTGCACAAACTGAACGAGGATAGATTGGAGGTTGCTGACAGAATATCTGCCCACCAGCAGAAGGTGAAGGTTCTGTTCGATAAGAAAGCTAGGTCCAGAGAGTTCCAAGTTGGTGATACTGTGCTATTATGGGACAAAAGACATGAACCTCGTGGCAGCCATGGAAAATTTGATTCTCTGTGGCTTGGACCTTTCAAGATAAGACACTTTGCTGGTGAGAACTCTTTCTATCTTAATTACATGGATGGTTCCCCCCTCCCACTTCCTTATAGTGGGCAATATTTGAAGTTGTTCAAGATCCTAGGTGCCTAGGGAGTCCCTTTGTATATTATGTACAGTGTTTTGCTTTTCCTGCTTTCTGGTGTGTTTCCCTTCTGTTGTGTGTGTTGCCCTCTGTATTGGTTTGTTTTTTGACTCCTTGTTGGCCCAATGGATAAGGCACTGGTCTGCTTCACCAAGTTATCTAAGTTCTTGCCTTGTCTCATTCTATGAATTTACACCAAGTCATCCCCAGAAGGAGCCAGCTGTTGTCCCCTCAAAATTTCCCGCTCTGATCAAGAGGTAAAATTTTAAAATTTTGAGTCTTGAGTGTCTTTTCTACCAAGCTGGAGGTGCCTGAAAAAAGTCGTGGAAATCAAGAAAATCCGCAGTCTTGGGTCTTTTCTTGTAAGTATTTCGGGTCTGTCGGAACATTTCTGTCCCGACCTGTCCCAAGTACGAAAGTGCAAGTTGTTCCCCGAAGCCTGGGCCGAAATTCCCGAAATTGTCCTATCTTCGGGCCCGTCGGAAGTTTTTGTTCCATATGTCCCGAAAGCTTTTGTGCAAGTCATTCCAATTTCGGCCGAACCATCCGAACCGCGTACTTCGCACCACTTTGTCCCAAATATCCCAGAGTCAAAAGTACGAGCTTTCTCTTTTTTCGGCCGAAGCTTCCTAGTCGCGTACTCCGGAACTATCTGTTCCAAATGTCCCAAGTCCAAGTGGGCCCGCTGTTCCAATTTCGGCCGAAATGCCCGAATCGCGTACTTCGCACATTTTCGTCCCGTTTGTCCCAAAATACATTTGTGCGTCCTCTCTCCTGTTTCGCCCGAATCGGCCGAGCCGCGTGTTTCGCGCATTCGCGTCTCACCTGTCCCAAGCATACCTAGTATCATTCACACTTAGTTTTTCCCTGCTCGCTCCAAGTGTTTTTTTTTTTTTTAAAAGTTGGCGGTGGTGTAATTCAATGCGCATTAAAGTCATTTCTCTCTCCAAACGGCTATATAACGAGCGTTTCCCCTTTGCGTTTTCTGCACATGCTTCCATGATTATCTTTTGCTCGAACCCTCGCCATTTGACAAACCAGCGCACGATTCCGCCTCCATTTGCTATAATTCCATTCCAGAAGCCCAGGTCGCAACCTTGTTCTCCTGAAATCTATCAATATGAAGATCAAGTTTCAGGGACAGGAGCAAATTTCTCCACTCGAGTCTGCCGTTAGCAATATCGGAGACAGTGAAGCTCGTCATCTCGACTTCGGCGATTTTTTGGTCAAGAATGGAAGATGCGAAACCCTACGCCAATGGCACAGATGATTAACGATAGCGGTTTGGCTTTCGCCGGAGGATTCCCTATCTCAGTGCAGTGTGCTGACACTAGTACTTTCGTGCGGAGCTCATTTCGACCCCGCCTACGAGCGAATTGACAAACGTACACGGGGAGCTCATTGCCAAGCTGGACGTTGTCGCCATTGGAGCTGCTCTGAGGATTCCGGAGATTGGACAATGCTATAGTCGTCTCTCGTGATCCAAGCACAGGCCATGTTCGACCAAGACAGTGACAAATATAAAGCTCGAGTGGCGAAGTCTTGGTTGAAGAACCCTAGAGAAAGAGGGGGGTGCTTCTCGCCTAACCAAAACCCTCATTCCGAGCAGATTTTAATGAAGAATTGTCAGATTTTATAATACTTGCTGGCTCGGGTTATGGGTTTGCCCTCCACCAACGAATTTCATTTCTGGATGTGCCCGCTCATCAGCATGGTGTGCGAGGGAACCCAAAGTATCAACTGGGCTTGAGATCATCAGTATGAATTTGGCTGAGCAGCTATCTAACGTCCAACAAACAAAGAAGTTCTACATGACTTCATATCTGATGTATACCCTAGCAGCATCCAGGCAGTGGTTCGGATTCTCCTACGTAGATACACGCACAAAGATGATCCAGTGTATGCCTATTGCCCGCAGTTCACCTTGGAGACCAGCAACCGCAATTTCAGGAGGGTCAATGATGCTTTCACCATGTACGTGGTCAGATTGCTCGAAGGAGATACTGCCAGAAGGTTTTCGGATGAAGCCATGAACCTTGATATCGCAGTATGGAGCCTATTTCATTCAATTCAGGAAATTCTCTTATGTCAGGCTGGCTGGCTATGAGAGCACCCCTCTGCGGCTCCCCATGTTCTGCAACGACAAAATGGCCCTGATAGAAGATATGTAGGCAACTGGACAAGTTGCACAGAACTTGCAGAGACAAGAAGATTTCTGGCTTGCACTTTCCCATCTCTCTGGGAAATTACACATGTAAAACAGCTCTGGGCGCCCAGAACATAGAAAGAGCCCTGGTCCCTATCACTGTTCATTTCTTCAAGCCAAGAACCTGTTTTGAATTGAAGAAGTTCATTGAAAGGAACATCAAGATAGTCTATCATCACAGGGCAGATACAGAAGACTACTGGGCCGACTGTGCAGATGATTTTGAAGCCAGAAGAAGGCATTGTGGCAGGTTCTCCTTGCAATTGATCCAAGAACTCAGTCCTATACCAAGTTCCTGAAGGTCTCCAGGATGATAATTCTGAGCTATACTCTTATGAGTATGAGAATGTGATTAAGCACACCCCTCTGGAGGACCTAGATTGGAACAGGAAAGAGAGAGGATGATCTGGCTGAAATCCTTGCTCCAGTATTGAGTCAGGACTAGGGTCTGGTTCAGCAAGAAGATCCGAGAGATTCAAGAAGCACTCAGGAGAATCCAGTTCTAAAGATGATTTAACACCCATAAGGGAAGCATCGGTTCCAGAGTCTAGAACACCAGTGAAAACCCCTTCTACCTCAACAACTCAGGGACCTGTAGGAATCTACTCCTTCTCCATCTACCCAGGTATACAAGAAGAAACTCAAAGAGGTAAAGAAGGAGCCTGCAGAGAGACGATCCTCCAAGAAAACAGGACAGAGTTGCCTATAGGGCCAGAAAACATCATCGTTCTCAGTGAAAGTGAAGACAGTGAGATGCCAACCCCAGCAAGTGTTCCTGAAGATCCAACAGATAAAGATAAGGAGGTCCAGAGCACCGAACTTCCGGGTACTACCGATTCTTCTACCGCCATTACCTCCAGTGGTTCTACCCGCATCTCAGCTTGAGTCAGCAGCTGCACAGACCTTGAGTGTCATGAGCTCCCTGTCTCTTGGACCTCTTGCTTCTCCTGCAAATTCTTCTTCCTCTTTTGCTTGGGGTGCAACCTCTTGGTCAACAAAAGGAAGAGGAAATCCATCCTCTCAAAACTTGGGACCAAATTTTGATGCTGTAGCAGCCTTGTTGGGCACCACTCCTTCGCGTGCCAAGAAAGCCAGAACTACTTCCAGGATTGTGTCTGATGCTCAAGGTCAGCAGTTCTTGGAAATTGCCAAACCTACAGTGGATAAGTTAAAATCAGGATTTGTTGACATCTGACTTGGAGCTTTCTGAGGATCCCTATGGGAGAGTCTACCCCTGAGGGCGAAATTCATAACCTACAGGAGACAGTCACCAGAGTCATTGGAAGGGTTGAGAAAGGGCAGCAGACTATTGAACAACTGGAAGAACAAGCTCGAAGTGCTCACAAGATTTTATCAAGTCACTTTTGTCTAAGGACAAAGTTTTAGATCCCTACCCCCTTGACTGCTCTACCGCCTCCTGTAATATCTAAGCCAAGATGAAGTGCAAAGTATTAAAGATATGCACAAGTATTCTGTCTATGGCAGAGCTATCGAAGCCATGGTGGATGACATGCTTGTTGCTGGGCTAAACTTCATCGATGAAGCTTTTAAGCTGCTATGGAAAGGTAGAGTAATTTGCAACAGAGAGCTGTCCTCTACTATTGGGGTCCATGGATAAAGAACTCAAGCTCTGGGGTAGTTGCATCGTAGACCTTCGCCTCATGGGCCAAACTGATGAGAACATCTTGCTGGCGAACAAGATTTTCGATGATGCTAAGGACAATCTGTCAAAACCTTGGGTCTACAGTGTGGAGTGGAAAATCAGAGTCCTGGAGGAAGCTGTGGGAGAAATGAAGAATAGCTGGCAGAAGGGAGAAGCTTTCAAGAGCACTGGCAGCCTGCTGCATTCAAAGATATGCATTGTCATCTTCAGGACGAAAACTCTGGCGCTTCTCTTATCCTTGCAAGAAATCAAAGCTCAGTTCAGAGCTTTCGTCAAAGATAATCTTTTCAAGGAAGAGCTCCATCTCTAAGGACAAGATAAAGGAAATTTGTTCTCTCCAGTCATGCCATCGAAGAAGCAAACAAAGACTATCATACTCACGTCGAGTTTGATAAAGAGATGGAGAAATGCCTGGGATTTTGGACTCAGTCTGCAACTAACACGTCAGTCCCTCGTGGCAGAGATATAGCTGAGTCATTGAAGAAGTTCAGGCAACGGAGTTCTGAAGACAGTGGGTCCCTCCCAGTAGCTGGCCACCTGTCTCTTCCTTCTTTCTTTCTTTTCCTCTTCTTTCTCTTTCTTTTCGTATTCGTTGTAATTAGTTAAGGATATTGCAACCGGCAATACTTAACTATTCTTTATTTAAAAGAAACGGTTACAAATACGTAACCGACTTGTAAGCTATATTATGGCCTTTCCACGCCATTTTGAAGAGAAGGAAGAACTTGGATATTTTTGCTGAAAGTGTAAATAGATCTTAACGAAATCAATACAAAAGGGCTTTCCATTCTTTGTCTATCTGATTCTTGTTGTCTCTGTGTTTTCCTTTTAGATATTGTGAAGATCAATTTTTGTTCCTAACTAGTTTAGTCTCTCTGATTGCATACTGTTCAGTTTTGCAAGTACAGTGATCTTGTACAACCAAGGAGGAACTTTGTGTCCTTGATTAACAAATTTGAAGGAGGTTATTTATGGAACTTTGCGTCCTTAAATTTAATCTCATTCAACCATCACAAATGATCTTATCTTAAAATTCCTTTAAAGCTTCGCACACACGAAGAATTATTCTGCTATCTATAATTCTGAATGTTGCTATTCTGCTCATCTTCTTATTCCTTTTCCTCAGTCCTTCGTGTAACTGATGATCTTTATAGAAAACACTTTCGTAATATTCAAGTTCAACCATAAAATGACATGTTCTGTATATTTGTAAATAGGTTTGTTTCAGAATAAGGGAACCTCTCCCATTAAAGAGGAGGGACTTCTTGTCCCCTGACTGTTGCTCTTCTAAAAAGTCCTAATTGAAAACCAACAAATTGCATATGAGCAATTTTAAATTCTGGAAAGCATTCCAGGTGAAGGAAAACACAAGTAAATTCAATGAAGTCTTCAACTGGAAGATTGGGAGCACATGCACAAGCTTCTGAAAGGAATTCTCCATGCAATGACTTCCACATGGGCTGCGTTAGAAACAAGATGATGAATTTTCGCCAGAAGCCTTTGCAATTATGAGAATTGGATCTGTCAATCAAATTGGTGATAAGTTCGGGGCCTATGTTTGTATCATTGACTTCAGCAAGTCCGGAAGCTATGCATGATTTTGCTGATCCTTTTCTTTCATCATGTTTCATCATGGCTGGAACAATCTTTGTCTGAGCTCTTTTTCTTTTAATTCTACCGGAATCCCTTACGATTGGATCAATTTGTGCAGATCTAACAATTTCTTCTGATTTGGAAGATATATTCAATGTACTTGACATTGATTTGAGCACCTGTGATGAATATCTGCAATTTATTCAGACAAAGATGCAATCCATGGCATGAATACTTGATTTTTATCACCAAAATCTGCATATAAAGCCTACTGTCCTAAAATTTGAGGTTTTGCTTGCATGCAAAGCAAGCAAAAATATTATTTAATTCACCAAAGCACTTATACCAACATGCAAATAATTATCATAGCAAGAATCAAGCCATTCCAACTCTAGGCACCAAACCTTGAAGCTCCCTAGCAATAAAAAACACCTTTTGAAGCAAAAACCTCCTTTCCTTGGCGCCAAAACATGTCTGTGCTGCAATCCTTAGCAAAAAGAATTAATTGCTTCTTTATTATGGCAGCCCATGCTTATATAATCCTCAGCATACTATTTTTAATAATTGCCCTTCATATTTCTGGCAATTTAATTAATAAACAATTATGTTTATTCACCCAAATTGGGTGCCCAATTATGCATGTTGCTGGTTGCTTTAAATAAATTTATTTTATTTAAGTTTAGCATGCATCCTTGACTTTTCCTTAGCTTTTCCACTTGCATTGACTTTCCTTCTATTTATGGAGCCGAAATTGGCTGAATAAACCATTAATAAATATTATTAATTGCAATGTTATTCACCTAAGGTGGATCACATTTTTTAGCAAGGGTAATTTCCAAAAATAGGAAGTCAACTTGATGGGAATTTCCACCCTGCACTACAACTCCAAAAATCCCCTCTTCCACTTAAGTGATTTGACTTTCATAAGGGGAATTTTTTACCCTGCAAGGTAGGTAAGAAATTCCCGCCGGTGCTTTAAGTGATTTTTCTTTTATAATGGGAATTTTTACCCTATAAGGCGGGTAAGAAATTCTCGCCTGCCTGTCACCTCTAATTTTCCCATTGTAGCTTAAGTGACTTTGACTTCATGGGGAAAAGTACCCTGCAAGGCAGTAAGAAATTCCCGCCTGCCTGCCACTACTAAAAATTTCATCACAGCTTACACTCATTAATTCCAAAAAAATGTGACTTGTCTGGGAGAGGCTTTTTGTGTATGACTTCATCTTTTTTGGTCAGAAGCTTGCATTTTGAGGTTGATTCCTTATGTTGCTATGTCGGTAGATGATCTCTAGATGCTTCAGGCAATTAAACAGACTATACTAGTGGAGGAATTGACCTAGGGGAATTTCACAGAGAAACTGCAGAGAAAACCAAAGAAAAACGCAAAAGAAATAAATAAAAGCGAAAAACGTTGCCAGAAGTCACAGACAAAGCTCTAAATCCATTCCTGGTGAAAACCCTATTGAGATGTGTGAATACCGGCATGCAAAACTTCAACAGGATTCAACCAGAACACAATTTACTTCAAACGAGACTTTATTTATTTAATAAATAATTAAATAAAAATTTCCCGCAGACAAAATTTGGCGAAGGGATAAAATGAGTTTCAACATCTAGGTATTTGTCGAAATTGGCTCATATAATTCACTGGGAATATCTTAACGTAATACAGACATCTTCTGGAAATAAAAACACGAAAAGACCCGTTATTTTAAAAAGAACAAAAAAATTTCAAATGGGTAGTCCCAGATTTCAAGGTGAAATCTGGGGACACCACTTTGGAAAGATTAAGCCCGATGAACATTGAAGGACATTTATGAATATCCATAGAATGAAGAGCTTCCTACGCAAGAACTATCTCAGCATGAATTTTCCTACCTTAGACAAATCCTCCTTGCTCTGGAGATATCAGTTTATAAAAGAGAGGCTTCAACTGCTTTGCCATAAGTTTTGTTATGATTTTATATAGCACATTACATAAGGCAATAGGTCAAAATCCCACTATATCTTCCACCTCTATAGCTTTAGGAATCAAAGCTATAAAGGTTTTATTTATTTCTTTTAACATGGTTTTAGCACACCGCACTTCTACAAACAGAGCCTCCATTTTTAGAATATCCCAAAAAAATTAATAGAATTCAATAGGGAATCCATCAAGACCTGGCATTTTTCTTTTTTTCATGCTAAACACCACCCTCTTTAATTCACTTTCCAAGACCAAAGAGGTGAGTTGCTCATTATCCTGATAAGATAGAGGTTGTAGGAACATGGGCAAGGACCTCCTTCCTGAGCTGAGTGATCAATGGGCTAATCGAAAAATAACTGAGAAAAATAATCTTAGGCAAATTGTTGCAATCCTTCCCGTGACTATTTTGTCTTTCCTTCAGCTGTTTTTAGAGAATTGATATAATCATTAGCTCTTCTAGCCAGTAGGGATTTGTGAAAAAAAGTTGTATTTTTGTCCCCTGCTTTGAGCCATTAAATTTTGGACTTTCTATTGCCAAAGAATCTCTTCCTACGTTTCTCCCATTCATGCACAGTCAACCTTCAAGGGAGACTTCTTTGTTAGCTAAATCAACAGTAGTACCTAAAGTTCGAATTCTATCATTGAGCTCCTCTAGCTTGTTTGATTAGCTACTGCTTTTTCTCCTTGATGTCCCCAAACTCTGACCAATTCCACACCTTCAACTTGGCCTTGATATATTGTAGTCTTGTAACAAGGGAATACATACGTGTACCATACCGCATGGCTTGCTTTCTATCCACCATTGATGAATAAGATTTGCAATATCCTCATGACGCAGCCGCATTAGCTGAAATCTAAACAGGAGAGAATCTAGGAAAAGTTCTCCCAATTTCTAGACTTACATGCCAATGGTCAAACCCAATATTGTTGAGGATATGAGCCTTAAGGACGTACATTTTTTCCAACCAGACTTTCGAGATCAAGAATCTATCCAAACATTCAAGAATACATTCTTGTCCTTGGTGTTTGTTGGACCAAGTCATTGTCCCATTATCAGTTTTAACATCCACCAGTTGAAGAGAATTGAGAAACCTCTCCATACTATATAAGATAGCATCAAGTACATTTGATCCGCCTTGCTTTTCCTCCAGATTGAGGATAGCGTCAAAATAACTCCTCCTATCAGCACTGGAACCTCAGGATAAGACTGAATCATAAATGCAATTTGTAGCCATTGTGCTAGTTTTTCTTCCATAGTAAGAGGAGCATAAACATTAATGAAGAGGTTATGTTGAACATCCTCTCGAGTATACACAAGCAGGAATAAAGCTCCCTTACTTCCCCAAGAAATAACAATTGTGATCATTTTTGGGTCCCATAGACAAGTCACTCCCCTCAAAAGCACCAACAAAACCAAGTGAGATCGCCTGAGCATGAGGCCAAATCCTAGCTGCCAAAACATTCATTAATTTAATAGATAGGGTTTGGTTTCCTGGAGAAAAACCATTTAGAGGCATATTAGTCTGAATCATTCTTCAAATTTCATTAATTTTTGATGGGCTACCTTTAAGCCTTCTTACATTCCATGTGATAATCTTCATTGGGAAGATTGATTACAAATGTGGGATAAATCTCTTACTTTGCCTGTAGAGGTCAAATGTTGACCCTCCTTCTCTAGATTGACCTGAGTAGGTTTTCTGCCAACCTTCACATTTTTGTCCATATTCATTTTCTTGCTTTTTTCCTAGGTAACTCCTAAAGGTAAATCTGATTGTTGTCCTTCACCATAATTAGGCATGAGAAGCAATGGCATAGTTAACTCTGCTTGACCTTCTTCCTGAGAATTATTAGACTGGAATTGCTCCTGATATTTAGTTTTCCTTTGATAACTTTTTAATGATTTATAGGTCTCTGCCATCACATTTGTTGCAGGGATCAGAGCAAGCTGGCTGTTTTCTGTTACATCTTTCTTCCTTTCTTGGGAGCCTAAAGCAGGCATTTGAGTTTCAAGTGCTGGAGAATCTATAGGATCCTCATTATCGGACTTATCATTATCTTGTTGAATATCAGTAGGAGTGAAGTCAGATGTAGACATTGGGAGGAACCATACCATAGGTGGATGTAACCTGAACAGTCATAGGGGTAGACTTTTTAATCCGGGGGACAAGATATCAGTAGTCTTGAGTAGGGATGGACAAAGTGGATGGAGAAAGTAGCAGAAGGAGTAGTCCTTCACTAGATTGCCCAACATCATATGTACTCAATGTTCCGCATCTATGGAGATAGGTTCCTGACGTAAGGGATTATTGAGCATGGCGGTCAACGGGGTCTATACGTGAGCATAAATTAAATGGCTAAAGGTCTATCGAACAATATTATGTTCATAATCATCATGTAAGAATTTGACACACCGATGAACTGCCTAGAGCTGGACAACATGCATTACATGAATCCAATATTCTACCAAGTAAAGCAATTGTATTGAAATGTGGCATCAATAACAAAGAATACAGTGAGGGACCATTTCTTAGTCCGCCTTGAACATAGGGTGTAAAGGTATAGTGATGAATAATCCATGCATGTACGAGTGGTGGAATCATGGCCGCGAATGACTTGAAAAGATTTGTTCTCAATCTTCTGCATTCTCAAAGAAAATGCAAAATTTTCCATGAGGAGAGATAGAGATGAGAAAATTCAGGTTTAGTGTGCAAAGCCATTTTCAATGATCCACATGCTTAATGACAGATGGCACGGAATAGTAGCGACGTGATACCCAAAAATGTGCAAATGGATCATCAGTAACAGAAGGAGGGATATCCAGTTCATCAACTAAAAGATAGAGTATCTGATGGTCCACAATTTCACAACATGAGAGCCATCTGAATGAGGTGAGATTCATGCATTCGCAGGTGAATTCCTTAGCTCTTCAATGTGCAATGGAATGGAGGACGTTTTTGGCCTCTAATAGCGACGCCACGAAAATTGAGATGCTCCTGCGCAAAAAATGCTTTAAAGAAAGATTTTTACCATGTGTCCCCCTTCTCTGGCATATTGGCTTCTATATGATTTCAATCAACCCTTAAGAGGTAAACTTCTGGCCCGACGAATGTAGAACTTGATAGGTGGTGGGACAAAAACAGGAACCTTAAGCTCTAACAGCCAAAGGACGGATCTTAGAGAACCGTGGCCCTACACTGACTTGAGGCCCTACATGACCAGAATGCTTGGAGTAACAAAGCTCAAGGAGGATGTTGAGTACTGAAATCTCGTACCAAAATCAGCTAGGGTAGTAGCCATCCTTCATGATGACCTTGGTTGGAGTAAAAGAAGTGATCAATAGAAGATTCTATCCCATGAATCTGTAGAAGAAGGAGATCAGATTTTGATGACATTCTCAGGAAGATAGGATTTGAATAAGCTCGTGGTTAACCAAATGCATTTAACAAAATTTATATTCCCGTAAACCCTAACATTAGCCAAAGTAATCGCGATGTAAACAATGTATGTGACAAGCCTTGATTAAGTATAATATGATGCAAGCAAATAAGAATCATGACTGAGAGTCCGAAACTCACTAAGCAAGAGATACCATCGAACCAGAATGACTTAGCTGATTCATACACTTGATCTGGATATTTAAGCTACTAAGGATAGTGACACAATTTCTTTTTGAGACAGGGAAAAGTGTGACTCAAAATTTTGGTGTTCCTGGTCCTAGTCTTGAGCAATATAGTTTGGACTCCAGGAATAAGGCCGGATAACGGGCTCCCACAACAGTGACAAGTCATATATGCCCCACTAAAGACCTTTTTTGGGCGCCTGTGACTACGAAAATGAAGTCAAAACCTGATTTTTATCTAGTGTCGCAACTATGCGTCGCAAATATTCCCTGGTTGAATCGCTGCTATTGTGGGAGTGTCAAAGATCTTTAATCAGCCAAGGGTATCATGTGAGAGGCCTGCATTGGAAATAAATATCACCTATCAACAAGCCACAAATCACATGAAAAGGCCAATAAAGCAAAGTATGCTTGAATGGGGATGTTGGATTGAGTCCTGACAGTCACCAAAGATGGTGAACTTATCATCGAGCATTGTACTACATCTGGCTATACTCCATGTAGTTTTGAGTGAGTCTTGTAACTAAGAATCATTCCTTGAAAATGACTTCCTTGTGCAAGTATATCACCCACTAATAGTGGGTTGTACAGGCCTAGATGTATGCAATGACAATAAAATGTGTGGATGGAAAAATGAAGCTTCCCTTTCCTACTGTAGTGTATGCAGAGTATGATGCAACCCTGATTCTTTGAGTCCATGCTAGATAGGTGCTTTGGAGTGTTTTAGGTGTCTTTTGACTTGCAAGCTCTAGGTGATGATAGTAATGCTTAGTGTTTGGTCCAAATATTTTGAACACATGCTATGTATTTATATGATTCACATTGTTTCAGTTTCGTGAATTGCCAAGTTGAAAAGCCGATCCCATAAGTTGAAAAACATCTCCCTGATGAAGATTAAAGAGGACTTCAATAAGCTTAGTTCGAGCAAGGTGATGAAAGGACTCTTTGCAAGTTTTGTCACTTTAATTGGGACACAGGATTGCTGCCTAGGCACTGCTGATGAAGTTCCGCCTCAGTGACAGTGGTGTCCTTATCCAAACTGATTCAAAAGATAAATGAAGTACAAATACCGACTAGGCTCATAGGGTGATGTAAGACTCATTAATTAGAAAATGGGAATACACAAAAAGAGGCCAATGACAGTCATTAATTACTAGTTTTCTTGCTTATGATTTCATAATTGAATGCTAGTATGTGTTTAGGACCTAGAAATGTACCCAAGTGCGTGATTTTGTGTACGTACACACGGCTAAGGACTCTTCTAAACTATTGTTACCAGGTGATGATACAATGCAACTGCTGAAATAACAAGCAATGTTATCGGCATACAAATACATTTTCACGCTATTCCCTCAAAACAACGGTTTATCGAGGGAACAAACAGCTGAAACGTGTCATTAAGTTGGATATTTAGGTAATTGGAAAGTGCTCCTTAATACCTAGAAAAAATATATATATAGAGCACTTGATAATACTTGTGTTTGACTTCATCCAATGGTATTAAATGCTTCGTTCCCCAAAGTCTAAACATATTTTAAGGGATTGTCTACTTCCTTGTTCCTAGGTGAAAAGGCAACTTGCTTTACAAAAGGGGAATGGGAATATAGAAAGGATAAATGCCCATTTTACTATGTATTTCCCCTAGAAAAAATGTCGGACTTGCATTAGGAAGGAAAAAGTTGTTGGGAAAAGCATTTAATATGGAAAAAATATTAAATGCTTGCATAGGGAAAATCCTTGGGAACTAATTGGGTATTGTAGATGTTGTTTTGGGTCTCTTCTTCCTTTATAAGGAGAAGTCGACTTGAAGGGAAACACATTCCATACCATTTGATATTTTCTAATTTGTGTCTTAAGCTTGTAGCTTATGCATATTCTTTCATGTGCAACTGATGTTTGCAAATATCCAGCTTGTGGAGTAAGATCCCAAAGGAACCCTAGCTTACGGTGGTGAGAGATCCATCCCTAGCTAGCAGGGCATTCTTCGGTAGTGAGAGATCTACCCTAGCTTGTCAAGCTTGGAGCTGAATTGATGCCCTAAATGTGTTGGGCAACCTACTTTTTAGGGAAAAATTAGGGTTTCGTGTTTGCTGTGTGAAAACTATTTTTGGAATATTATTCTTCATATTTTGTGGCCAAGATCCAAAGTTTCAGGTCATTTGGACTTCTCTAGCAAAAGATATTAATTTTAGAAGTTTTCAGACTGTTTAGGGACACTGTAAATTTGATGGCAGCATTCTGTTATTCAAAAAATTCCCAAAAACAATTCTATAATATGTCCTCTTATTGTATTAGCAAGCTCCATTTAAAATTTCAAGAGATTTGAGCAACTATTTTTGGAGCTATCCATTATTTTCTGTTCGCTGCCCTAAATTTAATTTTCTGCAAAAATCAGATTTTTGTTTGGCTGCAATTTGTCTGAATTTTGCATATTTAAAGTTGGGATTGCCTAAAATCCGTTTAGGGGTAAAATAATGTCCATTGGGGACATTACAAATGAATATCAGAGTTGTTCTCCCATCCAGCTACTATCTGGGTTACATTACTGGCGAACTTGGAAAGATTTCAATATGGGTTTTATGAAGGAAATGCTCAACGCAACATGGTAGAAAAGAATAGATTTATTGTCAAAGACACTGAACCTACTCAATTTGCTTGGAAAACTCACCCTAGTATTGAAAACAAAGCAATGTCTAATAGATTGACAATACATGCAACAAATGCGAGAATCTGCAATAATAACAGACAGCATCTCATCATGGAACAATGATGGACCCAAGCAGTCACACTTCTTGTTCTTGGAAATACCAATCTTTGACTCAAGGGTTTCAGAGATAATATGCTCATTGCTTTGGTTAATCCTATTGCATTATGAAGATTGGTATCAGGCGCGAGCGATGACAATACAAATACACACGTCACACAATGAAGCTTCCCTCAAGAACTCATTTCCCCCATAGAAAGAAGAACCTTCCACACACAGACTTGTATGATTTGGACCTTATTATCGTACAAAAATTTGAAGCCCATTTTACATGAAATATGACTTGCTATGTTAGAGCAATTATCCCATGCTCAAGAGAAGAAATTTGCTATATGCAATTTAAGGAGGATGTACACATGGATCCATACTGATAAAGATATGATTGAGTAGAATGAGCAACACTCTTGAGCTCCTAAATTCCTAGCTACTCCATTGCATGTGACAACACCTATTTGAGTTCAATGAAAAGATGTGGGCGATTTACTGCAAGGAAATCTCCTCCTATTCAAAGGAAGACTGCTACGGAGCATGCTGGTAGAGGCAGAGGAATCCCCTCATGGACACTTCTGCAGGCATCTTCATGACTGCTGCAATTTCCAAACTAGCTGCTCATGATATTCTTGATTTATGAAGAATTTCAACCTACAACGTTGTAGATCTAGAATTCTCAGAACCTTTTTCAGCTAAAATGGCTAGTCATTATGCATTCCAAGCTAGACTGAGCACACTCCAAGGTATGCTAGTGCACACTGTCTGTGTCTGTCACTGCCCATTCCAATTTGTTTCCAGCATAGAGCATTCGTTGGTCTTGTAGCCTCTTTAATTCATTAAAATCCTTTGTAACAGTTATTGAAGGCCATTGCTCCAATTAGGTGTCCATTTCTAGCATCTTCTGGATGAAACAGGAGTTGTCCCCTGGAGTTAAGTTCTAGATATACAGGTTCTTTAGGGGACCGAATCTTACAAAAATCTTGATAGGCAGGCTTTTCCGTCTCTTGTACATGGCTCTTAGGCTCAATTCAAATCGATGCTAATCTGCTTCAGGGCAAGCAATATCTTGGCAAGAAACCAAGCTGGTGGAATATCCCCTTCCCATTCGAAGACCTTTGGCCTATTTTGTCAACCCGACGGCCAAAGGAAAAATATAACACTGGCTTAAGTTATATTTAATTATTATAAAGTTCCATTAATAAAAGAAAATATATATATATATAGAGCACTTATAATAATTTATATGACTTAATAATTATTAAATCTAGGATGGAAAAGGCTCAAATATAAATTGTTATCCATCCTAGGTGAAAAGGCGACTTGCCTTACAAAGGGGAATGGGAACATAGAAAGGATAAATGCCCATTTTACTATGTATTTCCCCTAGAAAAATGCGACTTGCATTAGGAGAGAAAAAGTTGTTGGGAAAAGTATTTAATATGGGAAAATATTAAATGCTTGCATAGGGAAAATCCTTGTGAACTAATTGGATATTGTAGAGGTTGTTTTGGGTCTCTTTTTCCTTTATAAGGAGAAGTCGACTTGAGGGGAAGATATTCCATACCATTTAATATTTGCTAATTTGTGTCTTAAGCTTGTAGCTTATGCATATTCTTTCATGTGCAACTGCTATTTGCAAATATCCAGCTTGTGGAGTAAGATCCCAGAAGAACCCTAGCTTCGGTGGTGAGAGATCCATCCTTAGCTAGCAGGGCATTCTTTGGTAGTGAGAGATCTACCCTAGCTTGTCAAGCTTGGAGCTAAATTGATGCCCTAAATGTGTTGGGTGACCTAATTTTTAGGGAAAAATTAGGATTTCGTGTTTGCTGTGCGAAAACTATTTTTGGAATATTATTCTTCATATTTTTGTGGCCCAAGATCCAAAGTTTCAGCTCATTTGGACTTCTCTAGCAAAAGATATTAATTTTAGAAGTTTTCAGTTGTTTAGGGCACGCTGTAAATTTCTGGCAGCATTTTGTTATTCGAAAAATTCTAAAAACAGTTCTATAATATTTGTTATTGTATTAGCAAGCTCCATTTAAAATTTCAAGAGATTTGAGCAAGTATTTTTGGAGTTATCCATAATTTTATGTTCGCTGCCCTAGATTTAATTTTCTGCAAAAATCATATTTCTGTTTGGCTACAATTTGTCTGAATTTTGCATATTTAAAGTTGGGATTGCCTAAAATCCGTTTAGGGGTAAAATAATGTCCATTGGGGACATTACAGAAACTATATAAGAGACAGTGCAAAAGGGCTTGAGACTGCAATAGGAATGAGCAAAGGTGATTGGAAGAGCCATAGAAGATTATTCAGTATCATGAGTAAGGAAACACCCTCCAGAGAAAATGGGGGAGAGTGGGGGGCAGTGCGTGGGCAGGAAGGGGAAGAAGGATGCTCCTTGTGTAACATTGAAAAGAAACTGCAAGTGGAATAGGGTTTTCTTGGTTGTCAATTAGCATTGTATGCATCTGAGCAGCTCAGTGTATATCGGTTCTGCATTCAACTGTCTTGACATGATCACTGACTGGTATCATCCTGGACTCAGTACGCAACGTAGCCAGTACACTGAAAAAATGAATAAGTAAATGATACAAATTATAAAACAATAAAAGAAACATGGTAGAAGAAAAAGGAACCCCTCAGCCATATTCATACCTGAACATTTCTGTAGATACTGGCCTGTATTCATCGTATGCACTTGAACCACCAGTGATGGTGAGGTCTAAATATACATCACTGCTCGAGAATGCTTTCCTGCAACTTTTGCACTGAAACCCAGACCGGGATATAGCTGACCTAGAGAAACCAAAACAACATTACAGCTCCAAATATATTTTTTGTGTAAATTGAAATGCAAAAATATTCAAGACTCTCATCACTGAAACGTGCATCACCAAGACCAGTGTTGGACAGGGAAATAGTTGAAATTATTAATCACTGCTTTAAGTTTAGCACAGTGCGGAATTTCCTTAAGTAGGAACTAGCTCAAGGAATTTAAAGATGTCAATACTGACTTACAAACTTAGACCCGAAGGACCTTTTCTGATCAAAGGCTTGTAACAAATAGGACATGCAAGTAGGTCAACCGTTGTGTCCTCGTCATTATCTGCCCTTATTTCCTGAAAAGGAATTGCAAGATTATCAACAAAATGCATAAGAAGTTTTCAATTTATATTAGAGCTTAAAATCGCCAAAACAAAAAAATATATAACCTTGGAATATAGAAAAAGAAAACATGTGGAAGTAGGAATATGCTTGAGACATATCCATGCACCTTGAACAATAGACAAACCCCAGACAAATGATCAAAGAAGAATGAATGCTCGCCAATACAACAATCTATTAATTGAACTAGCCCCCAAAAATAAAGTTACCAGTTTGTACAAAATCTCATAGTCAGATATGTTCAAAACCTATACAAACTAAATTCTGCATTAGAGAGAAAATCAAAGATCTGCTGATTGAAAAGCTGACATAAATACATACATTCCCAACTGCTCCGAGTTTCCCATTTATGGTTTGAGTGTTTCCTCTCAGCAAATTAATAAATGGTAAGAGGAATAAAATAGGCCTCTAGTTGTCCAGTCAAGATTTATCCATTGAAAATAGATTGGTTTTTTAATCATTAAGAGTTGCTTTCCATTGAGTTATTAGAATAGTGAGGCTGAGCATAATGTACAAGGTCAAAAGGTTCCTTTTTTGTAATTTAATTTTTGTGAAAAAAAAATGTTTTTATGAGCCAAAGAATGCCATAGAATCACTCGGACAAGATCAAATTAGTTTTAAGAGGATTGACTAACAGAAATCGGATATTGGTCGAAGAAAGATAATAGTTCTGTAGGACTTCTTGGTGCTTAAAGTTTGGCACATACATTCTTCTTTGATCTTCTTTGGCTTCAACTCCTTGTTTCATTGGAGGGTCCTTCCCTCGTATCACTATTAGTATTTTAAACTGTATTCAGATTTTTCATTTTGGGGTTTAACCTCTTTGGTTTTACCCCTCTAGTCATGTTTCATATCTTTTCAGAATGTAGGGTTCTTCTTACCTTAGTAATTTTCTATAGTAGCTGATTGTATTCTCCAGTCCCATTGACCTACTTTGGTTATTTGTGGACATTTCTTTCGCTGTTTCTTTCCATGCTGTGTAGGGGTTGGAAAGCTGACGCAAAATTATAGGATCTGAGATCTTCTGCACTTAAATTTGCATCAAAATCCATCTCATAGGCAGCATACATGCGAGGATAAGTAGTCCTACACTAGGGTAATTGTTGGTCAGCTGAGGTTTGTGAGAAGGTTAGCATTGCACTTGAGTTGCATACCCAAGGTTTAGTTACCAGATGGTTCCCCCTAGTTTTCTTCACAAGCAAAACCTAAAGACCAACAGCCAACCACTCCAACAACCCCGGGGATCATGCATCATCATATAAGATGGAAACAATTTTCTGAAAGTTTTAGCCAGTGAAATGTGGAGGGCATTGTTTCATTAATGGAGTCAATGTCAACCCCTTAATTAAAAGTTGAGTTGCTTTCACAGCTGTAATGTCCCCTTTTCCAAGCTAGTTTGCTATGGGAGACCTTATGCCCATTCCTCTTCCCATGGGCATCAAGGAAGGAGCAAGGGAGGGGAACTCACCATGGTTGTAAGTGTTGTACTTCGTAATTAATTATTTTATTTACTAATCATGGCATTGGAGTGGTTCGACTAGGTGGTGGAAGACTTGTCAAACAATGCAAGGAGGATTTCTATCTTCTCCATATGAGGTTGGTCTTCTTGGAGGCCAAGCAAAGATTAGAATGTGCTCTTTCCCCTTCACTACGAGGTCGGCCATGAGAATTGACCTTCTAATTCAGCCTTGGCGCCAAAGAAGGGTATATAAGGTGGTTCGACTTGCTAGAGGAGGATTATGCTATTCTTGATATTGATTCCTCTTGGAGGTGGAGCAAATAGCTTCTCTTCTTGCCATTGACGGATGAAAACCCTTCCTTGGTCACCTATTGAGGACAAAACCCTTCAATAGGTATTAGGAACACACTTGGGGACGGAAACCCTCTTGTGTGCATTGGTGGCTTCACTCGGAAGTCACAAGTGAGCTTTAATGAGGATTTCATATTTGTTTCTTCCCTTCTAAGTTCTAACCCTATCCGACTTGCTTGGGTGAAGGGTTTGATGTCATCTAGGGAACTTTTGGACATTCTAAGCTGATATTCTTGTTCTTCATATTTTATAAGGTTGGAATCTACATTTTTGTTATTTTTGGAGTAGTTTATGAGTTATTTCCAGCCCTTGGTTTTGGACGTACTGTTGCTGTCGTAAAATTAATTACAGCTGCGTGTAATCACTCATTTTCTCTATTATTTTGATAAATTTGGATTGATAAATATTGTCGTGGTTGAATTAATTATTTGGAAGCATTTTCAGCTCTATTTGTATGGTTATATGTTGATGTGAAGTCCCTGTACGGTTCACTGCCCTAAAGGACTGATCATTGATTGTTCGGATAGGGTTAAGTATATTTTCAGTCATTTTCAGATTGATGTTTGTGTGTTTGAAGGTGCAATTTCAGATCTGATCCATTAGGGTTGTGGAGAAACCCTTTTTCCCCATTCTCTGCCCTAGAAGGGACATTACAACAGCCAACTAACAGGAATGAGTCATAAACTAAGACTTGAGAATAGTAGGAAAGGTCAAGTACCTCTGACAAAATTTTGAAATTACTCTGTATAAAGAGACATCCGTGACAGGAGATTTTGATTTCTGAAGAGTAATAATCCAGTTGTGATCCTAATAGAGGTCAAGTAACTCCTTGAGATTAAAATAGCAATCCCTGTAAAGAACAACAATTTCAGCTATATGCAAATGTAAGACCTATATAGCTCACTCAATAGGTGGGTGGTCACCGGAGTGCCGTTCAGGGGGTGCAAGGTTGGACTTGGATTGCCTACCTGGTTGGCCCCTCACTGCAAAGCTGAGAACCCAAACCAAGGAGGATGTTAGCAAATATAATTCAAAACAGGCAGATCAAGTATTCAATGGTGCCAATTGAGACTTGCCCACAAAAAAAAATCGCAAGAGCTGAAACCATATTCCATGACACCACAAACGATCATAATTCTTTGCAAGAAGTGGCCTCCTTTCTTGAACAGTGCAGTGCTTTGTTATGGGAGAGCACATTTTGGCTCTCAAAAACAGTGTCTTGTGTAAGAGCAGATCTCAAAGAAAAAAATCGCATTTTCTCCTTTGTTCTAGCTTTCCTCTGCAGCTTTTCCCAGTCTCTCAATGGAAGCTTCACAATGCTTCATACAAGAAAATTCAGCTGCAAAAAAGTCTTGGCATGGAAGGGGACTACCAGTTTTAGAATCACATTAAAAAAAATCACTCTTAGGAGATGGACATTCTCAATAGTGGAAGTGCACTAAATGTGACAAACTTATCAAAGTTCTGTTGCTGAGTTAAGAGTCCATATATTTTTCTAGAAATGTTGGTAGAAAGTGAGAACTGTACAAAAACAATTAAAACAGAAGATCATACACGCTTTGAGAGGGAGAAACTGATAGGATTAAGGACAGAAGAACAAAACGTCACAAGCATTCCGTCAGAAAATGCCAAAGAATCAACAGCTGTGGACAATACAAAGAATAGGCAAGGGGCAACCCTTTAAAGAAGTTGTTTGATATCAGAAGCAGAAATAAAGAAGCCCCTATCAATGTAGAACATCATCCAATGTTTGGTTTGTGTTCCACACTATCTTGACTTGTTGAGGGAAATTAACAATGCTCCTAAATCATATAGAAGACCTACTGTGAGAAGGATTGAACTGTTCTTGGCAAAGAAAAGATAGTGATTGTTAATTACTTGGATTTCATTTTGTCATAACAGGAGAATTCCAGCAGGTATGAATGTTAGGGTGTATGTGTATAGAAAGATTCCCATTATGTCTATGAGGTGGAGTAAAGTGATACGTAAGCGACTGTACTTGCCATTGGTTCATTACCAAGTTGTAACTTGTCTTTGAAAGTTGATGCCAGAGGATTACTCAGAGAAATTAGACAATGGTTTTCATCACCAAATTCCTAGTGAGTCTTGTTGTGAGTGTTCCCCAATCTAATACGGTGTGTACCAATTCTCGCAATAAGTGGGTTTGCAATGCTGTATGATTAACAATGAAGAACTATGTCACAAGGTGCACAGAATTTTACGGAAAATGTTTAAAATTCGCCAAACTTTACCCTTGTCGATGATGAACTCAAATTTTATCCATTATTTTTACATGGGACATTGGGAAGTTTTTGACATGTTTTTGCACTATTTTATAAATGTGTAAATATACATATACCAAGTAATAACAGAGAACGGAAAGTTCTCTCTAGTCTGTTACTCTAACATATTCATGCATTTTATTAGAAAACTAAAATGATTTTAAAAAAAACTTTTGTTCCTATTTTAAGACTATTTTTTGGAACTTGATCCTTTGGCAAATTTGAACCAAACTTAATCCATTGTTGAATTTGAACCGAACTTAATCCATTGGTGAATTTGAACTGAACTTTATCATCATCAAACACGAACTCAGACTCAAACCTTGTGACTTAGCTGAAGAACATGTACCAAAACATTTGTTTAACTCCATGCAATGCACTCAGATTAAACTTTCTTTGTAAAGATTTAAAACAATAAAATTCAATGGGCAGCAGAGATCATAAAGGATTTTCAAAAGTTGTCTAGTGATCCTTCATTGTGTCCTGGCATTATGCAATAACTCTCTAAGTTTTGAGTTTTCCAATGCAGTTGAGACAAGATGAACCTTTAATTTTAGCATTGTCGCATAGTTTATAGAGATTGTATATGCTGTGTTCTGAGTTCTGATAATGGCAATCAAATAAGTGAGGGTTGCTTGAGCCTTGGAGGCAATGTCTTTCCAAGAAAGGTGGCTCGGTCCAATGAATTGTTACAGGTGAGAATTGGTGCCAAAGAATTGAATCTGTAGTTTCTATTGTCAATTCCAATGTTGCTGCTATGACATGTGAAACTTGTTCAAGTGAGTTATAATATGCCATGAAGAACGTAATCAATAACATGGTTTACATTCATCAAAAAAAAAGTGATGAAAAATTTCATCAGTAAATATATTACAAGTTATTAAGAAAATTGTATGGGTAGAATTAAGACTGATAATCAAGGCTTAAAAGAGATAGCGATGAGGATCCCTAGGGTCCTAACTTGGAGGGTGCATTTGCTGGCCTTTGATGTTAGAACCTCCTCCTATAATTGCAGGGTCTTCTTCAGATTACCAAGAACTGCTGAATTCCCTTACCCATAAGACTACAAGTTATTAGATGTGTAATGATATTGCCTTATGATTTTGACCAATGGTGATGCATTGTTTTATTATAGAGATTTTCTTTTTATAGCTAGAATTGATTTAATCGGTTATGGAAATGTAAGGCACAACTGGTATCCAGCCTGGCTTTGGATGTCGGCTCTGGACAAAAGTCACAAAACAGAATGAACTTTAGATGTCGGTTAGGTTATTGCAAACCTTTCCATCCAAGAAAGTTCCGTCATCAAAGAACTCCCCATTCTCTATGCACAAACACAGCTTTTAATTCATTTCTCCATACAACTTTATATATAAGAATATACATTCCTGTATCTGTCGGGCTGTGGTCTATAAGCATAAGCCCAGGTTCAAGCCTGGCAGCAATAGAGCTTGTGCTGTTGTGGCTTGTAACAGTAAAATGGCAGAGGAGTTGGCTTTCTGTGACTCGGCAATTCTATAGAGGTCTAATTTAGCTTATTAGCTAAGGATTTTGTATTGATGGTCAGAGGCCTGCTCCTCAATGACTGACAGTCCCTCAACCCATCCATGATGCTATACACAATTACCGACATATTTGCAGTCATGCCTAGTACATAAAAAATCTTAAATCAAGACATCCAAAAAAAAGCTTGGAGTATTTATTTTAAAACTGGAGACAGGTAGAAACAATCTTCTAAAGAACTAAAATGCACTGCAATTTAATAGGTCCTACAAACCATTTTGGCCAAAGGGACGTTAAAAGTCATCTTATTTATATATTTCTCGGTTGCCATTTAAACCCAGAATTAAAAAACATTTCCCTTATTAGAAGATGAAAAACATTTCTGTCTCCAATAAAAAGAAGAGCAGAATTCTTACATTTCTCAAACTCAACAGCTAGGATAGCAATTTTACTTTTCGGGTATCTTCTTTACTAATTTAAGCTCCAAATCCCCTCAAATTCTAACATACTTCGCCTAGTTTTCTGGAAAAATAGGAATTGTGCAGGGGGTTGAGATGTAATGGAAATGAGAGACACTTCTAAGAGCCTAAACCAGGTTGAAATCCCCTCAACACCAAGGTAACTCCGGTAGATATGTAGAAAGTTTTGGTGTAATGATTATGAAATAGTTCAAATGTGACCCTTGTTTACATATCTTAAAAATGTGATCACAGCTTACTCCACACCGCCTTAATAGGCGATCCATAAGCTCCACCTAGATTTACTGAACCAAAAAGAAATCCAATGCCCTTCAAATTATGATATAATTCATCCCAATTACCAAAACACATGTAAAAACTGCCTACAACTCTTCGATTAACAACCGTTAAACTTTAGAGATAGCAAACGTCTCTCATAACACAATATAGCCTTATGCAATTACGCATCATTATTATCACAGAATCACAAACCCTCTATACTTAAGAGGAAAAAAAATTCAAACCCAATACACTAAGAGGATATTTTTCAAAGCCGAATTCTCGAAAAGAAATTTCTTTTTCATACACAATTGACTGGGAGGAGTTTTTATCACTATTCCGTGCCACAAAATTCATTCATTGCTCAGTCTAAGAAACAATTATTTATAAATAAGCAATTAAAGAGAGAAAATTAAAACTACCGGTGCCTCGATTGTTGCAGTAGCTTTGATCCGAAACAAAGGACTGCAAGACATAGCGTATTCTTTAGAAAAGCCTGCATTATATTTCCTTTGTGGGATTCGAAACCTGGACCTCGAACAGGGATTTATGAGACTTTTATGTCTTGAATTTACAGAAGGCTTAGAAAATTCGCAGACAATATTCATTGTGGTAGTGTTAATTTGTCAAACAACTTGGTCTGGACTCTGTCTGAAGGGATTCTGTTTCTTCTTTCTTTTTTTCTTTTCTTTTTTAGATTGCGTGAATATATATTCATTTGGGTGGCCTGCAAAATATTTTAAATTAATTCCCAATTGGCAAAGATTCATGGCCACCAGCTTGCCACCCATTGATCTAAAATCTTCCGTGTTTGTATTGAAAGGTGCAGTTATATGAGCCAGATAGTTTTCAAATAATTAGAAGGAGAAGCAGTTTTTTTTTAGGATTAATTGTTTTAAGGGTTTTTCCACTATCCTCCACACACAAATGGCCAAGACAGTTAATTTTAGGGGTGATTTCTAATCGAAAAAGCGTTGCTAAGAGCTTGTGGTCCAATGTGGGGGTTATTCTTTTTTTATATACGGGAGGGGAGGGGTTCTTAGTTTTCTTAGAAAAGTAATTTTTCAGGTTGTGTAAAAGGATTGAAATGAAAGATTGTAATGACGTCTGGGGACTAAACGTTAAGACTTTAAGATGATTTTACTCTTTTCAATATCAGATCTTTTACTATGAATCTTGAACACAAAATTTGCGATCTTTTACAGTCTTGTTTTTTCGAATATCTCATTTAATTTGTCCACCTTCAAGTCATTTTTGTATTGGGTACAAATATCATCATAAACTGAACACTCCATGATGAAGTGTCATTCTGTCTCTACCACCCCTTTGTTGCAAAAAAGACAAGTTCTCATTTCCCAATCCTCTTTGGGTATAGTCCATTTACTAGTTTCACATGGAAGGTGATGTGATCCGGTCCTCAATTGAGCCACTAAAATCCTTGTTTTACCCTTGATAGTTGCCCCTAGATAAGCTTTTTCATCATGCTTCCAAGTGGGATTAAATTATTTTATGTAATATGTTTTCTTTCGACCAATATGTTATGTTCACATGGTCGTCCTAAATTTTTTATCACGTAGTTTTGTATTTTTATGTTGTTGTTGGGACACTCTATAAAAGTAGACCGACAACTAATCAACCATTTCGCCTAACACAAAAGGTCAAGATGGAATCAAATCAGTTTAATCGTGATGATACTTAAGAATGCCTTAAGCGTGGGTAGTTTAAGTATAAGTTAATCATGAATAGACCTAAGATTTTGGGAAAACTTTTATCTCTTAACAGCAAGAAGGATATACAAAACAAAAGAGCACAGAAACAAACAGAAAAGACACAACAAGACCAATAGTATTAAATTTGATTTGATGATGAGATCATTTGTAAACTTTCATCATTTTTTGTATAAATGACAATCACTTATTAACGAGATTGATTTCTCAAATAAAGAAATTATCATCAACCTTTATTCGACAAAATGAAGCCTATTGATTAGACAACCTCTTGAAAAGGTGAATTTTGTAAGTGGTGATTTAATGATCTCTTACTCATAATTTACTCGTCGAATGACATAATGATCTTGGAGAAAAAACAAAAAACGAACAAAAGAAACAAACATAAAACTATTCACATATATAACAAATTTACACAATTTATAAGATGAAAAATGAAGATAGACATGTTGAAGAGAAAAATATTTGTATTTATGAAAAGTACAATGTTCGCTAAAACAACGTCTTAACAAGAGTTATGATTCAAATCAAAGCCAACATGGGCGCAAATTCGCATTTATCTTGAGATCGAAATGAAGATATCATTCAAGGTTTGCTCTGGATATGACAGATAAAAATTTGTAATCAACTTAGATGAGATACAAAATAATAAAATTAGATAATCAGAAAAATGATATTAAAACTGAATATACCTGTTGTATCATAAATTCATACTCAAACCTCCAAACAATGGCATCACAACCCCTGTAAGATCACTTATCTCAAAAAACCATTTGCACATAAACATTTTTGAATGAAAATAAGCTTCACAAATTGCTATAATACTTGATTTCTCATCCCCTTTAAAAACGTATCTTCCAAGTCCTTTTTAGAATCTTCCCTTTGTGCCAAATCAATTGTAATTGGTTCACTCCAAATAATGAATTTGAATAAAAATATTACTTTATGTTTTAAATGAAACTTTATAATATTTCATTTGAATGTAAGTGAAAGGACTTGGGTAACCAACTTTAGATCTGAGGGGTTGAACACATTCTGGGGAGTTAAACACATGCAAAGTTTTAGTAGTTATAAATGGCTACAAGTTTTTTTATTTATGAGGGTTTAATATATGATAATAAAAAACATTAAAGTTATTTTTCATTTATAGAAATAGAAAACTATAAGAGAATAAAAAATTCTAACATACCAAAAGAAATAAAAAATTGACAATAAACAAGAATGTGAAAAATTGTCGTTCTAATCAAAAAGCTCCAATGAGCATAAATGGCTATAGATATGACAAGAATCTTCATAAGAATGCAAAAAAAAGGGTTGATTTGACTAGAGTACCTCATAGCGGCAACTTCTAATAAATTTAATATCAAGCTCCACAAAAATAAAGCAATGTAAGAGAGGAAGCTTTTGATTATACCCTGATACCATGAGAGAATCCTTAACAAGTTCTAAGATCAACTGATAAACCTTAATGTTATCACCCACATGCATGCATAAAATAAATTTGTGAAGACTTGAAAGAGACGATAAACATTATTTTTGGGTGGGTATCAAAGTCACCTCTTTTTTGTATTTTATGAATATTTTGGCAGAGTACAATATAATATCTCTCACAGATCAACATTTCCACTAGCCCTCTATATTTTTATATAAATAATAACATTAGGTTGCAGTTATGTTTTAGAGAGTAACTTCTTATACAACAAGATAGGGATAAGTATGCACATGATTTGCACTTATCCATATTAGTATATGACAAAAAAACAATGTAAGTGCATCGTAAACTATACACAGGTGTATGAATTATTAAATACACTAACCGAAAGTGGTTTTAAGGTAACAAAGTCACTTAAGTGAATGAGACAAAATATCACGATTACGTATAATGAAGAATTGGAAGAGGGAGAGAAGAAAGAGGGAGAAGGAGAAGATAGGGAAGAAGTTGTCATATCTGATGAAGAAGCTCCGTGTGATGAAGAACTTTGTTGATTCATGCTTTTTGCTTCTGCTCCTTGAATTCCTTATTGAATTAAGCTACTACAAGCGCCAACTTATCCTCCTTTCGATGCAAATGCAACCCAACACCTTGGTCCATGCTCCAAGAACCTCGTTGATCTTCTTACACTGACTGGGCCATCCTTTATGATCCTTTGCAATTACAACAATGCAGCTTTTGATGTTGACTAAGGACTCTAAGTTGTCTTAGTTGAAGGAGAGAGATTCAACTGCTTCTTTCTTGACCAACTCCTGAAAGGAAACAATGAGTTCTTCTGATGATGAATCCTCTGTGAGTTGAGGGAACTCAAGTTTTTGAACACATTCATAGACCTCATTCAAGATCTCGAAAGCATGTTGTCCACAAGATTCCAACTCAGAGATTGCAGTTTTGAGCATCCCATATTTCATATCCATGATGTGAATCCAAACTTGAGACAAGTTCACTGCAGCTAATGCAAACAAGCTCTTACTCACAAGAGTATGAGAGTCGAAGGAGTTCATCTTTGATACCAGTGGAAACACCTCATCCAAGTGAATTACCTCTTTTGCAAACTCCTCCTTTGCTTTCTTTACTTTTGATGATGTTGCAAGAATGTACTTGATGAGAGAAATGACATCTGGAAACAATGCCTTGTCTCGCTCAATGATTTTCTCAATCCGTTTTTCATTAGTCTTCCACTACATTATGTAACCTTGTGCTTTCTTGATTGCCTCAGGATCAACACTACTAATCGGAAGAATGTATTCTACTGGAAGAGAAGATGTTGAGTCGGGTTCCAAGAAGGGTTGGATGTAAGCATTGAGAGTATTCGCCTGTTCTTCTAATTGCAAATTTGTTTTCAAAATTGCAAGAAGAGGATTCCTTAAACAGGTGAGAATCACTTTCGCGTGAAGCTCAACCTAATGAGATGTGGGTTAACTCATAATCAAATGAGGTCATTTCCTCAATAGGCTTTTCACTCATATGCCTAACAACTTCAACATATTGATTACCTGAGATGCCACTGAAGAAACGGGATGTTGTTTGGGCCTTCTTCCTTCACTTGGACTTCAATGTTCTTGATATTTCTTCGAGATTGGGCATGATAGCAAGTTGTGTTGTTCTTGGTATGATTTCGAGCATTTCTTGAATATATGGAAATGGCTCTTCGGGAGTTGACACAATGTTGGTCACCAGAGAATTTTCAGGAGTTTGTTGCAGAATCAACTCTTGATCACCGTGGAGAAGCTCTGACATTGGGGATGACATTATTGGATGATTCTGAAGAGAAAGATGTTGTTATGAATCACTCTTGCTTGCCTTCACTTAGCTCAGTTCAACCAACTCCCCTCAATTCACCCAGCCCACTCTCCTAGCTCATCGAGCTCACTCAACCATCTCACCTGAAAGACATGAATGGCTCTAACCTGATTGATGGGTAATTTACCTCAAATAATGACATATATTTTACTCTTTTTGAATCTCTTTTGAATGCACACTATCCCTGGGTTCTTAACTGTTGCACCCTATGATGTTTTGTCCTTGCTCCCATACACATATACGATCATAATGATGCTTCAAGATCTCTTTGAAGGATGAATTTCCCTATTTTGGCTATGAAACCATCACACAACCTTGTGGAGATGTCAAAAAGTAGAGAGATGGGTGAAAACAGAGCCAACTGCAACTTTCTGCACCCAAAACAGAGACTTTCTATTTTTAGCAGGTTAAGCCAGGACCTGTTATTTTGGGAAATTTCACTTGTTTTGCTCGCATTTGAGATTCTTGATCATCTGACATACTCAGTTCAACTCTGTTGATGATAATTTTTTATTTTTGTAAACTTTCTATTTTTAGATAGTTGCCTTTGCTTTTTGCTTTATTCTATTTTTTTGCCTTTTTGGCCAAAATTGTCTAGTTTATCATTTTCATTATTCACTAAGTGCATTATTTAGAGAGGACTTACTATTTTAGGAAAATTATTATTTTTAGTAAGTGATGGAATCAATTACTTATTATTTTTAGAAACAAAAATTTTCCACCTTAGATTACAACAAAAGTTGTATCACTGGATTAGGCTCGCTCTCGGGACCTTGTGCTCCAATTTTCACCTCAATCCGTCCACCGAAATGTCTAGAAACTGAAAAAGAAAAATCTGGGGTATAAAACTAGGGTTTTCTGCCATTAATAAATCATGTCATCATATGCTCTATTGTCACGATGTTCTTGATGGCTCCTAGGATGAGAAACAACTGAGAAAATTTCACCTAATTCTATTCACCAATTTGCAAGATATGAGTTTTTTAAGTTTTAGTGCATATAACTTCCTAGAGGGATTTCAAGAGGGTTTCTCGATCATTTTCAGGTCTACGGAGGTTCTTAATCATAAATCATGGTGTATTTGTAAAGAAATGAGGTGAGAAAGGTTTATTTCATGTTTTAAAACTTTTTCAGAAACACTTTTGGTTCACAGGAAGAAAGAAACAGGGAGAAGCAATGTAGAAACACTTAGCCAAAATTTTTATTTGCAAATCATGGGTGGTGGGGCGAATTTTTTTGTCCCCATTATTCCATGGACATTTGGGTAGTTGGGACAGTAAAATGTTCCACCTACTCTAATCATGACAAGTGGTGAAACGAGATTCGAGGAGATGAGGAGGTGAGAGGAACACACTTTAACACCTATGAGGAAAAACATCTGGTCACATGGTGAACCTAAGAAGGGGCTAAGGGTGGGACATGTTTTTTTATCCCCACTGTCCCCACTATCCCTGGGATAGTTGGGACAATTGGGATAGTAAAATGCGCCCATGGGTGAAGGATGAAACTTAGCCATTTTAAGTGCAAATCCACTTAGCACCTCATCGGGAAGATGGAATGTTGTACAAGAGACAAAAATAAATACTGAGGGGGGCGAATTTTCTTTTCCCTACTGTCCCCACTTTCCCTGGGACATTTGGGAGATTCGGGACAGTAAAACCCGCCACCTATCCAACTGAGAAAATGACTAAGTCCCTGAATCTTGAAATCACTTTTCCCAGAGCTCCAAGAGGTATTTTCATACAAATTTTTATATCATTTTGAATCCAAGATCATTAAAGGATCAATGATATGGTTTTCAGGACTTGATTTTGCCTCCTCCAAATAATGCCACTTTTTCATTCGGAACAACAAGGTGACCATGCACAAACTGAGTTACCCTGAGAAGCATTTGGGTCTTGTAAATAATTTTGTAATTCCATCATAAAGAGAGATATTCAAAATTTCTGATGATAAATTGTTTGATTCCTAACTCATTATCATGCACCATTTTATACTGCTTAATCCTTACATCTTAGAAACCCGCAATTGCACAACTTGTTCCTAAACCTTAAAATATTTCCTAAACTTTAATAAATCACTTGTAACATGCTCTAGAATCTTCAACACCACTTCCCAATGATTTAGGGATTTCATATTTTCCTTGGAGGATGCACACCTATCCAGGAAATGTTAAAAATAACCTTTCTAGGCTTACTGAAGAATTCTCCTTTAGAAGCGTTGCACTAAATGGAATGAGTCACCTTGTTTTGACATTTCAAACATTGGGGAAAGTATATACAATCACATGTGAGGGCTTGCAGGGTTAGGATGGGCATGACATAGAGGGTGGAGTGATCCGGAGAGGGCTCACGAGGGCTTTCAAGAAAAAAAAATCGATACTAGAGTATAGTTGTCATGTTTTCAACTTTGAAATTTTCCCTTGCAAAAACACATGACAACACAACATTAAAATGTCAACATAAATAAAATAAGTACATCTATGTACATAATCAAAAGTTCACTAGTTTATGCATAGGAACAAACTTGTTCACATTTACCCCATTTCATATATATTCAAGTACTATTGCGTCCACATTTATGCACTTAAATGCACAGTCTTTCAAGTTGCCAAGATGAAATTAAAACACATTTTAGTTTTAAAACAAACAAATTTGCTCCAGTTTTTTTTTTTATCATAACTACCCTTCCTTTTGCCACTTTCACCTCATTAATTGTTGCACCTACAAACAAAATTGTATTAGAATCACCATTTTTCCCACAAAAACCGGAATTAATGTCAAGTAGTAAATATCCCTCCAAAATCTAAGAATTTGAATTCAAATAGGATGTAGTATTATATATTGGATGAATATGGTTAAGAATTCTTTTGTGGAAATAGTTGACAGAGCACATAATTGGCAAAGTTATATACCAAATTCGGATTTGTAGGGTGGCCACATATTCATAAGGTAAATAACAATTACCTTTTTAATTTTCAAAGTATTCAAGGAATGTCTGAATATGTGAAGAATGTTAGAAAATAGACAGAATGTTGAATACATGAAGAATATATGTAAATGTAGTGAATATCTGAATCACTTCCCTTAACATCTGAGGAGTATTTGAATATAAATATGTGTTGTCTTTGTTTATGCAATTAATATTTTAATATCCATCGTTAACTTTATATTGTCTGACTGAATATATACGAGAAAAATGTCTACATGTGCAATGCATATGTGAATCACTTACCTTAACAAATACATAATATTTGAATATAAATAAGTGGTGTTCTTGTTTATGCAGTTAATATTTGAATATCTATTGTTAACTTTATATTGATTGACTGAATATGTGAATGATGTCAGAAAATAGACAGAATGTTAAATACAAGAAGAATGGCTGCATATGCAATACATATGTGAATCACATACATTAACAAATGCAAATTATCTTAATATAAATAAGTGCTTTCTTTGCTTATGCAGTTAGTATTTGTGATCAGGGGATCATTTCTGAAATTTCCCTAAACATCTCTAAATGGTGTTAGTACAGAATATCATCTCGAGAGCTTTCCAACGACTGTGAGAACGCGACAAACGGACATCGGGAGCTCTAGATATGTCTGGTCAAAGTTCGGTCAACAGAATGTCAACTCTAGTCAACTGGTCAATAATGGACCAATCGCACTGCGACACGTGGCGAAAAGGCAAAAGGAAGTTGTTTGTTGGTTTTCGATCGAATTTCCTATCAGGAGACAACAAGTGGAATGTCATTATATTAATTGGGTCGAAATTATATTATGTTGATAAGTCCACTTTTCATATTCTACGCATTATTTCCAAATGCCACTTATTGCATATAAAAACCATATCCACTTCCCACACCTTATTTTGAACTATCCACCTTTTTAGGGATTTGGGCGCCTAAAAAAAACATGCCATGAAATGCGTTGTCCCCAAGTAATGCGCCCTCCACACAAGCATATAGATGGCTCCTTAGCCAATGTACAACCACCCTCCATGCATTTTTAAATGCATTCCATTTTTCACGCCCCCACAATGTGGGATAAACCTTTGGAAATCCGCCTAAGGAGAAGGAAGTGGAGATATGGGGGGGATTTGAACCGTGACCTCCATGCAAAAAGATAAGGGTTTTGACCGCTAGGCCACTTGTTGAGAAACAATATAATAGGGGTAATATTTTATTTGAATAGAGGAGGTACAGGTCTGTGTAAAGAGCTTAAGGACCAGATTGCAGAGAACTCCATTTTTGAAGGCCGTGCACTCAGATTGGGCTTTTGGAGTAAAAAGATGAAATGTAGAGAATTCTGAGATGATTCCAACAATGTAAGGTTTGATCTTTTTTGATGATTTTTAGCCTGTTTTTGGAAGCTTTGAATGCAGATTTTAACAGGGATCTTCAAGACAACCAGTTGGAAAACACGAATTTCAATGCACTTATAGTCTGAATTGTGACTTGGTGTAAACATGAAAAGTGTTTAGAATTCAGATATGATCTCAGAAATATGATTTTTTTTCATAGATTGTTTTTAAATCTCCATTTGTAGGTGTTTTTCTAACACAGTTGCAGGGAGATCACATTGTGAAAACACTGTAGGAGCCACGGATCGTTCTTGGGAGAGTTTCTGCTATTTTTCAGAGTTCTTGGGACATTGATCAGCTCATTTGCAGGTTTTGATTCATTATTGGTTGTTTGTAAGGGTTATTGTACTTGCAATTCAATATTATTAATGGATCGGTTCAATCTGAACCTGGGGACGTAGGAATTTCGAACCCCGTAAACAATCTCTTTTGTCATCTGAATGTTTCAGTTTTCTGATTATTTATTTGCCACACAAGTTTTCCGCACTTCTATGGATGCATAGTAATCAGAATTTAATCAATTTGTGGAGTTTAAAATACTTAAAATTGGTCAAAAAAATCACGATCTTTGGAAACTTTTAAAAGTGATAAAAAAATACAACATCACGTTTTCAGATCATTACCAACATGCCCATTAAAACCTGAAATGTTGTGGCTCATAGACCACAATCTTGCAAATACGAGAAGAATGTATGCATATGTGAATCACTTACCTTAACAAATTTAGATTATCTGAATATAAATAATTGTTGTCTTTTCTTATGTGCTTAATATTTAAATATCCATGGTTAAATTTGGGTTTGACTGAACGACTATTTGAAGGATGTCATAAAATAGACATAATGCTAAATACAAGAACAATGTTTGCATGTGCAATGCATATGTGAATTACTTATCTTGATAAATGTGGAGTATCTGAAAATAAATAAGTGTTGTTTTTATTTACACAAATAATATTTGAATATCATCTATTAACTTTATAACGATTAGGAGAGTTGAACAACGTGATTAGGTTTCACGAATAAAAGCTCGACGAATGTTAATTAGTGTTGGAAGAATGTTAGCATCTATAATGAATATCTAAATCACTTATCTATACCTTAACTACTGAGGAAGACATCTTCTGGACACCATAAATAATGAATTTTTCTATTGCTTAAGCAAGGAGACGTGAATTTGAATACTCCATTCCACCAACTCCACTATTGCAATGAAGACATGCCAATCAAATTATTGAACATGCAATGTATACACAAGTTGTAGACTTTGTCATCTTCTACTATTCATTCGAACTTTTAATGTACTCTGTGAATTGTTGAATATATAGTGAATATGGTGTCCCTGTTCATCTAAATGATCTCACATATAGGTTATGAGACTCCAGCCTACCTTAATGAAATACATTTTCATGGTTTCAAAGGATGAGACCACATGCCTTAATGGCCTGATTAGAAGAGGAAAGTCGAGAGTGTTTACTTACCCATTCAAAAAATAGGAAAGTTGTTATTAACCATAGATTGTTGTTATTAACTTATGGGTCTTCCCTTATGACCAGATGTTCTTCCAACCATACACATTGCAACTATTATTTTCTCAGTGTATATCTGATTTAAACCAATGAATTTTTTTATTCCTTTGTTCTTCATGAAATCTACTTATACAACGTGGACAATTGTCTAAAAAACAAGTTTTTTTCACCCATGTTTCTTACAGTGTTGTTATTGACTATACATTGTTCTTATTGAATATATGGGAATTAATGAATATATATTGAATAAACATTGGTAATTTTGTTATTTCAAACAATGCATGAAATGAAAAAATTGTGGGCATATAGTTGATGTATATTCACTAATTTTAGAGTATTTGTACTCAATGTTCATATCACGTCACAAACTCTCTCAATTCAAAATAAATTACCGCTAACCTTCAAACCATATATTCAATGTATATTAAATAATTTTAGGGTATATGCAATATGTGAATGTAGTATGAGTTATTTGGAAATGCGAACACTAAATACATATTAAGAAAGATCAAACTTTGCATAGTGAATAGAATAAGTACAATTTTCCCACACCAAAAACTGTGCTTGTACCCACATGGAAAGTGAAGACAAATTAGACATCTATTCCCAAAAAATATGACATTTAATTCACTTCACATCATCCTCTAACACTCCACCAGTCTCTTTTGATTGCCTTTTCCCTATGTGCCACTTTAGCAATCGATGTAAAGTGATTAGTTACATGACATTGCATTTGGAAGTATGTGCATGCACCGAGGTGGAGATCAACATTCCCGCCCCTTCCAACCCTGTGATGGAGCCGAATACACATCTTTCTACCCTAGAACTGAGTTCAAGACAAGACCTGAGACCATTTCCATATTTTTTTAGATCTGTTCTCTCCTAGTTTCATGCAATGAGTGCATTCACAAACAGTACTAGTTTTACAATCGTATATTCGTTATATATTGAGTTGTTTCTATACATGTTATTATTTAATCAAGCTCTACCAATTTTACAAATGTATAGTCATTCATAATTGAGTGTTTTCAGTGCATGTTCTTGTTTAATCTTTCATTCGGCACAAACTTTGTCGATTCATCATATTTCAGCATTTTGTACACATTTCTACATAGGGTTATTTATTTTACTTTCTCCTAAATAATTACAGGCCAACATGGCATTTAAGAGGAGGCCTGGAAAGAGGAAGTCACAAATGGACCCTAAAAAAGGGGGTGTAAAACTTGATTATATATCTGACTCGAAGGAAGAGTTAATTGAAGCTAATAAAAAACAACAATTTCAAATTAGTCCAAATCACAAAACAAAGTTAAAACCAACACCACAACTAGAGGTAATTGATAATGTTAGTGAGGAGCGCACAACATCTAAAAAATATTTCTTCCAAATTGAGTAGAAAATTGAAGACATCGCTGGAGCAATGAGAGAAGTTAAAGACAATGGGCATTCTATTAGAGGTGTTGCAAAAAATTGGGGTGTCTCAACGGGTTCATTATATAACTGGTTGAATGGTATCACAACTACAAAATGTAAAGGTCCCCCAACCATTTTAATGTCTCAAGAGGAGGGGTGTTAAACTTGATTATATACCTGACTCAAAGGAAGCTTTAGTTGAAGCTAATAAAAAACAATAATTTCAAACTAGTCCAAATAAAAAAACAGAGTTAAAACTAGCACCGCGACTCAGAGGTAACTGACTAATGTCAACGAGAAGCACACAACAACATCTAAAAAAGTTTTATTCAGAACTTAGTGGACGAATGAAGACATTGTTAAATCAAAAAGAGATGTTAAAGAGAACAGGCACTTCATTAGAGGTGTTTCAGAATAGTGGGGTGCAGAAAAGTGGGGTGTCTCATTAGGTTCATTATCTAACTGGTTGAATGGTATCACAACTATGAAATGTAAAGGTCCCCCAACCATTTTAATGTATCAAGAAGAGTCTGAAATTGTACAATATTATAAAGATGTAGCTGATATGGGTCATGGTATACAAATAAACTCATTACAATCTCACATGGCACACATATGTGAGACAAGGAATAATCCATTTACCGATGGTATACCTAAAAAATCTTGGTGGGCAAGGTTTAGAAAGAGGCACAATATTTTTATTTACGGACCAAAGAAGGCCTTGATCATGACAAGGGAAATTATGCTTAGGCCTGACATATTTTTTTCATTTTATGACAACTTAGATCAAATGTATAAAATAAAGCACTATGGACCACAAAGTATATGGAACTGTGATGAAACTGGTGTGTAAGTTAGTACAAATTGTGGGATGAGGGTGATTACAAAGACGGGAAGTATAAGTGTACCCCACATACTCTCAAAGAGTAGAGAGTGGATCACAATACTTTGTTGTGTTAATGTAACAGGGTGAAGTATACCATGCTTCTACCTTTTTAAAGTACACTGACAATTATCTAACTACATTTCCAACTCTGATCCTAGTGCATGCATGACAACCCAACCACACACATGGATGATAAAAGAATTATTTATGAATTGGTTGCATCACTTTGCTAGATCAGTTTCGGGTGGTGTTTCACCATCAAATAGACATCAACTCATTTTTTATGGCCATAGAAACCACGTGGCATACGAGACAATCCAAGAGGCAAGAGCATTGGGCATTGATCTAATCATTTTTCCTATGCACACCAACCACCAGCTATAACTTTTAGATATTAGTGTGTTTTCGCCATTTAAAAGCTACTTCAAGGATAAAAGATCCAAATGGATGGTCAAGAATCACAAAATAGATGTGAGAATATCTAAATTAGCAAGTCCTAGAAACAATGCTTTTAAGATAGCATTAACTCCATCAAATATAAAAGTTGGTTTTATGAGGACTAGAAAATGGTCTCTGAAAAAAGATGCATTGGTCAATGACATGCTCCCTAATAATGCATTCAACATTGAGCTAATAGAGGAGGAAACAAGTTTTGGAGAACATTATGGAGATGGATGGTTATAAAAGAGATGAAATTGAACAATATATTAGAGATAATGGAGAAACAATCCAACATAATGTTAATCAAATCCAACAAAAAAAGATGCATTCAACCAACAACAACCTGATATAATTCAAAAATCATAGGTAGGGGTGGCAGAGTTAAATCAACAAGACATGACAACATGTTTAAGTCAGATTGGGCAAGGATGTCAAGTTAGAATTAGTGTTCAAGTTGAAGAAAACACACCAACTCGTGTGATTCAAACACAAGAACTCGTCACAGTCGAATATAGGATTAGTCAGCCAACACTACTTAGCCAGCTTGAATGATTGAAAGAAGATGTTACAAACTTTGGGATTCTAATAGAACTTTCCACTGAGGAGCTTTCTCTTTCCATGTCATCCCCTCCTCTTAATATGCTAAGTGGAGTAGTCCACTACTATACATATCATAACACGTGGGAAAATGAATATGATAGTTAGTTGGATGCTACAAATTTGGGGTGTTCACAAACATGTGTACAAGACACAACATAACAACCATGCAATACAGAAGCAGGAAACCATGTTGGCAGTTCATTGCGGAGCTTTCTTAAGATTCTAATTGAAATGATTAATGAGAGATGGAAACATGCAAATAGAGGGACTCTAAGGTTGACCGAATAATTCAAAATGTTTGACAAACAAGAAGTATGAAGGAAGGAATTATAGGAGTTGAAAACAAGAAAGAAAGAGAAACTCGGGGAGTGGAAGGCAAACATAATCATTGCACAAGAAAAAAAAGGAAGAAAACAAACTCGAACAGCAACTTAAAAGGCAGAGGAGGGAACAAGACAAGATAAAACAACATGAAAATGAGAAAAAAAAAGGAACATGAAAATCTACAGTGGGAGAAGGAGAGGATAAAAAAAGAAATGCAAAGGCAAAGACAATTGAGTAGTTTAGAAAATCCTATTCCTTCACAACATCCAATTATGATGGATTTCTACAACATTTACACTCTAACTTTTCCAAATGTGGCCAATTACCAAGTGAGCAACACATCTACTTCTACAAATCAAATGTAGTTTCCTTTAACACCAATAATGAAATTTCTGAAAACATAGTTTCCTTCAACTGCAACAATGTAATTTTTGACAACATAAATACAGTTTGTTCACGCAGGTAATATGTAATTTTTTACAAGTATGTAACAAACATGTGATTTCCTACATTTAGTCTCATACATGTCAATTATATTAGCCAAATATAATCAAGCCATGCAAGCAATCAACAACTCCCATCACCAAACACAACCAACATACCAATTACACCCCAAATGGAGAATGGAACAATACAAAACAATAGAAGAAGTGACATAGTTGAAAGAATTGGAGAAGAATTCTATTTTGGAACAATTTAGATGCAACCTTATTATATGATTGGTATGAGTAATTATAATAATATTATGTGCAAGGTATAACATTCATGCAGAAAATATGAACTTAATTATGTAGTTTTTTTTTTGGGAAATCATGCAAGTAATATTTAGTTTTTTTCATCCTATCATTACACATAAGTATATGTAGTATATTCCATCATATCAATATAAAAGGGGTTTTGGTAATGTGTAAAAACAAGAATTATCTTCTTATATGTGTTTATAATTTGTATTATTCATTATTTTCTAAAATAATGAAAACAAAGGAAAACAGTTCATTGCTTAAGTAAGGTCATAAATGACCTTACCTGTATAATGAAACATTATGGTTTCCTGTAGATTAAAGGTGTCAAAAGACACAATTGTGATATTCTCATCTGCCCTTCTGATATGATATTCATTTGTGAACCAAATTTTGATAGAGTATTTGTAAAAACATGGACCCAAGAGCAATGGGCACATTTGCAAGCAACATCAATATCAGCACTCGTATATTCAATCTATGTTCAGTAATTCCAGTGTATATTCAAACAAATACTAAAATAAGAGCCATGTTCACCTTATGTTTTTCTTTGCATATCAGATTTTATTTTTCTTTGCATATTAACAAATTGAAATTACTGAATACACATTGAAAATATAGATGGAATCCTGGTGCTACATGAGAATGCGCTTAGTGCATGAGGAACATAAAGAAGAAATCACATTGCAGGTTGGAAGGTATCAACAAGCGTTATGCAGAGATGTTAGCAGGTAATGGTTGCTTTGAATGCAAAATTGGCCTTCAGTTAGAAATGATGGAGGAGGATTGCAGAGTGATAGGAGCAGGGTATGAACTAGTTTATAATAGGGTGGGCTATAAAATAATAATTGCATAAACAAACACAACACTTATTTATATTCAAATATTCCTTAGATGTTAAGGTAAGTGATTCACATATTCATTGCATATGCAGACATTCTTCATATATTTAACATTATATATTTTTCTGACAGTCCTCACCTATTCAAAACATTCTTTGAATACCTTGAATATTAAAAAAATAATTGTCATTTACCTCCTGAATATGTGGTCTCCCTGGAAATATGAGTATTTATTCATTAATACCAATGCAATATGAACATTAAAGATTTGAATGTGTAGTGGAAAATGACAAAGTCAGAGTTTTATATTCAGTGTATGTTCAATAATTCTAGGATATATTCAGCCATTCGATATAAATTAACATTGGATATTCAAATATTAACTACACAAACAACACTGTATTTTGAAATTGTAAGACAAGTGGGTGGAAAACCCTATTTTTGGATAGTTTCTGCATTGTATTATAAGAGTTCATAATGAACAGAGGAATAAACAAAATGCACTGAAATAAATGAATATACACTAAAAACAATAGTGCAACATGCATGGTTGAAAAAACAACATGTCATAACAATACCCATTACTCAATAACAACGGTGTATGGTCAATAACAACATTGTATTTTGAAATTGTAAGACACATGGGTGAAAAAATATTGTTTTTTGGACAATCGTTACGTTGTATTGAAAGAGTTTGTGGTGAACAAATGAATATACACTAAAAAAATAGTTCAACATGCATGGTTGAAAAAACAACAGGGCAGAACAAAACCCATTACTCAATAAAAACAGTGTATGGTCAATAACAACACTGTATTTTGAAATTGTACAACGCATGGGTGGAAAACCCTTTTTTTGGACAATTTATGCATTGTATTATAAGAGTTAATGAAGAATGGAGGAATAAATAAAATGCACTAAAATAAATCAATATATACTAAAAAACAATAGTTCAACGTGTATGGCTGAAAAAACAATAGGTCAGAACAAAACCCATTACTCAATAACAACAATGTATGGTCAATAACAATACTGCATTTTGAAACTGTAAGACGCATAGGTGGAAAACCCTGTTTTTAGACAATTTTATGTGTTGTATTAGAAGAGTTTGTGGTGAATAGAGGCATAAAAAAAATGCACTAAAATAAATCAATATACATTGAAAAAACAATAGTTCAACGTGCATGGTTGAAAAAACAACAAGTAGAACGAAACCCATTACTCAATAACAACAATGTGTGGTCAATAACAACACTGTATTTTGAAACTGTAAGACACATGGGTGGAAAACCGTATATTTTGGACAATTTATGTGTTGTATTAGAAGAGTTCATGGTGAACAGAGGAATAAACAAAATGCACTAAAATAAATCAATATACATTGAAAAACAATAGTTCAACGTGCATGGTTGAAAAAATACGTCAGAATGAAACCCGTTATTAAATAACAACAATGTATGGTCGATAACAATACTGTATTTTTAAACTATAAGACGCATGGGTGAAAAACCCTATAATTTTTACAATTACTACATTGTATTACAAGAGTTTGTGGCGAACAAAAGAATAAAAAAAGCACTGAAATAAATGAATATACACTAAAAAATAATAGTTCAATGTGCATGGATGAAAAAACAATAGGTCAGAATGAAACCCATTAAACAAGAACATAACCCTCTGTAGAAATGTGTACAACAGACCGAAATATGATGAATCAATAGAGTTTATACTGAATGAAATATTAAACAATAACATGTATAGAAACAACTCAACAATGAATGAATACACATTTGTAAAATTGGTAATGCTTGATTAAACAAGAAAATGCACAGAAACAAGTCACTGCATGAAATCTGAAAATGAGCTCACTTCATCTTTGTCTTCGTTGTAGGGCGTAAAGGGTGTTCAGCTCTGTTGCATGGCAAACAAAGGGTGTTCGGCTTCGTCGCAGGGTTGGAAGGGATGGGAATGTTTAGCTTCCCCTGCGCCCCCCCGCCCCCCCCCCCCCCCCCCCCCCCCCCCCCGGTATGCGCACTATTAAATGCAATGTCATGTAATTAATCACAACATTGAATGTTGAAGTGGCGCACAAGGAAACACAGTCGGTGAAGGCTATCGAAGTGGTAGGTGTAGACAATAAATCACGCACTTTGGGTACATTTCTAGGTCCTAGTCACATACCACTATTCATATGATTCCTAAGTGATAAAAATAGAAATTGGCAGTTATCTTTAGCCTTTTGGTTATGTTTCATGTCTTTTTCTAGCCTCTTACACCTCACTGCCTAGTCGATGCTTTATTGTTTTATCTGTTATCACTCTAGACACCAGTGCCTAGCTAGGATGTCAGTGCCCAGGCACCCTTGTCCTCCTAAGCACCTCCAACCTCTTTGTATCTTACTTGACCCTTTTGGACCTCTTTTATCTTTTGGGCATCTTATTTCTTACTATTCATCCTTTTAGTGGATAATTATGAAATTCAACCAAGGGAATCATATAAATATAAAGCTATGTGACCATAATAAAGGACCAAACACTAAACATATACTCTCACCACCTAAGGTTGCATCCAAGAGCATTCTAAGAGCATTAAAACATCCATCTAGCGTTCATTCAAGGGACAGGGGATTGCATTCGTCTACATACACTTCATAGGAGGGGAAGTTCATTTTTCCATGCACACATCTATCTACATTTTATACATCTAGATATTGTCCGCTATCAAGTGCAACCTGCACAAGAGCCACCTAGGGCACGATTCTACACACATGCATGTGAAACTACATGGATTTTGAAATGTAGTGCAACACCTAGATCATAAGTTCGCTGATTCGGGTGACCACCAAGGTCAGTTGACTCCCCATTTGCATTTTTTTCATTTCAGGATTTGATGTGTTTTGGGGTTTTATAGGTGCTCTTTCCTCTTGCAGGTTTCAGGTGAATAACAATGAGGTACAACACATACAGGTAATCAAAGGTGACATCCAACAAACATGTTGCGACCCTGTGAAATTGAGTTTCACATATTTTGAGCAATTACAGGCACCTAGAGAAGGTCTCTGGCACCCCAGGCGACCCAACCCCTACATAGGCACCTTGGTCTTAGCTTTCCCAACATCTCTGCATTTTTCTGGGTTCAATTGTGACGCTTTGAGTTCCTGTTCCATCAATTTTCCAGCTCAGCACAACTTTGGCATCACTACAAATCAACTAATTTATTTATCTTCTCATTTGTAACTAATGTTTTATATTTTATAGCTTACTTGCTTGCATCAAAATTGTACTTCATTGCATATTTATACCAATGTTGTTAAATATTTAGATTTAACATCTATTTATTTCAAAAAATTATTTAATCATTTGGTGAAACCGACCTCTCAAACCCTACTATTTGAGTATGTTTACGTCTTCTCAAGTCATGGATCAATCTTCTTATCCTTCTTTCACTCCAACTAGGGTTTCTAACATGGTGACTACTAATGTTGATTTCATGCAATTTCATACTCAACATTCTCCTCACTTTATTACACCTAGGGCTGATCTAACTATCAATGTAGTAACTACTCGCCACACTCGACCTCCTACGGCTCCCCCTACTTCTATCCCACCACCTATCACTCATATGGCCCCTCTTGCTACTTCTAAAGGCTATGATATTATCAAGCAACTTAAGAATACACCGACTAAGATATCTCTCTATGACCTTGCATATAATAAATCAATAAATTACAGAAGATGATACACAACACAAGAGATATGGGTGGGCCAAGATGCCCAAATAAGAAATATATTCAGAATAATACCCTTAAGGTAAGGCAACACCATACAATGCTCCAGTTACTCCAAAATCTCCCAAGATGGGAATCCACTTCGAGGGGGACACCTCCAATATACCTCTACCAAGTAGAAGACTCAACTCATACATCCATGACCACAACCCTCATAATAATACTCACATCCTTTAAATAGGATGGGTAACACCTAATCCCAATGTAGGCCAACCCATTACCCAATATAATTCATTTCTATGTGAGCCCATATAACTAACTAAGGGGATGTGTGCCACATGTTGGCATCTCCATCAACCCATATACATTATATTATCATATCCCATGTGAACCCATACATATAACTAAGGGGATGTGTGCCACATGGCAACATCTCCATCAACCCATATATATTATATTATCATATCCCAAGGTACAATAGCATTGCCTCCCTCTTTAACATGTTTTCATCTCCAAAACATAAGAAGAATCATATAATGATTTTGCTTTAAATTATTACACACTTGTCACCATGCTCAATCATATAACCACACATATGAAATCCTAGTGGTTTATGTTGCTCCAAACATGATTCCATATCCATTGTGCTCATATGTGATTCCATCCTGGTCCTTGTGCTTGGCATCCATGCATATCCATAATTATTATTCATGTGAATCCATGAAATATAATTATTGTTCCATTGATTCCATGTATAGCCCAAAATTATTACTCCTCCATTTCCCTTTATATCCATACAGATTGCTGTCCTTTTGTGTCCCTACCATGTCTCCATGATTTTTTCCTCTCATGATGATGTGGGTGTCTATATGGATGCAACCTTAGTATGCTCAACGTTATCAATCTTTTCCTCCACTTTATTTTCCTCTTCCAACTTGTTTGCTATTTATTTTTTCTCTTTAGTAGAGAAACTATTTTTTTACTTTTTCAGCATGTTCTTCATCCTCTCCTTCTGATTCATCCTTATTCCCTTCTTCGCCATCTTCAAATTCATCTTCATGATCCAATTTCACATTATTCCTTCCTAAGTGTGTGATATCTTGTAATGTAATTTTATTGCTATTGTACCATAATTTCATGAATTTATTTTGCACATTAATATTAATTGTTCCCAATGTCTCTAACCAAGGATATCTGAGAACAATATCCATACCATCCATATCTAAAGCATAATAATCAGAATGTAAAACATATTTATCTATAGAAAGCTTTAAATCTTCAAAAACTTGAATATGCTTACCATCCATTTGAGATTCCTTGATATGATTTGTTTGTACATGTAGATTGTGAGCTATATCCATATTGATGAAGTTATATTTGCTACTAGGTTTGATGGAAACAATTACCTTTTTTCTTTGAATGCACCCTTCAAACTGAAATATTGAAGCTTCCTTCCTTAGAGATGCACTATCTTGTGTAGCAGCTTCTTCATCAACATTTTCTTCTTCTTGTTCTTCTTGTACTTCTTCTTCTTCTGATGTTGATTCTTGTTTCTTGTTCTTCTTGTTGTTCTTCTTAGTTTAACAAAATTGTGTTTCTTTTTTGTTTCCCATTCTAGCTAAGAAAATATCCTCCATTTCCTCCCAATCCCAATCAATCCAATAGATCTATATCCAAATAAGAATACCAATGTCATGCTTTCCCACCAAGATGAAGATAAAAACTAACCCATACTAAACATTCTTCAAAATACTGTTTAAAAATTGTATACACCATTTTTTTGCATCAATTTTCCCATTACCATAGAAAATTGGTATATCCATGATGCATAAAAATTAGGGTTTCACAAACTTACTCCTTTACCAATATTTTACCTAATAATTTCTTCAATCATTCAGCCTCAAATCTGAAACCACAAAGAAGTAAACTCTACTAAAATTTTGAGAGATTTTCGAAAATGTAAGAAATTCAAGAAAATTCCTCAAATTGTGGCAATGTGGAGCAAAATAGTGAAAAATAAATAAAACTGAAATAACTCTGTCAATAATATATCCAACTTCAATTCTGAAATTTCAGTGGTATCACTGTTTAATATATTACCAACAACCAAAAACAAAAGCTCAGATTTCCTAATTCAAGTCATTATTCAAGAAGATATAGATGAAACCGTATAATTAGGGTTTCAACTCTAAAACAGGACACAACTTTTGCAAAACAACAAAAAATATGCAAACATTGGATGCAAGATCACTTGAACTATGTATACTCCCCATATAAAAATATCTGAAAAAATCCAAGTAAATATCCATATATAGCCAAATCACCAACATTAGGGATTTCATCCCACAAATTGTCTGGATCACTGCTCTGGTACTTGATAAGAACCATTGCATATAGTAAAATGAATAAAATTGCATGAAGATAATAAAACCCATATATATGGGGGGCCAAGATCCCCCTAATATGCAATATATTCAGAATAATACCCTTAAGTTAGGGCAACACCATACAATGCTCCTTAAGGAAGGAGTAACTCCACAATCTCCCAAGATGGGAATCCACTTCCAGGGGGAAACCTCCAATATACCTCTACCAAGTCTGAATAATAACTCATAGAGACATTCCCTCTCATAATGATATTCAAATCCTTTTAAATAGGATGGGTAACACATAATCCCAATGTATCGACCTATTACCCAATATAATTAATTCTATATGTGAGCCCATATAACTAACTAAGGTGATGTTGCCACATGTCGGCATCTCCATCAACCCATATACATTATATTATCATATCTCATGTGAACCCATACATCATAACTAAGCGGGATGTGTGCCACATGTAGCATCTCATCAATTCCTATATATTCTATTATCATATCCTTAGGGTAGCATAGCAGTAGGCATGCTATAAAAATTTTTTTTTGAAAAGTACACAATTGATAAGTTAAAATTCAAAGAGGCAAATAAAGACCTCACAATATTAACAATATTTTAAACAAATCCTACCTATGCTGTTCGATATCATTTAGTGATGAGGAAATATCATCTATTTACTGAAAATCCATGTGCGCCTTTGCTTATCACTGTTATAATTGGCACCATGTGTATCAAACATGTGCTCATTGACAATGGATCTATTGTTAATTTATGTTCTCATTTTGTTTTAAAGAAAATTGACACACAAATAATATAACCTTTCATAAGAATTCCACTCAACCATTCATGGTTATGATTCAACTACTCAGACATGCTTAGGAACTATTCATTACCTATCTAACTCGAGCAAAAATTACTCCTTATTGAATTCTTGTTATCTTGATGCCTGCTCCCTTTTAGTTCGATCTTTTGTTGGGTAGACCCTAGATTCATGCAATGCACATGGTCCCATCCACTGTTCATCGATGCGTCAAATTCTTACATGATGACTATGAGATACCATTACTGCAGATCCCGATCCATTCAAGTTTTGTCACATATACCTTATCGCTACTTTACTCATTCCTCCATCACATCCTATTCCATATAGTAATATTGACACATATGATATCGGTCAATCTGGTGCTTCACAACCTTCTTCCACTAAACTACAAGCATTCTGATCTATTTCCACTCAAACAACTATTATCATTTCACCCACCGTGTTGCTCCAATAAGCACTGGATTGCTCCACTTGTCGAGGCTCCTCTGGACTCCTGTATCTAGTGCGCCTCCTACAAACATCATTGATACCATTATCCAATAAGATAATGCCAGTATTGATGATTCTGATGATGAGGTCAATACTGTTGAGCTCACTTATGAAAAATTACAGTCTTAATTTCACTCCTATCGAGATGATTCACATTTCAATGATACTTTCATTGATGTTGGCCCTGGTGAATATCAATTCAAAAAACCCCTCCTTCTACTAATGCTATGGTAAATTATTGTGGGTCCGTACATACTCTGGACGTCATTTCACCTTCTTCACCCTTTCATGGGCAATCCATATCTGCGACTCCTTTTACATGCATGCTTTTCAGGATAACTCTTATTGGTATCATATTCCATTTGACCCTACTCATTCTGACAATGTTTTCACACACGATGGCTTGACTCGGCTTGGTTTTACACTCAATGATCTCTTACCACCGACTAATTCACCCCATCTCTATCATGGATATGTTAGTATTATGGTTGGATATGGTCTTCGTGTCTTCTATCTAATAGTCTTTGTTACACACGTTCCTCGCACTTCTCCACTGACACTTAGGCAGTCTTGGCTTAACTACATTATGGGAACTTTGGACCCTAATCATACTAGTATCACATTTCCTATGCCCTTCAGCCATGTTTCTATCTGCAATGATTCATTTCTCGATTATTCACAAAACCTCACTCATTGGTATGCACATGGATGTCCACCAACATCGTTCACCGATGAAGAATACACAATAAGCATGTATAATTTACGTCGCTATGGCTCCTTATATGATCAACCACATACTATGGCTTATCAAGTCTTTGATGCATCACCATTCACTTTTGACCATGATAATGATGATCTTTTAGATGATGTTACTTGATCACTCTCATCTTCATACACTTGGGGGGACATCATACTTCTTTTCCCCCTCTCTTCTAGCATTATCAGGTGTCTTACATATTATACGCTTCCCATCTCATCTTTCACACACATATTACACATTTTGATACATTAGTATCGTCATTACCCGATCACACACTCTTGTGTTAGGGTTCACAGTTGACTGTTGAGGGCTCACTACATTCATGAACCGCACATCATACACACTTCACACTTGGCGCATTCTTGACACATCTTTCTAGTGCACATTCATCACCACAAACTACCTTATGATGCACTCTAGTTCTATGGTTCATACTCGATTGTTGACGGTATAAATCTGAAATGAACCTCATCACACTCACTCACTCACTACATTATATACTTTATCAATCACATCTTTCTAACACGCAATTCAAACCATTTCCTGATGACGCACTCTTATTTTATGGTTCATTCTTGACTATTGAGGGGGCATTTATAAATGAACCTCATTTCATGCATACGCATTCACATTTTCTCAGAGAACACATGGCTCCTATTATTGAGTTGTGGAGCTTAATTGCTTCACTAGCATGCTTTTACATACTTGCTATAATACACAATAATTGATGTTAGTTGAGGAACCGATGTCGATCACCCATGGACTGGTATCAGTCAGGAAAGAAGGAACCGACATTGGTTAAGGCTAACCAACATCGGTTGCCTGTGCGTGACTACTATAATTAAGTTATTGGAATTAGATCTATCTTTAGTTGTAAAGTGAATCTAATGTTTGTAATTGCATAGCTAAAGCTAACTAAGTTTGTAGATTCTTATATAAGCATAAAGCCAGGGTTAGAAGTGATATTAGACAAGAATTGTAAAGAAGTTTCCTTTAGAGAGAAAAAGAGAAATTTGTAGATAAGAAATTACATGACATCCAAGAAGGTGTGGAAGATTGCAAATCTTCATTCTTTTATGATAATAAATTCGATGTTTCTTGGTGGACATAGTCCACACTAGGTGAACCATGTTAAATCTTGTGTATTATTCTTCTTGTTTATTTATGTATTGATTGTTTATATGCTTAGATCTGATTAATATATTTGTACAACCGGTGTGCTAACCCCAACAACTAGTATCATAGCTTCTTTGTTTGAGGGTTGTGTGTGTGTTGACAGATTTACTCACAGAGGGATTTCTGATTGGGCGGGAGCAAAGCAATGGGATAAGAAAGCAAATTCAGAGTAGAGAAATTTGATGGCCGTGATTATTAATTATGGAAGATGCAGGTGGAGGATTATTTGTATCAGAAAGATATATACTTACAGTTGGACGAGAAGGTAAGACTTGCAAAGATGATTGATGAAGAATGGAAAATTCTTGATAGAAAGACTATGGGATCTATAAGATTGAGCCTGACAGCATTTGTGGCTTCAAATATTACCGAAGCAGGATCTACAATAGAGTTGATGAAATCTTTAGCAAATATATATGAAAAACCTAGTGCTTCAAATAAAGTTTATTTGATGAAAAATTGTTTAATTTAAAGATGTAAGAAGGTGGATCTACATCCAGTCATTTGAATGATTTCCAGTCTATTGTAAATCAATTAGTATTCCGTTTGAGGATGAAGTGAAAGAACTTTTATTATTGTGCTCTTTGCCAGATAGTTGGGAAAAGTTGGTGTTATCAGCCAATTTTGACTTCGTAAAATTAATAAAAATGTAAATTTGAATTTTTCAAAAGTGTTACTTTGTGTAATTTATCACTCTCATCGCGATCGTTTCATTTTTGTGATCGTTTTGGTCTTCGTTTTGTCCATTTGGGCGAGAACTCCTCCCGCCAGGTCATAAATTGCGTTAAATATTAATTAATTAATTACTCTTTGTTTAATAAAATCAATTTTTAATAACTTTGGGGTTTTTTAATTAAATATTTATCAATTATAATTCATTCGACAAGATTTATTTTAATAGTGGGGGGGGAAAATAAGCTTCCGCTTCCCATTTTTGGGGATGCCAAATTGGCTTCCCGTACCTGGATTTCCCCTTTCATGGCAAATTTATTTTAATCCTTCACTTGTGGGATTTCTTCCACTGATTGCCAAATCGATGGATTGGCAAACGGGAAAAAAATCTCTCGATTTCCCACATGGGGAAATAAAATGGGGATTGTCAGACCGCCTTGCCATTTCCGTTGGCAAATGGTTGTTTATTTCCCACTTTCCCCTGACAATTAATGTCACTACCCGAAGGAAGAGGAGTCATTTATTTCAACACGAAGGGGAAATAGTTACGAGGAAGCTTTTTTAATTCCCGTAACCATTTCCCCATGAGAGTAATTGAATTTTCAGTGAAAGGAGAATTCTCACGCTCAGACAAAGCTAAAGTGATCATCACGCTTTCATTAAGAAAGGAGGCCAAAGAGAAATCATTACCAATAAAGAACATCAGTCCATAAACCTTTCCACACATGAGCTACTCATAACCAGAGAGAGGAGGAAGAATACAATTTTATCCACGCACCTGCACAAGTTAAACAAATAAAAGAAGGTGAGCCCATGTATTTAGTTTTGATGGCCACGTTGAAAAAGAACAACAAGCAAAAGCAAGTCCACGCCTGAGGACAAAAGGAAACAACAGTGAAAGTAAGGTTTGAATCTCCACGCATTCACCCAAGGAGACCACACATTCACCAAAATGAGAACAGTCAACAGAAATTTGTGTTGTTTTTATTGTTTTCCTTTACACAGTCAAGGATTCTGACCACGTGAGAAGGAGGGAGAAAAGAGCAGTCCAAAGGAAAGGGAATAGATCCCCATGCAGCAGGAAGAAGAAGGAAAAATAGTCCAAATTTTTCAACGCATTCACCAAAGGAGGCCACACATGCACCGGTTTTAATCCATTTCCAACGCAGACCGGAAAGGAAAGAGAATAATAATAAAAAAATATTTATTTTGGTTTCATGAACAAGTTTCCACGCATGGGGGAGGAAAGATAACAGTGAATAGACATTTGTTTTTGTCTTCATTGACAGGTCCATGTGGAGGAGGAGAAAATTGTCCTTAAAAAACAAATTTGTTTTGTTGTTTGCTAAAATCCAAAGGCCATGCATTGAATGGAAAGTAAAAAGGAAACAACAGTTTAAAAACCCAAGGAGCTTCTCCATTCTCAAGCATTTTTTTCAGAGATAAGGCAAGTTTGATGCAAAGGACATGAATAAAATATTAAACAGAATTTGAATAAGTTTGTGAGAGCTACACGCCTAAGAGGAAATAAGTAAAAATAGTCCAAAGGAAGACAAATAAAGAAAGTTTACACACATTTTTTGCCAAAAGAACATTCCACGCACAACCAAAGTAAACAAAGGAGTCTTCATGCATTCCCAAAGACCATCATGCATGCATAGGAGGAAGAATTCATCTTTAATGCCCAAGGATAATCAAGCATTCACCCAAGAATAAAATATTAAAAATGCAGTCCAGAAGTCTCCACGCATTTGTAGAAGAATTAAACAACTATACTCACGTATCAATCAGAAAATCGCAAGGAAGAAGTAAATCTCAAAGTACACGGTCATTAAAATCAGGTGATTTTCACACATACCAAGGAGAAATTTCTCCAGCAAATTAAATTAAAAAATCAAGTGATCTTATTTGTTTTTAATAAATAAATAAATTGTTGTCACCTGAATCAAAAATTGTACTCAGGATTGGTTATTATTATTATTTAAAAATAATAATAATAATAATATTAAAACAAGTTATATTTTCTTTTTCTTGCATTGACGGGGGTTTCAGAGACTGAGACTCGGTCCCGTTTGCATTGTTTTGCATGTCAGAGTCATTTTTTTCAATAAAATTCATAATGGCTGAAAAATCTAATAAATATGCAGGAAGATCGAGGAAGCCAGTGGAGAAATCAAATAATTCTGCACTCAAGTATGAATTCCAAGGAATCATTCCTCCCAGTTCCATCAAGTCGGCATATGATAATATCACTGATACAAATTGGGTCACATCAATGTGCAACAATTCTGCAATCGGGTGAAAGTTGAAGCTAAAACCATATTCTCGGATAGGATTTACCATAGTGGTCTACCCCAAGCAACAACATTTCCTGTCTCGATGCAGTGTCTGGAGTTGGTTATTGCTTGCGCAGAGCATTATGATCCCGAGAGACGAGGAATTTTTAAAGATAATTGTGAGCCTTTCCTCTTAATCACACTAGAGCACATTGAGGAATTGCTCAACATACATGACTTCCCTGAGAACATTTATATCACTTGACAGTCAACATAAAAATTTTGGGATGAAGAACCCCTCAGGTGGAGCAAGATGGTTAATAACAATTGGTTAGTGACCAAGAGGCCTCAAATTGACCGACTTCCTAAAGAACTGTACCGTGTTGAGTTTGTGGAAGAAATCAGGGACATGATTACTCTCCTAAGTCGAGTTTTCGGTATGCCCTCTGCCAGGATTTTCCACCCATGGATGTATCAATTTATCTATATCATCCTTGCCAAGAGAGAGTTTTTCGATTGGGCCACCACCATCAGTCATGCCCTTCACAAACAATTGATTGAAGTGAAGATGACTGGATGTTTCTACATGACATCATATTTGACTTGTGCAGTGGCGAGAAGAAAGCTATTTTCGGGACTCGAAACAAGAGGAGTCATGGGTCCATCAAATAGTGTCTTCCATTACTATCCGCAACTAAGTTTCAAAAATAGCTCTCACCATTTTAGAAGATTCAATGATGCATTCACCTTCCGCGTGATTTGGAACCTGAATTGGAATGCAGAGGAAATATTTTCTAAAGAAGCCATGAATGTCATTTCCCAAAGGGGAACCTGGTTTATTCAATTTTCATCCTTTTCCTACATTCGTGTAAGTGGCTTTGTGGGTACTCCATGGAAACTTCCTAAGTACGTCAGTGACAAATGGGCATTGATGGAGCTTGTGCGAAAACTATTCCAAGTTCACTGTCTTCTTAGTGACAAGCATCGCTCAGGAATTCATTTCCCAATCCAAATCGGGGAATACCAATGTCTAAATCTCTTCAGTGCACAACTCATGGAAAAAGAGTTTGCCCTCATCACAATTCATCCATATGTGAAGAGAGATCAGTTTGATATCAATGGATATATGCAGAAGATTCTTGGAGAAAAGTATCAACATAACCCTACCATGGAAGATTTTTGGGCTACCTGTTCAGACGAACATGAAGTAAGAAGACGAGAATTTTCTCGCCTAACCCTTGCTCAGATCAAGGCCTTTCGCATCAAGAACCCTCCAGATTCATTCGTAAATGATGATGAAGATGTTATTGATCCTTCATATGATGCAGTTGATTTTACCTATTATCATGAATTGATTGGACCAAAAGAGATGAATTTTCTCTTAATAGCAAGAATCAACCGATTCTTGAAAGAAGCATATCTTGGTATGAAAGAGAACTTGCCAAGTTACAATCAATTCAAGATCACAAAAATTGCCAACTCAAGGAGGTCTCCATTCAACCAAAGCCCCTTATCAATCAACCTCTATGCCATCCAGTCATACGCAACAAGCAAGAAAGGAGTGGTTGCCAAAATCCACTTCACCGAATAATGTGTCATGAACAGAAAAATATAATGGTCCAAGCCCCAATGAAGGAAGAGAGCGTGTATCGAGATTTTCTAATTCAAGCAGATACTCTTCTACTCACATTTTTGATAGTTCTCAGAAGCTCATGACAAATGATCCTCAACCATGCCTTGCACAAGCGTCCACTCAAGTGCGAGTAGTCCTAATATCGAACACTTCGGAACCTACAGTTCACGAAGAGATTTCCCAAAATCTCCCAAATGATCAGGAGGTGGATATCGAGGTTATTTCTCCTGAAATTGAGGTTGTGGAAAGGATTCTCGTAGAATCTCATGATGTCGAGAACAATGGGAATGTTGCTTCGAGCTCCAGGCTTCTGTATGTAGAAATAGTGAATGATACTCCTTTCTGGGTTAATTGCGAAGTCAAGAAAAGGAAGAGAGTTGTTAAGGCAATTGACATTGATTTTGATGCCCTTTTCAAACTTTCAAATGACATCATTCCCAAGAATCCTAAAATGATTTCTCGAATAATGGTGGATAGTGATGGAAACAAATTTGAGGATCTTGCCATCCCACAAGTTGACAAGGAGCGTGATGCCATGAAATTTTTTGAGCATGAACTTTCCAGACTTGGAATTGGGAGGTCCACATTGGAAAGTGACATGGCAATGGCTCGAGATTTAATTGATATCGTGTTAAAGAGACTTGAGAAATATAAGTCTCAGAACTCTCAACTCAAGGCTGAATAGAATCAATTGGTGGAATATGTTCAACATCTGATAAATCCCATATCATCCAATTTCCTAGTACCTGATGTAGTGGTTGCCCTTGATGAAAAAACTCTTAATTTATCAAAAGAAATAAACACATTGGGCCATGTCACTAAAACTTGGCTTTCAGAGATTCTTGTTTTAGGCCAAGAGACGATCAAAACAACGGTTAAGCTCCATGAAGATGTCAGTGCGTATCTTGATCCAATTCTTTCTTTCAAGGAAAATTTTGTTTCTAACATATCAAATTTGGACGAGATATTTCCTAGTCTATAGGAGATGACGAGTATGGAATCCTCAGTTTTAGGCATTAAAGGAATTCTCAAATTTGAACATCAAGGGGCATGTTTTCTTTGGTATCTGCATCTCAAATCAAGGAAGACGCTTCTTGAGGATTCTATGATCCATTATGAGAGCGTATGCAATGAAGCCTTCACTTCACTCGCCTTGATTCAAGAATTCATAGTTGAGATCCCTTGCAACCTCGTAAATGAGGGTAATCAAAGGTGCTCATCGGAACATGTTGAAGAGCAATTTTCACAATTGTTTAAGGACATGTATACTCCTGCCAATAATTTATCTTCAGCTTCAATGGAGCGTTGTATCAAATTAAAGAACTTGTTTGAGAATTTTCAATCAAAGATGGTTAATCTGAATGATATGCGAGGTAGGATTTTGGAATTGCAAGTATTTTGTGAGGCTATTCTTCGACCAAATGAACCTCCAGAAGAAGAAAAGATGTTCGAAACATTGGGAAGGTTCGAATCCTTTCAATTGGCGAAAATGATAGATCTTAATTTCACCAATGGTTCAAGGAGATAGTTTTCTTGGTATCTAACGAAGTGGGAGAGTCCATTTCTCATACATTTGAGATAGGCGGACCCCATTTCAATGGATAAGGCACTGGTTATTATTGTATGTTTTAAAAGTGGAATTTTAAGAAAAGGATGTTGCTATTGAGTTTGTTTTCGAAAAAATGTGGATGACTTAAGTGATTTCCATTTTTAGTTGCTTTTAATAAAGTTGGTTGAAAAATTCAAAGGTCACTTAAGTGCACTATTTAATGTTCATGTAAAACCCTAACTACTTTGTAGCCAACTTTTGGGTTGTAAAAGGAAGTGAGGGGCACATTTGTAAAGGGTGACTTTGAGAGAGGAGAAGAAAATACTTTTTTGTGCAAGCTTTGTTTCAGGAAGAAACTTTGTGTTCTTTTGTGAAGACATTTTGGAGTTAATGAAATATGAACTTTCTGTCTCATTCATTGTCTCTTGTAACATTTGATGTTCTTATGTTCATTAGATGTTAGATGTTTAAATCTTGCATGTAAATATTGTCTTTGATCTTATTATCAACATTATTAAGTTGTTGTTCTTGTGCACAGTGATCAAGCTTTGCTATTTACTTGCTCATGAGTGTTCCCTTTACTCATTCTCATTTAATTGATGCAAACTTCATTTTATTTATGTTAGATATTTATTGTTCTTCTACATGCAATATTAGGCTTTGTTTTTGCCTAACTTTTACATGTTCATTTCATTCATTCCTTTCCATTTTGTTCCTTCATTCCATTCCATCTCCCTCATTCACTTTTCTTTCCATTGATGTTCTAAAACACCCCCCACATACGATTTTGAATGTACATGTGTAAATACGGTTTTGGCTTTCAATAAATGCAGCCTCACCTTCATTGAGGAGGGACTTTGTTCCCACCTTGTTGCATGTCATTTGCATGCATGTAAATTCATTTGCTAACACTTAGTCATGACTGTGAGTAATACATCATTTGTTACTAATGTTTTAAAGCTTTATGATGTGGTTAGTATAATCTTGAATGAAGAAATACGTAGGAAAATTACAGGAGAATCATCATTTGGGAATGCTTTGAATGTAGAAATCAGAGGAAGGCAGAAAGAGAGATCAAAGAGCAAGAATAATGAGAAATTAAAGTCTAAGAATGACATATCTATATCCACAGATAGAGGAATAATTTGTTGGAATTGTGGAAAGAAAGGTCATGCAAAGAAGGATTGTTGGTTCAAGGAAAACAAAGAGAATGTACCAGACAAAGGTAAAGAGACAAATGTTGTTGCAAAAGAGGTAATGCAAGATGCCCTAATTCTTTCCTTGGATAATAAAATTGAGTCATGGGTTTTGGATTTAGGAGCTTCTTTCCATGCAACCCCTAATAAGAGCTATTTCATAAATTATGTCCAGGGTAATTTTGGGCATGTTTATCTAGGAGATGATGGACCATGCAATATTACTAGTAAAAGTGAAGTTCATCTTAAATTACAGAATGGAAACACATGGATATTGAAAGATCTGAGGCATGTTCCAAGCCTCAAGAGAAATCTTATTTCTGCAAGACAATTGTGTGAAACCGGTTGCATGGTTACACTCACAACCGAATCTTGGAAAGTTACCAAGGGATCTCTTGTTGTAGCAAGAGGCAAGAAGGTAGGATCATTGTATTTATCTACCTGTATTACTAATTCATTTTCTATTCTATCTACTTTATATTCAAATGCTTGAGCATGTGGAATAATCGGCTAGGCCTTATGAGTTAAAAGGGAATGCAAATCTTAAAAGCAAAGGGTAAGTTATCAGATCTGAAACATGTAGATCTTGATTTCTGTGAGAATTGTATTTTTGGAAAGCAGAAAAGAGCGATATTTCTCAAATTTGGGGCAACTAAGAAGAAACATAAATTGAAGCTTGTACACTCAGATGTGTGGGGACCAACCTAGGTAACTTCTCATGGAGGATCCCAATACTATGTTACTTTCATTGATGACGCCACAAGAAAGGTATGAGTTTATTGTATTAAATGTAAATTTTATGTTTTTGAAACTTTTAAATGATGGAAAGCCCTTGTGGAAAATGAATCAAATTCAAAGTTAAAATGCCTTAGATCTGACAATAGTGGTGAGTACTGCAGCAAGACTTTCAATGATTATTGTTTAGTAAATGGAATATGTAGAGAAATAACGGTTCCTAGAACACCACAGGAGAATGGTGTTGCAGAGAGAATGAGCAGGACAATCATGGAACGTGCTAGAAGCATGAGGATACATGTTGGATTGCCCTTACAGTTTTGGGCGGAAGTAGTAGACACGACAGTTTATTTAATTAACTATGGACCTTCAAGTGCACTAGATGGTGAAATAATAGAAGAAGCTTGGACTAGAAAAGAGGTAGATATTTCTTTTCTTAGAGTATTTGGATCATAATATTTTGTGCATATTGATAAGGAAAATAGAAAGAAATTGGATGCTAAATCTAAAATATGTACTTTCATTGGTTATGGATTTGGTGATTTTGGATTTTGGTTTTGGGATTTAGAAGGTTCTAAGATAATTAGGAGTCGTGACATTGATTGGAATGAAAAGAGAATATACATGGATCAAGTTTTGGTACCCAAAGGTGAACCAGTGGAGAAGTTCATGGATGAAAATGAACTCTCAGATTTAAAATTAACACCTACAAGTTTACATAGTAACCGATATCAGTTTACCTCTGACCAACATTGGTCCCCTGTACCAAATTCGGTTACAGAAAAGACAAACCGACGTCGGCAGAAGGTGACCAGCACCAGTCATTGTCAAAAGTCGATACAAATCTATAAGATGAGAAGATTGAGCCTCCGGCACCCCAAATCTCAGTGAGAAGGTCACAAAGGGTAAGTAGACCTCTAGAAAGATTTTCACCTTCCTTGTCTTATTTATTATTGACTGATAGTGGTGAACTAACAAGCTTTGAAGAAGCAATGCAAGATAAATCCCACAAGAAGTGAGAGCATGACATGAATGAGGAGATGGACTCCTTAGAGCAGAACCAGACATGGAATTTGGTTAAGTTGCCAATAGGTAAAAGACTATTACAAAACAAGTGAGTTTACAAGATCAAGGAAGAAGAGGGTGGACAAAAAAGATACAAGGCAAGGTTTGTAGTAAAGGGATTTACACAGAAAGTAGGTATTGACTTTGGTGAAATATTTTCTCCTGTTGTTAAGATGACTTCTATTCATACTATATTGAGTTTAGTTACAGTAGAGGATTTGCATTTAGAGCAACTTGATGTCAAACTGACATTTCTTTATGGTGATTTAGAGGAAGAGATTTACATGAATCAACCGCTTAGGTATGAAGTCAAGGGTAAGGATAAATTTGTGTGCAGATTGAAAAGAGCCTAAATAGGCTCAAACAAGCTCCAAGGCAATGGTATACGAGGTTTGATAGTTTCATTTATGAGCATGGTTATTTAAGATGTGAATCTGAACATTTTGTTTATTTAAAGATGATTGGAAATGGGAGCTATATTATTTTGTTACTGTATGTGGATGATATGCTTATTGCAGGATCTAGTATGCAGGACATTGGTGAGCTTAAAGAAAAGCTAGCTCACACATTTGTAATGAAGGATTTGGGAGCTACAAAGAGAATCCTTGGCATACAAATTCACAGAGATAAGATAAGAAGAACATGAAGTTGTATTTGTCTCATGAGCATTATATCAATAATGTGTTGGAAAGGTTTAATTTGAAAAATTCAAAACCTGTAAGTACACCTATGGTTGGACACTTCAAATTGAGAAAAGATCAATGTCCTACATCACACGAGGAGGTTGAGTACATGGCACGAGTTTTGTATGCTTTAACAATTGGGAGTTTGATGTATGTTATGGTTTATACCAGACCAAACATTGCAGAGGCAGTGGGAGTTGTGAGTAGATTTATGGCTAATCCAGGTAGAGAGCATTAGAAAGAAGTCTAGTGGATTCTCAGGTATTTGAGAGGGACATCCGACATGTAATTATGCTATGGAGGGTCAGATACCTCTTTATGTGGCTATGTGGATTTAGACATGACTAGTGATTTGGATGGTAGGAGAAGCACCACTGGATATGTTTTCACAGTAGGTGGCACGATAATTAGCTAGATTTCTAGATTGCAGAAGGTTGTGGCCTTGTCTACTATAGAGGTTGAGTATGTTGCAGCTATAGAAGCTAGCAAGGAGATGATATGGATGAGCAAGTTCATGGAAGAGTTGGGAAAGGAGCAAGAGGATTGCAGATTGTAAAGTGATAGTCAAAGTGCAATTCATCTGGAAAAGAACTCAACGTTTCATTTTAGAACGAAACACATTTAGTTGAGATATCACTTCATACGATAGGTATTGGAGGATGGGCAACTGAAGTTGGAGAAAATTTATACAAAGGAGAATCATGCGGATATGCTAACGAAGTTGTTGACAAAGGAGAAGTTGGAGCTACACTCCACTTCTGTTGGTCTTTGATTTTGAGACTTGAGGAAGGAGAAATAGGCCAAGGAAAGGATCATAGGAAGGATTTGTACAATACATTGCAACAATTTATCTCTAAGTGGGAGATTGTTGAGTTGTGGAGCTTAATTGCTTCACTAGCATGCTTTTACAGACTTGTTGGAATACACAGTAACTGGCATCGGTTGACGAACTGATGTTAGTCACCTATGGACCAATATTGGTCAGGGAAGAAGGAACTGACATCGGTTAAGGCTAACCAACATCGGTTTCTTGTGCGTGACTATTATAATTAAGTTACGTGAATTAGATCTATCTTTAGTTGTAAAGTGAATCTAATGGTTGTAATTGCATAGCTAAAGTGCCCTAAGTTGGTAGATGCTTATATAAGCATAAAGCTAGGGTTAGAAGTGATGTTAGACAAAAGTTGTAAAGAAGTTTCCTTTAGAGAGAAAAAAATAAATTTGTAGAGAAGAAAGTACAATACATCCAAGAAGGTGTGGAAGATTGCAAATCTTCATTGTATTTTATATGTGATAATAAATTGGCTATTTCTTGGTGGACGTAGCCCACACTGGGTGAACCACGTTAATTCTTGTGTATTATTCTTCTTGTTTATTTTCGTATTGATTGTTTAAATGCTTATATATCTGTACAACCGGTGTGCTAACCCCAACACCTATCACACTAACTTTGCATTCCTTTGCATCTCACTCATCCACATCATACTGCATATCTTGGTTGCACATTGTTCTTTCTTACTTATACTCGCATGTTACACTTTGCTTACTATGTTAGTTGGATACATTGTATGTCATTATCTTAATCATATACACATGCGTGTTCACTTGCCTTCTATTTGTGATCACAGACTTTACACAAATCGATACACACAACATGGATGCTTGGCACTGAACTTCTTACCAATCCAACAACAACCTCTTGGGGGCATCTGATTTCGTACTCATCACAAGTGTTATTGTTTCGTTGTATACTACTTCCTATTCATACTAACACACTACCCTATCAGACCATACATGTTTTGGCATACTTTTTATCTTTCTAACATGCTAACGAGTGCTTCATGTGCAACATTTGTTTTGTAGGAACTCTTTGCCACCATGGTTGTCTGGTGCTTTGCTTGTTATTGTTTGCAGGCTTTGCCCCATGTCTTGCTTGATCTCTGATTGCTTGTATACTTTTGGCCACTTCAGCCTTGATTGTCATGTGACATCGTGAGTGATGTCCCGTGTTTAAAACCTACTTTTCGCGGTCTACATTGTCTTCATGCGTATTATCTTCTTGCTTGTTAGCTTACATATTGTCTTCTACACACATATTTGTCTTATTTACATGAACACTTGTTTTCAACCACTTTGTTTACATGTGTCTCAGTTTCTACCAAACACATTCCCTCCCCACTGTAGGGCATCACTTTCATATCAACGCTCGATCCTCCTTTGGGCCGCATACTCCTTGCAATGTCCTCCTTATAGTCATAGTTCGACACAGTCCAATACCGATACAACATAATCTTTAGTCTCATAAACGATCCAAAATCTGACTTGGGTCTTCGACACATCACAAACACCTACGCCCAAAACTAGATAGTAGCGCCTGAGTGCACCTGACCCTTCTTGGGTGCCTATGACCAGGGGGCAGTTACACAGTTTGGCACAGTTCGCAACAGTTCACACAACGACTTTTACAAGACAGACACAATCCTTTAGCACTTGACATGCATGTAGTACACCTTCTTTTTTATTTTTGCGTTCGATTCGAATTGGATCGAATTTACACACACCATCTGTAGTGGTGTTTATACTTTGGGAAGCAGTCAAAGGTTGGAGAATAACACTAGAATTTTTTCTCTACAGTTCTTCCGTACTTGACACAGTTGGTGTGAGATTGCCCAAAAAACTCACACTTAGCATGAAATTACTCGAAAAACTCATTTTTGGCGTGAGATCACCCAAAAAACTCATTCTTCTAGAACATTTTCTGGGCACTTTCTATCCCTTTCACTTGTCATGGACCAGGTGCACATAATCCTTTTACTATTTTTTTTGCATTTTTACACACTTTTTACATATTTGGATCGAATTTTTCATATATGCATATTTGACTACTCTTTTGCTCTTCTCTCTTGTAGGTCCATCCTTGTGGGAAAGATCAATCACATCATCAAACACATCAAGCGACAACGACAACAGGTACAATACGACATATACACATACACTTTCACCCCTAGGGTCACTTCCTCTTCTTTAGCTTCCACGCTTCATTTTATCACTCCACACTTTTTCTTGTCTCCTCGACACACTTTCACCATCAATCTACACGGTTATTAGGTACACATCTCTTATCTACTTTATATTATCGAGTATTCACTCAACAATATAAAGTGGGGGAAAATGCAGACACTAAATCACACACTTTGGGTACATTTATAGGTCATAGTGACATACCACTATTCATATGATTCCTAAGTGAGAAAACTAGCAATTGACAACTATCTTTGGCCTTTTAGCTGTGTTTCATGTCTTCTTTTTGGCCTCTTACACCTCACTACCTAGTCGATGCTTTAATGTTTTATCTTTTATCACTCTGGACACCAATGCCCAAACGCCCCTATCCTCTTGGGTACCCTCGACCTCTTTGTATCTTACTTGCCCCTTTTGGGCCTCTTTTATCTTTTAGGCATCTTATTTCTTACTAGTCGGCCTTTTAGTGGTGAAATACGAAATTCAACCAAGGGAATCATATAAATATAAAATTATGTGACCATAACAAATGACCAAACACTAAGCATCTACTATCACCACCTAAGGTTGCATCCAAGAGCATTCTAAGAGCATCAAAGCATCCATCTAACTTCCATTCAAAGGACAAGGGATTGCATTCTTTTACATACACTTCATAGGAGGGGAAGTTCATTTTTCCATGCACACATCTATCTACATTTTCTACATCTAGCTATTGCTTGCTATCAATTGCAACTTGTACAATAGTCACCTAGGGCACGATTTTACACCCACACACACACGCAAAACTACATGGAGTCTGAAATGTAGTGTAACACCTGGATCGTAAGTTCACTCAATCGGGTGACCGTTGGGGTTAGTCTGACTCCCCATTTGCATCTTTTTATTTTTACGATTTGATGTGTCTTGGGGTTTTGTAGGTGCTCTTTCTTCTTGCAAGTTACAGGCGAATAACAACGAGGTACAATGACATACATGCGATCAAAGATGACATCTAATGGACATCTCGCGACCATGCAAAATTGAGTTCGCAGCTTCTGAGCAGTCACATGTGCCCTAGGTGCCCCTGACCCAACATTAGTGCCCTGGTCCCGACTTTCCCGACATCTCCACATTTTTTTGGGTTCGGTTGCGACGCTCTAAGTTCTTGTTCCATCAGTTTTCCAGTTTGACACAACTTCGACATCACTGCAAATCAACTAAATTATTTATCTTTTCATTTGCAACTAGGGTTTCATGTTTTTTAGCTTACTTGTTTGTGTCAAATTTGTACTTCATTGCATATTTATACCAATGTTGTTTACATATTTAAATTTAATATCTATTTATTTCGATATTTGTTTAATTAGTAGGGGATGATGTGAAGCGAATTGCATGTGGCTTTTTTGGGAATAGATGTTAATTTGTTTGCTTGCCACGGGGGTACAAGCAATCTTTGCCGTGGGAAAATGTATTTTTCGGTTCACTATACATTTTTTTTTAGAAATGTTTTGTATAGTGGACCCGCCACATGACAATTGAAGTGGGGACACGGTAGCATCCCCACTTTTTTGAAGTCACGACAAAATTTAAGATGTGTAGAAAAAAATTACTGCCTCTCATTGTCACAAATTTAGTAAGGGCCGTTGAACTTAGGGTGCTCAACGACTAGTGCCTTTCCCCTAGGTAAACCATTTTTCACTTCCGCAACTGTCCCGCAAAGCGAGTAGCGGATAAACCCCTCGATGAAACCTAGCTCTAATTTTCGGGAGCTTATATACCCGAAACGTTCCCGCCATTATTCAAAACCCTACGAATAAATATAACTGAACCCCTTGTACTCACAAGACTTCTTCACACAGTAGAAAAGCAGAGAAACAGAATGCAGATAAAACTAAAATGTAGTTGCAGCAAAGAAGATTGTAAGGAATGGGCGATGTTAGAGCTGCAGGGCACCATCGATGTCCAGCCAGCCTTTCAAAAGCAGCTGGAAAATCTGCACATTGGAACCCTCTGTCGATCCGCTGACCAGGTAAACCTCAAATTGGATTTTGATTGAGTATTTCTTTGGTCAAATTCAGCTAGGACTTGCACTCTGTCTTGTTTGTTGGGTACGTTTGAATGCAGCATTTTACCCAATTTCAACACTTTATCATTCTTCCTAGGATTTGAAAATGGGGCTTTGTTATGAAAGCCCTATATTTTAACCACTCGAGCCCATCCCATTCAACTTAATTACTCAATTTGCCTTTTTTAAGTCACTGCCAAGCCAGACATCAATTTGGAGTGCAAGACCTCCATTACCGAAGCCCATAAGCTGATTTGTTGTACGAGGACCCCTTTAGAATCCCACAAGAGGATTTCTTTCTATTTACCTTATATATTGTTCTAATTTTACTCCCTTGTGTTCTGAACTCACCATCAAGCTGCCGAGTTTACAACCTTAGATTGTAATAAGGAAAGCTCTGTGGAAAGTAATCAATTTTTATTGGGAATTCGTTTTTGATTAAGATGCTTTAAAATGGACAATGTTTACGGAATAATATTAATGTTTCACTGTAAAATTATCATTACCCATTCTGCTGAAACGTGGCAACTAGAAAACCCTAGGTTGTAGCCAGCTATCCAGGAGCTGGTAAGAAATTTATTTGCAAGCAGTAGCTGCTCCTCTTAATTTTCTGTATCTCCCTCGTCCTCCACCTGCCGCCTCCCTGTTTTGGCAATACCCAGGGAAAGTCTAGGGCTGAAATCTTGCAGCATTAGCCTCCTCGATGGGACTTTGTGCTGAGAATCTCAATACGAAAATGCTATTATTATTTAGATGTTTTAATTTTTGACATTTATGGGATTTTTCAGTACGTTGGAGTATTCTTAATACTCAAGTCATTACTTTGATTTCTAATTTCCATGAATAGTCATTTCAGTTTGACATCTTAACTCATGTTCATATTTTCACTTAGATATTTAATTTTTGAGGGATCATCATTATTTTGTATTCGGTAAATCTTGGTTGATGTTACAAGCTTCCTTTAACACATTGTGAGGTAAGCTTTGATCACATTCTTAAGGTTCATAAACATAGGACGTGCTTGAATGAACCCCACAATCTTTACACCACAACAATGTCACATTCCGCCGGAGCCATGGTTCTACCCCATAATCCTTATGTTACAGCCTTGTCACATGTCCATTGGAGTTATGGTCCATCTTACTATAGCGGGGGTATTTGAATCCCGGTCATGCTCTTGAGTGTCCCCAATGACGATTACATCACAATCCCTTGGACCTAAAAATGTGTACATTTTTTATTGATAAACATCCATGTCAGGACACTCAACCTGTTTTGACACATTCTCCTAAGGGATTTAAACTTGGGTCCAACTTCTGATACTATCCAATCCTCACTTATTAGTGTATCTGAGTTCAAAGCTTAGCTGCAGAGAAGTTTTTTGAGCAGAGAGTATGCACTGGTTGCCATAGGCCAAGTGATCATAGCGTGTTGGGAAATAAATCATTGCATGAGGATTCACCTCAGCCTTGCAAATGACAAAAGTCTATATTATCATGGACCATCACCTTTATGCTTCCGACAAAATGGTTTGTCCTAATAGACCACTCCTTCAATCTGGCAGTTTTCCAAATAAAGTTTAAACCTGTGCAGGGTGTTAGAAAATACAGAGAGAAGAATAAATCGAGAGAAGGCAAGAGAGAAAACTGCCCTGTCCAAATGATACAGGCAGAGGTTTATTTATTGAGAGAGAGGTGGTTGAACAGTTACCAACCGAACAACTACATAACTGTTTTTACATTCTATATAATGTGTTATATTTTAACACCCCCCTCTTAATGACTAAATCGGAAACAAAACAAAGTTTGTCCCGAAATTTTACAAATTTCCTAAAGCCCATATGTTTAGTCATTACATCTACAGACTGTGCCATAAGTTGTACTTTAAAATCAGCAGTCGTGGATTGTGTTGCGGTTGTCGAATGAAGAAGAACCGCAAAACAAAAATCTGGTCCCATGAACAAAAGATATGGCAAGTGGTCCACTGGTTCTCTGTTTCGTGATTCATTGACCAGTGATGAATCACCAATGGCTGAGAGTGTCAGCCCCATCTCCAGAGTGCTGAAATAAAAACCCTCGAAGATGTGGATTGAAAAAATCTATTCCAGGCTTGTGTAGCCTGCTGGAGTTTGTACAAAGACTCAATTATCCTGTGATCAAAGTCACCTCGATCATGTCCTTGCACCACCATGTAGTGCTTATCCAACTTTTTCAAGAAGAGGAATGTGACCATCTGTGCAGGAGTTAGAACCAACTCCTCAATAGTAGGAGAAATAACCATCTCCGTCTCAGCAGTGGTCTCCGTCCCAATAGGAGAAATAACCATCTCCGTCTTATCTATTTGCTCATTTATCCGCCTCTGTTGGGAAAGATCCTTCACAACACAATGAGCAAACTGTTCATGCTCTACTATCCTACGAGCAAGAACCTCTGAGTGAGTGGCTGGGCATGCCATCTCACCATGCACCGTCAATGCATTTGGAATAGTGGAGTCTCCGTCCACAACAAATTTTTCTCCAGAATGAGGAAATCCATCCTCCCAAGGCATGTCCGCCTCCCATACACCTAGTATAGTGGATATTCCCTCCACAATAGGTGCATGCACGTTGACTGTATCCAAGTCAACAGATTTGTGAGGAATGGCTTCCTCCCAAGGCATTGCAGCCTCTTGCACATCCTGAATGGTGGAGCTGTCCTCCACACATGCATTCATGTTGATCGCAGTCGGATCAACAAGCCAATACGGACCACTTTCCCCAATACAGAGGGCAATTATCTGTCTCTGTTTCACATCAGAGACAACACACTTCTTTCCACAGAAATCCACAGAAATATTGGGATTTTCAGTCAATTGACGAATAGATAGAAGATTCTTTTGTAAAGAAGGTACATATCTAACATTCCGTACCAACAATTTATGAGTATTATTCAATACAATGCATATATCTCCTATCCCTTCTACTGCAAGTGATTCTCCATCAGCTAGTAATACTAAGTCAAAACATAAATTTGCAGTAAATGAAACATACCAGTCCCTACAACATGAAAAGTGTGCAGACGCACCAGCAATTGGTACTATTGTCATGCGAGCATGATGTCGTAAGACAATAAAGAGCATGCTCATCATCTAAATCCCGTTCTTCTGCAACTGCTGCCACATGTTCCTCATTACATGGCTTTTTGTTCTGCTTCGAAAGATCATACATCCGTTTCCGGCAATCCTTCTTGAGGTGCCCAACCTTGTGACAGTAATAGCATGTGACCTGATACCGAGTGGAAGACTCACCAGACTGACGTTTCCACTTTCCCTTTGATTGAGTGACAAGAGCACTCTCTGAATGGTCACAATTAGATTCTGCCTGAAGTTGTCTCCGTTCCTTTTGCAACAGGTAGGAACTCACCTTGTCAAACGTGAATGTTTGACTTTCAGCCATTAAATGGAGTGCCTCCACAAATGACTCATACGAAGAAGGTAAGCTGTTCAAAACCAGAGCCACCATATCATCGTCGTCCACCTTTTTGTTGATGGAAGATAAATGGTCTCAGAGGTCTTTCATCCGAAGTAGGTGCTCAGACAGCGATCCACCTTCTTGTAACTTTACGGAAAAGAGCATATTTTTCAGGTATAAAACCCGACTCTTCTCTAGCATCTGATATTTATCCCTTAGACTGGCCCACAATGTGCTTGCCACAGTGGCATTCCTCACTTCCGGTATCAAATCATCCGACACCGATAACTTGAGAAGCAATAATGCTTCCTTATGACGTTTGTCATAATCCTCGAAGTTCGTCGCTGGTCGACTTTCATCACCCTTGATTATTTTATCACAATCACGAAACTCCGCAACTGTTAAAATCTTATGGCTCCATACATTGAAATTAGTACCCGTTAATTTTTGTGTCTCCGGCAACGTCAAGTGTGATATATTTGCCATTTTATTATTCCAAAGTAACGGAAAATAATAAAATAATAATTTGCCTCACACTTAATAAAATATCCTTTTCTAGCAAATAATATTAAATGAATTACTCCAGCAATATACGTGGTTGTGGGAAAATATTTTATGCAAATACGTGGCAGGAAAATATTAAAACACTTTATAAAATCTTTTGCTTTGCCTTGCTTTGGATTTTTACCTCTGCCTTATTCGATTTTGCACCTCTGACACGATTTCGAAAATGGTCTGTAACCCACGATTTTTGCAGGTGCGACCACGATTTTGCCCACGTTTTTCCTCCAGCGATTCTGCTGTTTGTTCCGCGATTTTGCTGTTTGCAGGTGCTGTGACCCACGATTTTGTTCTCCTTCTCCACGAGTTTGCTGTCATTTCCCTTTCTCCCCACGAAGGTTCAAAAACTCCTCAATTTCCTCCAGCGGCTCAGGATTCACGACTGGGTATTTTCGTTCTGAACAAAGGCCACAATTTTGTGCAAAACCGACTTGTATTGCTTCACGTTTTTTTCTTTTCCTTCTTCTCGTAAATCTTTTGCAATAAGCGACGAAGTATCTTCTTCAGTTTGTGCCCTACTAGGGCTTCCCCAAACTTCTAGTTCGTGCCTGTTGACAAGGCTTCCTCGAACTGCAAACCAACCGCTCTGATACCAATGTTAGAAAATACAGAGAGAAGAATAAATCGAGAGAAGGCAAGAGAGAAAACTGCCCTGTCCAAATGATACAGGCAGAGGTTTATTTATTGAGAGAGAGGTGGTTGAACAATTACCAACCGAACAACTACATAACTGTTTTTACATTCTATATAATGTGTTATATTTTAACACAGGGGTTCTTTATTTTCATTAGAACTTTGTATACCCTGCATTTCATTTTTTTTGGTTCACACCAGAGTTAGAGTTAGAGTTAGCAGGCAGTTTAATTATAATATCTTTGTGGTAAAATGGAAGGGTCTTGCATGTTTTTTGTTATTATTTTGTAACCTTCTTCCCTACAAGGCTTGTGCAGCTCTGGAACTATTTTCCTTTTATAATTCTTTCTTTTTTTCAATCTTCACAATTAGTTCATTATCTAGGTTTTTCTCCTGCACAGTGCAAGAAGATTTAATGGCGAGAGATTCCCAGGACGTTTGCTCTAATTAAGAAGTACAAGTATGATATCCTTGACGTATTAGGTCTTATTGATCCAAGCAGCATATTTGAAGTGGATTTTCACAAAAAAGAGTTGGTTTGAAGGGATGGAATCTGGCAAGATGGAAAATCTAATAGGTTATGAATCCCATTGGATCAGACCATATTTCAATGCTGCATATGAACTCAGCCTTGGTTGGATAACAAAAAGCTTCTAATCTAGGTACTGTTTGTCAGTTATTATTTGCTTTCAACTTGCTTTATAGTTTTATAACAATGGTTGGCCAATCAATATATGTATAAAATGCACTTAGTAATGCATACTTATCAACAGTGAGTTACTAACTTACAAAGTGTATATTCAATAAATGAATGATGATACTAGTTGTAATGTACTCATAACCCCTGTTTTCATTATTGAATCAGTGGAGGTTATGGTGTGGTTATACCTGGATTATTGCGATCAAACATCATACCTACTATGTTTCCTCTTTATGTATTAGTTGGGTTGATAAGATCTATCCCAGTTGTCTATAGAGTTCTCCATACACGATTCTATTGAGTATTATGTGTGAACTGGGCCTTTGTATATTTTGAGACCTTGTACGTTACAGCTGATATTAATGAAGATTTTGTTTTTTGCTGATCGTACCTGGAGTTTTAGGGTTTCCATAATCTCAAAAAGGGGCTAAATGGGCACACCTAGGAGCTTCCTTTCTCAAGGTCAGCCCAAAAGAGAAAACCAGGTTGGATATACTTAAACCAACACAATGAAGATTTCAAATTCTCATGAATCTTTATAAATCATTAAGAGAATTGATATCTCAAGGAGACGAAAAGAAAAAGAAGACTTCTCAAAAAACCATCCATGCAGTATCTCAAGGACTTGAATTCCCCCGACAGCTTTCAGCTCTGATGCAATTCTAATGAGCAGAAAAAAGGGAAAAAAAGCTGCATAACTTTATCAATCTCAACTTACTCACATGACCCATCTCTCTGAATTTTGAAATGTGAAATACTAATGAATATACAAACCACCAGCCCGTGCAGGATCTCAAGGCTTTCAAGGGTCAAGATCCCCTTGACTTTCCTCAACTCTTGCAAGATGCATCAGGATGGAGAAGGAAGCAAATGCATGATCTACCACCGTTCCTCATTTTGGCCACAGCCAACCAAGCTACTGAGATACTCCTTTAGGCATTTAGAATTTAAGAGAGTCATAAAGATCAAGCTGCTGCTTTTTAAGCACAGAATCAACTCCAAGAAAGTGGGAAGAAGGCTTAAGGTCTCAGATTTATCTCATTATCAATGCAAGCAAAAAATTCCAAAAGTTGGGACCAGTAGTGGTATTTACTGTCTCTAGTATCTACCATCATCAGCATCTTCATCAGAAGCCACCTGGATATTTACCTCATTGGTCATCTTATCTTTAAGGTGGATAATCAGGGTGCAGGCCACAGATTTAACACAAGCTTGCAGATGATTCATCTTGGATTTCACTTCCTTAATGAGGTCCCCTGTCCTCCCATGAAAGTCCCTGCAGATATGATCACGCACAATTAATTTTCTGTTGTTTTTGAAAGAGGTACCAGAGGTAGCCATCAAGGAGGTAACATAATGTTCATGTACAACATGATATATATTTTTACAACCAAGAGTCTTAATTCATATCTTTCATCAACTGACTGACAACTTCATCTTCAGATAACGTTCTTATCAATCTCTAAACCAACCTGGATGCACCCATTTAACCAGGCCCTGACATTTGGGCTGCGTCTAAGACAGTTGATCTGTAAACTTCCAAGATTGCATATGTATGGAATTCCCAAAATCACATAATGCTGTTCTACTTTGTTTACACCGAAATGACAATTCTGAATGTGTCAAGAGTGGTAAAATGTGCATGAGAAAAAACATATTGCTTGCCAATGATGAACGGTAAGAAAGGAGTGGAAACAAAGACACATGTCATGAGGATTTTTTCCTTGAAACACCAATGTGGGGAATGCCAGCTAGAAGTGGCAACTGCACATCTTCCTCATCTTTTTTAATGATATAGGTCAATACAAAGAGCTCATAGAGCATACAACTCACACTCTTAGTTAACCTCTGTCTTCCTTATGCTGTGATGGAAGATTTCAAGCAACTTAGAATAGATGTAGTCAAGACCATTGACTACTCTGTTACTCTCTATTACAAAGAGCTCTTGGAGCATACAACTCACACTTCTAGTTAACTCCTCTATTCCTAATGCTATGATGGATGAATTACAAGCAACATAGAATAGATGTTAGTCAAAACCAATGACTACTCTGCAACTCTTTATTACATTCACCAATTCACTCCCACAGTCCCATTTATCATCCTTCCATGGTCACCAGTTCCAATTCCTCTGTCCTCAATCCTTCCTATACAATTCTAGAGATGCCGCTTCGAAGGTCCAATCCTTTGAAACGCCTAGAATGGGAAGACAAATTGGTTCATTGTCCTTAAACTTTAAAGTGACTATTCAGTTAGTGCAGCTGAAACCGCCAGTTTCTGCAGTAAACTGCCTTGACAATTGTGAAACCACTGCGATTTGCTGACTGGTGATTACAGAACTGTAGCAGCTGTTGCGAAACTGCTGCTTAAGGTTTGCAAAACTGCCCCTGCAGTTTTGCAACTGCATAAAGTCTTTCACCTTCCAAAGGCCACAACTTTTACATTCAATCTCAAAATGAGCTGCCACTTATTTTTGAAGTGTATAAGTTTTCGAGATGAATCCAAATATGTAATCACATTTACATTTTGACGAGGAATACTATGTGATTTACCCGGATGACATAGACAGTGTCAGTAGCGGCAATGCACATTCTTGTCACTCAACACACCCTGTTTCATTGATCTTGACATGTGATTCATTTGGTGTTGTTAATGAATTTTATGGATCCTTATGTCTCAACCATGGATGTGGTTTGGAGAATCCTCCTCAAATTTTTCTTCATTTTCAACACTGGTAGGACCTCTCTTTCTTTCTCCCTCTGCAAGGCTTAATTTCGTGCATGGTGAGCCTTCTTCCATTTATGTTTTTTAAGCTGGAGGACCTCCTGAAGCAGACACCTCTTTCTACCTCAGAGAGCTGCCTGAAAAAAACTCAAAGCTCCAAGTTAGAAGGGCCATGAGCTTAGAAAGACTGCTCAAAATATGTCTGGCATGAAAGAAAGAAATAAACCCTCCAGAGGATTCAATGCACAATGAAGGGTATGAGGGAGCCCAGAACATTTAGGAAAACTTAATCCATGGAAATCTCATTCTTTCTCACAATTCACTAGTTTTGCACAATGAAGATTGCAGCTCACATAGCAAGAAAAGACAACCCAACCATTTATTCAACTCCTGTCCAATTCTCTCACAACCACCATGATTCTCAAACACTGTGAACCAGCACTAGAAAAAATCCGAAACTGGAAGTGCAACTATGCTTCCTGCCAACAACAACCATTCCAAATGGGGCTAAAGGCTACATATAGTCACAAAACATAGGAGAAAAGAGCTCCGAATCTCTCCTCTCCACTGTTATCTTATTGATCAACTCAAGAGTCAACATCACGAGAGAGAGAGAGTCTTGCTTCTTCAAAATACTCTGATTCATTTACAGCAGGCGTCAAAGCATGAAAGAAAAATTCCTCTTTCACTTCATACCCTATTTCAACCATCAGCCCACCTAAAATTCATAGGGAAACGATGAGGTGCTATTCACTGATAAAAAAATTAATGACGATATTAAATATGTATAGAATGATTATTATGTTGATAGGTGTAACCTACAATGACAGCCAAGGCGGTGGTGATGGACTCTAATAGTGTGAGATGTCAATAAAAATGATTGACCTTAAATTTGATTGTCATATGGCAGTTTTTCTTTTTACTTAGAGACTATCATAGGACTTTTTTTCTTTTTACTTAGAGAAGGCAATCAAAAAGTGGCGATATTGTTGTCATACGGTGGAGTTTAGATCCCGTTGTTTTTTCCCAGAAATATTTTTCTGAGCCCAACACAGTGGTACATCTAGATTGAGACCATGTATCATCAGTCAACAGAACATTTGTGAAGAATATGATGGGTTCGTTAATCACCGTGGAACCCTTTAATAGATGAAACTATGTGACTAGTCCAAGATAGACACCTCAAGATTCATATCAATCGGTGTTTTTTTAGAGAAATATATATTTAAGATATCTATTCTAGTATGTATTTTCTCAGACAATTTTCTTGTTTGTGTGTGGGTAATATTATGTGTACGTGCAAGTATTTGTTATAAAATTTGGTGGCTACGATCTACATTAGCTAAAACCTTAAATCTACATTTGTAGATGCTCTATGTGTACAATGAGGGAATACGTAATCCATCAAGCATATTTATGTTGATAGGCCTCTTCTAAACTGAACCGAAGGTCCCTCAATCAATTTCGTGTGTAGATGTGGACGACATAAATCAGACCTCAACATGCATTGATGGATGGTGCTTTAGCAATTGTCCATGTGGTGTTGGTTGGTGGGTAGTTTTAATAGTGTGCTTGCTTGTGTGGTGTGGCATTGAAGTTGTGTTGTGCAACAAGTAAGATATGGTGATTGTTTGTTTCATTCCTCATGTTAGGATGGCATGTTGTAGTTGCAGGTAGGTTTGTAGGTGTTTATGGGTATGGGATGACATATTGCAGCTTCAAAGATATTTTTGTTTATCGTAAATCCATGGGTTTAGACTATTACGTAATGCGTTTGCATCATGTAGTTGGTAGAGACTAGGGCTTTTTTGCTGAGTTTCTGCTTAGAGCGATGAGTGTTGTTTTAATGGCGTGTTGCGTTTCACTCAATCTTTGTCACACTGTTGTTGCAGGCAAGTCCTTCAAGTGCATGTATTTTTGGTGGAAACAATTTTGTTTGTTTGCATTATCTAATAGGTGGATTTTTAATCGTGATAATGGTACCCCGGGTTTGTAATGGCTAAGTGGGGGTGTTGTTGTGGAAGGGCTAATGACTTTTTAGTGTCACTTAATGTTGCCTCTTGCAAGTTCAACCATTGTGTGTGGAGGTCCAATTGATGACCCTTTCGTCAATGTCATGGTCTGTAACTTTAGGGTTTGCATGTGGAGTTGAAACAGTCTTGCGATGGAAGCAAATTGTGACCTGTTTAGTTTGTTGTAATGTTACTTAGTCTATATATGGGTTTTTTTGGTTTCCCCTTATTTAGGTGCCTCTTCTCTTGCTACAATATTGTGTTTGTTTGGTGGTGAACATTGGAATGGTTTTGGGGTTCGGTCGCCAATTAAGGTGCAAGTAAGGTTAAATTAGCTAAGTTGCAGCTGCTTAGGAGAGATTTTTTTATTGAAAAGCGTATCTATATTAATAAAACCAGAGAAGTACAACGCTAGTCATACAAAAAGTGGGTGACATGGAATCACACCCTAGATTACAAATACAAAACGAGCACCTATACTGCCTCGAGAAGAAAAACAACCAAAGAATTAAAAAATAGCAAAAACACGGCCATCAAGAGGCAAAAGCCTTAGACTTGCCTTTTTTACCATTCTTCTTTTTCATCTCAGCTCATCACATAAGAGTTCCCCCAAAAAGCATTTCAAGGTTAAGAGTTGCTGACTATTCCTTGTCAGACTTAGAATTCTCGGATTCATGGGTTCTCTTTAGTGCTCCAATTGAAGCTTCATGTACAATTAGCTCTTGCGAGGGGAGATCCCCTATAGTTATTGCTTCATCTTTCTCCACCTTTAATGAAATTTCCATTGTATCTATCTCCTTTCTCCTAGAGCACCTTTGAAGCATCTTCAAGGACACTTGTACTTTTGCAATCTGAGTTCCCCTTTCATTGTCACCGACGACCAAATCTTTTTTCGTCGGATTATCCTCATCTTTCGATTCCAAATGAGGATAAAGCTGCCATGCTTTGGGCATAGAAGGGTGATCTTTTTTCCTTTTAAGTGGCCCTCTTAGAGATTTTGAAAATCTATATATGAAAGATTTAGATTCAATTGATGTGTTTTTCATGGTGAAATGTAAGAGGATCAAAGTTTTGTAGATAAAATCCTAAGATTTCTATTTGCTAGGTTTGATTCTATAGTAGTTACCGTTATCACCGAAAAACAACACCCTTTGATTTGTCTTGAATGGATGATGAGCAATCAATGTTTTTGGGTAATATGGGATTGTCTCTAAGTTGTGGGACTTGCTACTTGAGACAAACCTCCAGAGAAGGTTGGCTCCTCTACCTAATCCTAATGCTAAACTACTCCTAAGGAAGAAAATGCAACTATCTAATCCTATTCTAACATCCACAGGGACCAAGGAGAGAGGGAAATGCATAAAATGGAAATCCTAAGCTAAGAGGAGGTGATAACACCAAGAAAAAAGGGAAAAATACTCTCAGATGAATGGAAATGGGAGGAAAATGAAGGAGGCGAGGGCAAACAAGAATACCACATTCCCAAATAACATCCAAACTCTCATTCCCATGGAGCACAACAAAAATAAACCCTACAAAAGAGAATAAACATGCACAACACACCACAAATGCAATAGAGAGGCAAGATAATGCAATAAACACAAGCTAGGGTAGAGAATAACCACAAAACATGAATTTTATTGCTTTAAAGAGATTCACAATCCATTACAATGAAGAAGAAGGCAAGAATCACCCCGCAAAGGTCAAGATCTGAGGCCTGCAACTCAAAATACACATGCAACACTTGTAGAAGGACGCACCAACATTCCAAGAGGGTCCAACCTTTACAAATGCGCATCATTTTACAATTTATAGAAGATGGGAAAGAGAGAGGAGGGAAAAGAGAGGGAAACTTGGATTTCCACCTTCAACCACCAACATCATACATTGAATGCCTGAAATAGGCATGGGCACCTTACCAAGACCATTTTCCCATGATACTTTGCTTGTAGGAGAAGGAATGGGCACCATACCTCATCAAATCGGGTGGTTGAGCTACCTAGAACTTCTTTTAATGTTGAGACTGTTTTTCCTCTTTTCAACTCACCTAACCTCACCAAATTTAAGATTTCCAGTTTCCATGGTGTAGTACATGACGAGACCTTTCCAACGAGTCCAAGTTTGTGAAATTTGGAGTTATAGGGCGAAAGTTATGGCCCTCTGAAGTTCAAGGTCTCAAAAGGGTCGCAACAGGGTTTCGTGCGGGCTACTACAGTCTGCTTTAATGCATTTTGTGTTGGGTGCGGATGAACCGGTTGGTTGGCGAACCGGAGGAAGGATGGAATTGTTCCCTTTGTGCTGCTTGGGCCCGACTTATCCGATTTGGCCGTAGGTCTGTGTGTGGGCGGAGAATCGGGGTTGGGGTGGAACTGTGGAATAGTTCCACTAGTTCCATTGGTGCCCGCTTTAATCGATTCATCCGATACATTGTCCCTGTTGCTCAACTCAGCCCATCAGCAAACCGACGAAACCGTGGAACAGTTCCGTCTATGTTGGCAGTGCCCGACTTAGCCGATTTTGCCGACTCATCCATCCCCTGCTTCATTTTGTTATTTAGTCGGCCAACTCGGCCATGCGGCGAACTAAAGGCCCAGCGGAATGTTCTGTCTGTTCCCCCAGTACCTGCCTTGCTTGACTTTTCTGCAATAAAGTGCCCCCAACTCCTCCTGCGGCAGGTGCGACAATGTGGAGAACAGGAAGAACAAAGGAACAATTCCTCCTATTCCTCCAAAGGCTGATTTGGCCGACTTGCTTGTGTTTTGCCCCATTTTACTCAAAATTTGGCCAAGTGTTGAGTTGTGGGGCTCAACAAGAAGGAGAGGAATGCCGTGGATCATTGAACTTGTCCTATTTCATCAATTTGCCTTGTCTAACCCTTAAAACAATAATGCAAGTTATCAAAATGATCCGGGGGGTATTTTGGATAACAGTTACAATTGAAGACTCAGAAGACTTAACACAATTATATGTTGATGAGTTGATTGGACCTCTACAAACCCATGAGCAAAGGCTGAACAAGAGAGCTAGTTCTCCCTTAGGACATGCATTCAAATCACAAGTGTCAGTTAGCAACAACAAATTGAGCAAGGAGGATAAGAGCAACTATATTGATCCAACATTGTATAAAATACTAGTTGGAAGTTTGATGTATTTAACAACAATGAGTCCTAACATAATGTATGTAGTGAATATAATTTCAAGGTTTATGGAAACTCTAAAAGATTCGCATTGGCAAGTAGGGAAAATAATTCTAAGATACATGAGTGGAACAAGAGATTTTGGTATTCTATATACTTAGTTGGATGGATTCAAGCTAATTGGGTACACAAATAGTGATTGTGAAGGAAACATTGATGATAGAAAGAACACTTCAAGATATTTTTTTCATTTTGGTTTAGGAGCAATGTCATGGGCTTCCAAAATACAGCCCATTGTAACTCTTTCATCAACACAAGCAGAGTATGTAGCATCAACTTCGGGAACATGTTAGGCACTTTGGATGAGAAGAATGTTGACGGATTTGAAGCAAGAGTGAGGAGCAACAAAGATATTTTGTGATAATAATTTAACAATAGCATTATCAAAGAATTATGTTTTTTAAAAGGAGAAAGCACATTGATGCAACATATCATTTCATCAGACAACTCGTCAACAATAGTGATATATACTTAGAGCTTTGCAGATCTAAAGATCAAGTTGTAGATATTTTCACAAGACCATTAGCTAAGTGGACATTTGAATATCTAAGAGTTTGGCTGGGCATTGTTGATCTATCCAAAGTCAAGTTTAAAGGGGAGTTTTAGAAATATAAATTGTTTGTCTAACACTTCCATGATTATGATTAGGGTAACGGCTGCTGCCTCTACCTCTTCCTCTTGTAAAGCAATTGGTGTTGGATCTTCTTTATGAAAATTGTTGATCCTTCCTCTTCCTCTTGTACCTTTGTTACTGCCTTCTCTTCCTCTTATACCTCAATATATATGAAAGATTCATTTCGAAGGTATGCTATGATACCTTGAATTGCTATGCATGCAAAAATATAAACTGAATACACAAATTGTTGTTTGAAATAATTTTGCACACATAGGATTAAAATCTTATTAAATCAAAACATTCTTACAAAAAATCCTTGCCGCTGCAAGCTCAAAATTCTCCTCCTCTTTTCCTTCTATTCAGACTCTCTTCTTCTTATTTCTACAACTCTTTGATCTTCTAACATTTCATCATGAGCTTTGATTTGCTTTACCACTTCCATTGCACGGGTTACAAACACGTCAATTGAATCTAAATCTTTCATATACAGACCATGCCACTTTTATACAAAGATAAACAATTGTTACCTCTAACAATGCCATATCAAACTAGGCCTACTATAGACTTAATTAACTATCATGCCCACATAATATTCAAAGCAACATGCAAGTTATTGTTCATCACAAGTAATGACAAGCCAGCCATGGTTTTAGTGAGGTAGCTTAGATTAATAAACATTAGCTCCTTAGGGTAACATGCCTGCCATGGGTCTTTATGCTTGTTCCCATCAAATGGACCCCATCTCACCCTAACTCTTAATGAGATGGCATAATTATGGCACAGTTTGCTTGTAAAAGATTAACACTTGAACACCTTTTTATGGTTTGGAGGACTCTGATTTGTGGTATTGCCATAAATAGTACTGTTGGCTATAATACCATAACTTGTATTGCTTTGTAAAGGATAGTTGTGGATTAATTAAGCCTCCATTTGATGGGAACAAGCATAAAGACCCATGGTGGGCATGTTACCCTAAGGAGCTAATGTTTATTAATCTAAGCTACCTCACTAAAACCACGGCTGGCTTGTCATTACTTGTGATGAACAATAACTTGCATGTTGCTTTGAATATTATGTGGGCATGATAGCTAATTAAGTCTATAGTAGGCCTAGTCTGATATGGCATTGTTAGAGGTAACAATTGTTTATCTTTGTATAAAAGTGGCATGGTCTATATATGAAAGATTTAGATTCAATTGACGTGTTTTTAACCCGTGCAATGGAAGTGGTAAAGCAAATCAAAGCTCATGATGAAATGTTAGAAGATCAAAGAGTTGTAGAAATAAGAAGAAGAGAGTCTGAATAGAAGGAAAAGAGGAGGAGAATTTTGAGCTTGCAGCGGCAAGGATTTTTTGTAAGAATGTTTTGATTTAATAAGATTTTAATCCTGTGTGTGCAAAATTATTTCAAACAACAATTTGTGTATTCAGTTTATATTTTTGCATGCATAGCAATTGAAGGTATCATAGCATACCTTTGAAATGAATCTTTCATATATATGGAGGTATAAGAGGAAGAGAAGGCAGTAACAAAGGTACAAGAGGAAGAGGAAGGATCAACAATTTTCATAAAGAAGATCCAACACCAATTGCTTTACAAGAGGAAGAGGTAGAGGCAATGGCCATTACCATAATCATGGAAGTGTTAGACAAACAATTTATATTTCTAAAACTCCCCTTTAAATTGGCTTGATCCTAAAAGTAGATGGTGGCTCCTCTGTCGCATGTTGGAGATCACCTCCAAAGATGCCATCCAATCCAATATCTCCTCGGAGTCCTGCTAGTGCTTCCCTCTCAAAAGAAGCAATCTTGTCCTCTGTGAACGTAGGGTTTTCCTCTTCTCGCCTAGTCCACTCGCTGTATGGATCTATCTCATCCAAATCAATTAGCTCATCTGATGTGGCCTCCACTTTTCTTGTGCGAAGCCGGAGATTGTATTGCACAAAAATCAAGTCGTTGAGCCGTTTTTGACTCAACTTGTTGTGCTTCTTCGTGTGAATGGCCTCAAACAAACTTTAGTTGTGTTCACATCTAGAAGCGCTACAAGGTTGAGATAGAATTTTGAGGGCTAACTTTTGAAGATGTGGGATATTCCCTCCCCAATCCTCCCACCAAGAACCTACAAACAAGATAATAAATTTTTTATAAGTAATTAATAAAATCAAATCTGTAACTAATAAGTAACTTAGTAAACATTCTAATTTTTATTATCTGGTGACTGCGTGGCTCTTCCTCGAATAACTAGCGCCGAAGAAAAGAGCCTCCCCCTAGCATGTTTGTAACTTTACAACTCTAAAATGACGAGGTCCCTCGTCTCAACATCTGGTATCATCCTCTCAATACATGTTGAAAGGCCCTCCATAACCTCTTCGTTCACATCTGTGAAGTTGTCAGAGAAGAAATACTTGGGGTTGAGGTAGTACCCTGCTATATGAATAGGTTGGTGGAGTTGATTGTTCCACCTCCGATCAATAATCTCCCAAAAGGGACCATGTCTGACGATATCCCCCTTGTAATAGTTTTGGATAGACTCTTTGGCCCTATTCATGGCCTCATAAATAAACCCCATGGGGTTTTGCTCCCCGTCAACCAAACGCAAAACCCTCACCAACGACTCCGACACCTACACACAAATTAAAAAGTAAGGTTACAAACTTACAATACAAATAAAGTAAAAAAGTGAAAATACTATATTTATAATTTAACAAATTAAAATAAAGGAATGAAATATAAATCGAAGTTTGAAATTACCTTGATGATCTCTATAGCTCTCTTTGCAAAGATATCATCAAAAACTATCTTTGCAACCCTCTCTCCGTCAGCTTTCTTTGAATATTGTGAGTTTAGCCATGCTTGACTCACAAGCATTTGTTTCAAAGGTGTCAATGCATTAGAAATACTTTGCAATGTCAAGAAGTTAGTTGCAAACCTTGTGACACCGGCTTGAACAAGTTCTTTCCCCTTTGTGTGTTCTCTCATCAAGCTCAGAACCCAAGGGTGATTGTATATTTACTTTGTTATGTTTTTTGCATCTTCTACAACCTACCTCACCCAATCAATTTTGCCTATGTCCTCCAAAATAAGGTCAAGGCAATGAGCTGCACAAGGAGTCCAAAAGAGTGATGGATGTCTCTCTGGCAATAGTCTCCTAGCCGCCACATATGCTGCTGCATTGTCTGTGACAACTTGCACAACATTCTGTACACCAACCTCTAATACAACTGTCTCTAACATAACACTCAAATTCTCTGCATTTTTTACTATGTTAGAGGCATCAATAGACTTCAAAAACACCATCTCATCGTTTGAAGCTGCTAAAAAATTAACGAGGGTGCGGTTCTTTCCATCCGCCCACCCATCTGAAAGAATGGTGCATTCGAATTTTTGTCATTGTTTCTTTTGCTCTTCTAGAATGGTAGTGGCATTTGCAACTGCATCCTCAAGCAATTTCCCACTCAAATCTTTTGGAGAGGGTGCCTTGTACCCTTTCCTTGCAACTGTCAACGTTGTCACCAAGTACTCCAAGTATGGGCTCTTTGTCACATTGAATGGTAGGTTGTGGTACCAGAAATTTGCACAAGCTTTATCTGCTTCCTCGTGCATATCTTTGTTCCAAGTTGTACCTTCTAATGAAGGTTGTGCTCCAAGTGTGTTCCTTATTACAAAAAAGCTCTGTATGCCTTTGCTCGAATTCGATGAAGATGTGCCTCTTTCGGCTCTTCCGCTTCGTATGCGTGGACCACGAGTAGAGCCCACAATTGTTGCCGCATCATCCTCTAAATCCTCTGTTATTGCAGCCCCTGGTCTACTAGCTTGTGCTATGGCTGCCTGCACCCTTGCCCTCTCTAGTTTCTTCTCCTCTAGCTCTGCCAGCTCTGCTCTCATCTCTCGCTTTGCCTCTTCCATCACGTTGGGGCAAACCTCAACATCTCGGCAAACAATAGATGAAAGGTGATATTTCAAACGATTGATGCCTCCAGACATTTTTCTGCCACAAAAATTGCAAATAACTTCATTTTTCACCAGCTCCACGTACACCATACTTCCATGCTTTGGTACGGACATTCGCAGGAATAGTCCCTGCTAGTGATGTTGATCCAGATGCCGACCCTGATGCCGAGCTTGATGCCTTTGTTAAGCTCTAATCTATAACACATTTAAAAAATTAGAAAAACATAAGCTTAATTAAATTTAAAAAAAAAAACGTCCTTGAATAACAAATTTGCGTAAAAAATAAAACTAAAAATACCTCTGGCTGCAAATGACTATAAAAAAATTGCAAGCATTCGATTTTACATTACATGTATTTAGAATTACAAAACGAATCAATTACAATACACAAACATAAAATTTAACTAGTTTAGAATGAATTTGCATAAAACAAAAAAAAATTACATACCTCTCGTTGCAAATGAGTATAAAAAAATACAAGCATTCGATTTTACATTACATGTATTTAGAATTACAATATGAATCTATAAAACATAAATAATATACACAAAATTTGAAAAAAACTTGAAATATTTAAAAAAAAAACCTACCTCCAAATACAATTCTCCAAATTCTCTCTTTGAATTTGCTCCAAAATCCACTCAACACAAGCAATGCAAGCTCAAATGGTTGTGTGAGTGAAAATGAGGGAGTGGAGGGCCTTAGAAAGAGCAAAAACCGTGTATTTGTAGCGTTTTTTGAGTGTGAAAGACGTGTTCCACGTATACACAGCGTATGGCAAGTTATTTTCATGGACTTGCCGAGTTTTATGGGTAGTTATTTGTTTATGCAAACGATTGGCGAGTACTCGCTGAGTTTTCCAACTATGCCTGCTACGGTACATGTACTTGGGTATTTTGATTTTCAAAAACCCTTGGGTACGGTATGTCTGTACAAACACACACTCATTTTACTCATTTTCTAGCCCATAGAAATACAAAACTTGAAAAATATAGTAGAAGGTTCAAAACATTCAATATGCTTAAAATTTAACATTTTCATTAATCATGTGGCAATATGCTTAAAATTTAATATTCATATAAGGGTTTAGGCGCAGCTCTGATATTCATGTTTGAAATTAAAACATTTTGTAATCCTGTGTGTGTTTAGTTCAACATTATACTGCGTATGTGTAGTTAGCCCCAATAGAAAGGCAAGAGCTGGATGATGATATCTAGCAATGAGATGGCCATGATTTTCCAACATCCCATCCAGAGGTTAAAAATGGCCTTGACTGGGCTGCAGCTGCAAGGGTTTAAGTTGATCACCAAACCTACCATCAAGTTGAGGATGAAACATGTCTTACTAATGTGATGAGATCCTTGGATTTTCCAGCTTTGTCTTTTCCATTCTCTCATGTGATTCTTAGTTTGTGGAGTCGTTTGTTCACCTCCATTTTTTGGCTTGGGGGCAGAATCATGACTTTGCTTGGAAAATCTTGTCTTGGTTACAGACCTGTTGGGCCCTTCTTCCTTGGTCCTCTGCACAGGCCTGTACCTCAGATGAGGCTGACCTTGGTGGCTGCTTGAAAGTGGTGTATGGAGCCAGTATGGAAGGTGGTTCCCTCCTTTGTTGCGTGTGGAGTTGTTTGTGTGTTTTGGTAATGGTTGAGTGTCTTGTTATAGTTTTTTAGAGGAGTTTAGGGTTGTTTTTTTATTCATTTATGTGTTTTTAGTGTTTAGGTCGACTGAGTCAACCGAAAAAATTAAAAAAACATTTTTTATAAGCAGCAGTGCTATTTTTGATAGGGTATGTCCAGGATATGTCTTGTGTACATCTGGGGCATACCTGGAGCGTACCAGTACCACCTGGTACGTACCAGACAGGGTACACAGGGGTCAGGGGCATACCGGTGCTTAACAGGTTTTTTATATCCTTATAATTTCTTCAATAGGGCGTCATGTGCACATTGAGAAGAGATCGGGCCTGTAATCAACTTTTTTATTGCAATTATTTTCAATTTGTTGTGGTGTGCATGTAGTTTGGAGATTGTACTAATATTTTTGAATGCAAATTCTCAAAACTCGTTCTATGTTCTAATGGCTGCTCATGCATTTTTACTTTGTAAAATTAAAATTTGATTAGGTTGGTCTAATGCTGGGGATGTCATTCCGATCAAACCCGTTCTTTTGAAAGGAGCATCTTCCATGCCATGGTTGCTTCCTACAACTGCAAATGTGAGTCCACTTCACCCGCAAGGCCTTTATTGCTTTCAAGACTTTTGTATTCTCTCTTTTTGAGCAAGTACAGAAGGCAGTGAAAATGGGAGTGACCTCCTAGTGAGATGGGAACAAACACATCAGGTAGCCTTTCAGCATTCATTATAGGATGACATTCGTAGAAGCCTAACCTTCTGTTGCAAACCAAAATCTACGGCATTTTTTTTTGTATTATGTTTTACTTGCAAAGTGTTGTTCATGGCTTTCAATAGAGATCAGCATTTTTTATTCTGATTTTTTTTTGTATTATGTTTTACTTGCAAAGTGTTGTCCATGGGATCTCAAAAGAGATCAGCAAACAAGGGTGGCTGTTAGGAGCACTTTTAGAAATCTTGTTGGCGATCTAAGACATCCTCAGTCATCCCCTTCAATACTTTTTGTTTCCTGCAACACCGGTCTCCTTTGTGTTTGATGATGGTGGCGGGTAAGGTCCAAGACTCCCAAAAGGCACCTTCATTTTCCATCCATCTACGTATCTGCTCTAAATCAGTCTCTTCTTTGAGACAGGAGGCTAAAGGTCATTACTTGTCTGTGTCCATGTCATCATCAGGAAAATGTTTGCCTAAGAACAAAACTGTTGAAATCTTTGAACTGATCTTTTCAACTGCCATTCCAAACCGTGCACCCGAGCTGTAATGTTGCTATGGGGTCATCTACACCTGACACAAATAAACAGTAGTTTAAAAGGATCTTGGATGTAGATATTTTATTGCCCTTTTTTCATGTCAGAATCTTGAGGAAATGATGATACAAGAGGCAGTACTAATGCTTCTCACGATGAGTTGCAAAATATGCCTGAATCAAAACGTTGGACTTTATGTGCTATTTCATAAATTTGGAGGGACCTTTGACAAAATAATAATGAGGCAATACAATTTTCATCTCCAGCACAGCATTGAAAGTTGGTGGAAATGGTTTAACCAAAGCTTCTTGATATATTGTATCTCATAGTTTGTAGGTTGATTATTCTTCTCCCTATGATGCTATAAGAGCCTGAGCCTTAAGCATCAAGCAGAGTTCTTTTTAAGATTTGAGTCCTCATTACTAGTGATAAATGCCATATCATCTGCTTAGGCTGCAGTTTTTATTTCTTCTAGATTGGGAATGTCTGGCTTATAAGTTACAATTGTGGAATTACAGATTGTTTCTAATCCTATCACTAACAATCATAATGCTTTTTGTATGACACGTACTTATTCTGGCCTTAGCTTGTAAATATTATATTTTTGTAACGAACTTTTATACAATAATCCTGCACGCCAATGTGAAACCAAGAATCTTTTTCAAGAAGAGTGGAATTTTCTGTTGGTCGGTTCATGTTCATTTTCCTGAAATTCACCGGATAATTGAAGAAAGAATTGACATGGTATGGCGGCAGGCCTGAAGGATGTGCTTGAACATAAGGAGCAGATAAAAATGTGTATAATACAAGGCTAAAGGTAAAAAATCAATTTTCCCCAATGAATGTATGACTGGCCTGTGCGATGCATCCATTTGACAAATATAACTCCAACCGGTATCCTATAAGACCCAAATCACAGAGGCCTCTGCGTAGTATTTAATATCAAGTCATCATCATCATCACGGTTAATGTCCACTTATAAGCTCAATCTTAATCTGGATGGAACTGAATTAGCTTGTGTAATTGATTAAATGCCGTTAGAGACCTACCTATGCCAGGTTTGAGGTAATTATTATTCAAGAATAATTAGAAATATGGGTGGTTCTTTTCCTTGTTTTGCATTTCTTGGTTTCTTGTTTTTTGTTAAAGGGTGACTGGCAAGACAACCTGGCCTAAAAAGATTCAATCGTTTTTCATTATTCTTTTGTATGTTCCAGGACAGGTATTTCTTCACTGTCGGCTATCATGAACTAGAAGGAAAGAAAATTCCTCTAAAGAAACCATTGCTGGTTCTTAAAAAAAACAGACAACCTGATATGATGGATGTGGATACTCAGATCAACATTCCTGAAGTCAAGAATTCAAGAGTAGAATTGGAAGTCGTTGGCATCATCAGACAGAAAATTCTTTTCAAGACAAGGCCGAAGGCACTCATATCAAGTATTTCCTTCAACCAATGCCATATGAAAATCATTATCACTGAATTAGCACATATCATGTTCAGAAACACCTTGCCATGATTTTGACACAGATTCATGGACATATATTTGTTTTTCTGCCTGTTTCACTATTTCAGAGATTCATGGACATTCAGTAAGCTCATCCTCTTTTTCACTGATCATATGCAGAGCCCGAAGTCAAGGAGAAAAAACTTGCAACATTAGATGCCTCAGCCAGTTAATCTCCTGCTAATGGAAAAAGGGTGTAGGGCTTGCTAATTTATAAGGATTGATGTATAGCTTTTTCTGTCATCTCTAGCAATCGCACGTGAGGTATGCAATTTCAACGCCGAAAACGAAATGTTGGAGAGTGGAAAAGGAAATTGAAAAAGACAACAAAGCATTATGATATTTCAAGCAAGAAAAAGAAAAACTACGAAATGTTGAAAACTGGAGCAGTAGAAAATATCTGGAATGTAGAAGAAGTAGAGTAGTTTGAAAGGGAAGGGTCATTGGGGACTGGGGGGGAGTGTTAAGGATAGGGAATGAAGTCTGGATTTCTCTTGTATGCGTAATTGCAAAAGAGGTGTTGAGGACTTCTTTGCATAGTGGGTGAATGAAAAAAGGGGTGAAATCTGAAGGGCAGAAAAGGAGAGAACTCTCCCTCTAGAATTTGGTGGAATTGGAACACAGGAAGGGTTGTTGGAATCCGAATGGGTGCCCCATGTACCGCTCAAATTTGACGACGATAAATAAAGGCAAACTAGGTAGACATAACAAATTGTCATCAACAATGTCGATGATAAAGAAAATAACACCATTTACAAGACATCTTTCAAGCGACAAATTTACGGAATGCATGACTTGCTGGTTGACGAAATATCAACATTGACGACTCTATATTTAACATTTAAACTTTATAAGACACGCATTGACTTTGACTCAATAACAAATGTGAGAAACTTATCTAATATAACTATAATTTATTATTAAATAATAAATTTGGCACACAAATATATATTTTTACACTAAGAAGATGATAAAATATCAATAAAACTAAGATCGCCTATTTGAGTTTATCAAGCTATAAAAATAAGACTAAAACTAAACTCTGATTCGACCACCAATTTACGTGAAACTAAAACATATTAAAAATCACAAATAATGTTTTGACAAAGATTTAGAATGAAAATGAGTCACAATGAATGGACTTGTATATTACAACTATGACCTCTTACATGGGTTGATTAATTGATGTTGAGATGAACACATACAATGCAAGTGTGTAGAAATAGAAAATCCAAGAATGGTACCAACAAAATATGGCTCCAACTGTTATAGCTTATATGGAGGCACCAACCTAATATGAGAAATAATAGATTTGAATCAAGATTTATGTGGGACATGTTGGCGAGGACATGAATTGATTTTACACAGAATTCGAGGTGATAGGTAAGGAAACCAATGATAGCTTGGATGCGTCCATATAATGAAAACGCAAACACCAATGTTGGTCCAATGCATATATGTGTCGTAGGATCATATGAAGACTTCAATGCTTGCATGCTTGGTGATTATGCGTAGCAGTAAAAGGAGAGGCATTGTCGTCCTCATGTTTGTGTGAAAAGAACTCATCATTCATCAAGCTTAATACGCAAGCTCATGAGTTCGCTCCTAGAGTGCAATAGCTAGGGCCCATTCAAATGAATACACCTGCTAGTGCAGGTTTATGTAATATCATTGTCTATCATTTGTAGTGACTTGATTGAATACTCTGAGAAGGAAAATTGGTTGCTTACCCTGAACTACTCCACAACTTCAGGACATTGTGTAAGAAAATATATGGCAAAATACATGGTCTTGGCTATAGTTTCATGACTACTAAACAATAGAGAAATAATGAAAATGGAAAAGATTTCTTGTGAAAGATTGTCTCCATCAAGAAGCCTTTCCAACAAACCATTATGTTTTACTCCATCAGGACTGCATTTCCTCTTGCAAATTATTTCACATATCTTGCCTATCAAATCCCTCCTTGCCTAATAATCCAATAGGATAACACAATATTAGTTAAAGAAAATAGGTGATAGTGAATTCTATAATAGAGGCCTTCAAGTTAATTAGAAGAATGTGAGAAGAGTTATAACCTTCATTGCTTTTAAATATGCAAACCCTGGTATCTTTATTGGTAAGGATACAATTCCTTACAATGAAAGCACAGAATATGGGAGCCGTTTCATTTGTTTCATCTTCTGTTGAAATACCCAGAAGTTGATTTACCATCAAGCTGATTTCTAGCTGCATGGTGTCTACATGATTAGTGTCACCAGCTAATCGAACAAAATTACAAATACAGAAAGGACTTGTTGCAACTATAAAACTCTAGATTGTAAAGTTATTATGATTCCCTTCCTATTCTTATGTCCATAAAATGGGAAGAAGGAAAATTAAATGTAGTTTTCTTGGCTTTCTACACTCAACCTCAAAGAGCATCTGCCTATCTTTCCATGTACTCATTGTCTTTTGTAGAATGATATGAATATCTGTGATGAAATTGTTTTTCACCTTCTCTGAAGTCATTAGATTTACAACAATACCATGAAGTTTCCTGTGAAGGTCTCCATGAATGGCAATCAAACCTTTCTTCCCTACAAAGTCTCCTTCATTTTGTAAGATATATCTATTGAAGCTTGGATCTGCAGACATGACAGTAGGCCTTCCAAACAGCTTGCAGGAGAAGATCTTTCCATACCTGCAAAATTTAAGACATATATGAAAGTGCCCAACACTAGAAAGAGCTGAGAACATGATATGCTAAATATGAAACTCTTCATTGCAGTTTGAATTATATCCAACATTTTCACAGAGTTTTCAACAAATGATGGAGGGTGTGACCCTGATACACTTATATACCATCCGATAGTGTGACCTATTATAGGCCATCCCTTTGAACCTGGAGGCAAATTGGAACTCCTAGAATTGTCCTTTTTGATCCAAATGTACACAGGCCCTAAAATAATTAGCAACGAAGCATTATTCATGTACAAACTCTTGATTACGAGGGAATACTCAATCTAAGTCAGAACTGCCAAAGGAAAAAACAAGATACCCAAATCGTTAAGAGAATAACAATTCATTTCAATAACCTTATCGAGGATAATGATTTAGTGGATCTTGAGTTAATGCAGGTGTTCTGCACACGATGTAATAAGTAAAGGAGCTTGATAAGTTGTTGAAAAACCAGACATATTTCTCTTAAAAAAAGATGGATTAGTCCCACCTTAACAAATCAGGGCAAATGTTGAGGAATAAATAAATGACTCAAGAACAAATTCAAATAAGTTCCATGAAGGATAAGAGATATGTCATACTAGGCAACAGATATGCACTTCAACTAGCAGATTAGATTCATTTCTTCGTACTGAGGATTAACGAAAAAACCTTGGCTTTTTCATATCCTGTATATGCATGGAAACTTTGGAAATCATTCCACCTCATATCACAATCACCTTCTAACATTTATTGAGGGGATGTGCCCTTTGGTTGTTTGGAAGGGAATAAGTAAAACACTTAACAATTTTTATTAACTTCCAACCTGTTCACGTGTATATTAGTAAAGCTAGTATTACTGAAGCATGTACAGAGCTTAAAACCAATGGAAATTAGCTAGAATGACATCTGAACTGGTCTAGAAAGTGATAGAGAATAGAAATGAAGTTCAATGCAAACAATGAAGGAAACCAACAATCTACAACAAATAAGGATGGCAAGAATATTCCCAGTGACTCTGTTGGTTTTGTAATGAATTCTGCGTTAGACCACCATCTATATGCCAGACATATTTTGCCAGGTTTCAGAATGCTCTATGGCACAAGCACATTCATATAATGTTTGAAGTAGCAGATAGGATGCCATTTTATGTCACATCAATATGGTGTAGATTTGATCTATACTTGTAGGAATTACTAGCACCGTTAATGACATTAAGCTCGATAACAAGTTATCCTACTGTGTCATTTCATGAAATATTTTCTACTAAAGTGAACTCGTATACCAGCCACTCAAAGAAAATTGGAGCCCCCGTCCTTCTATGATAAAAGAAGTATGCAACAAAAACAATTTAAAGTACATCTCAAACCACTGTATCGTTAAAATTATTACATTTCCAATGAAAAATGTGCATTTGAAGTTGGCATTAACATAAATCGGTTCATCGGTCCTTTCAGTTGAATCCATCTACTCTACACTTGTGAAATGCTGGCTTTTTCATTTCTTAAGTTGGATTAACCATAGCCTCACCAACTACTTAATCAAAGGTGATCCCCCCCTTCGGGCAGATTCCTCCCCTTTGCTACTCAGCGTACCTCCTTGAGGTATTCACCCAATGGGGTTTAGGCAACCAATTCCGGTGATTATTTTCACTTCCAAGGGCAAATTCTTACATGCTACTCACCTGTTTGCAACTGGAAACATCACTTCCAATCTGATTTGCACACTTTGCACATTCATCCTCAACCAAGATCAAAATCTCAATGAAATTCAGAGTCGCATTACTAACTGAAAACATCACGACTGATCTACTCATGGGCTCACGCGCTCATCTGCTCCAGCACAGATAACATTCCACAAGGTTTACATCTTCGGTCTGTTTGAAATAATGGGCTCATCCATGATCCGCTCCAACACAGGTATTAAAGACGTCGACCTACTTTGATCAAAGATCGGATAGTGTCATTTCGCAGATCAAATCAAAATGCCGTGTACCATTCACAAAGCAGAGGCGACCATACAGAGCAGGGGCGACCATACATTTTCCTGTCCTGCATGATGGTCGATGGAAGAGAGGGACACCTATACATTGGTCCAGCGCACATTTCATATTTCTTGCCGGCCACGTGAACGGTTGATAACCGAGCGTACATCGTCGACCAATTCATAGTGTGCGTTGATTTGTCTGACAGTTGTCAGAGGAGGGGCAAGTTCCTACCAAAGAACACGCCTTTCGGCTGCTCTCGCATGATTTATGTGTTAATTATTGTAGGTTGATTTAAATTATTCATTAGAGGAGAGAAACTATCACTAATAAGTTGTAGACAATTTTACTTGTTTACTCTTGCATGATTTATGTGTTTATTAGTGTAGGTTGATTAAATTTATTTATTATAGTAGAAAAACTATCACTAATAAGTAGATGATTTACCTTGTTTGTTATTGTACGAGTTATGTGTTTTATAGGTTAATTAAAGTTATTCATGTGAGCAAAGTAACTCTGATTAATAAGTTATAGATACAATTTGTAATTGAAACAAACTATCCAAAGGATTGAAGAAAATTTTCTTTTGCCAAGCATTATTCATCATTAAACCACAATAACATTTAAACCAAAGTCTAAACGAATATTCGAATGAAAAAAGAGACTAAATATCTTTTCATACTTATTTTATTATAAAAGAAAAGATTTTTTTTAATATATATTCTTTATAATTTGTATTGAAGAAACACACCGAGGAACAAATAAGATGACATGTCTCTAAAAACACGAAATAAGTGGATGAAAGAAGGAAAAGACGAATCAGACTTGAGGCATTAAAATAACAAATTTCCAAGGCATTCATTTAGTATCACCGCATGAAAGGTAAAATGTTGCAAGTGGACTGATTAAGCATTTAAGATACAAGAACTGCCTTATTTCTTCAAATTAAACAGATCATAACTTGTTAAAGTATAATTGATTGTATCACTTATTAAAACAAAAATTAAGTTTATTTTAGTCCCTTGCAATTGATATTCTTTATCCAATGATTGTCAATCAAAGTTTATATTATATCAAGATCTTATTAATTTTATAGTGTTGGCAGCTCTAGGCTAACATTTTTTTGACCAATTAAATGTAAAAAAAAGATTTTAAATAACATTAGTTGGTTAAAAATATTTGAGATTTTATTGTAGACTTCATTTCAATCGAGACAATTGAAAATGATGTGAAGGTGCAGCAAAATTACTATGGAGACTTATAACTATGTCTAATATATTTTATATTAGATACTATAACTATAATATTTTTATATTTAAAATAAATAAAAAAATGAAAGTACTCTCAAATTATAACAACAATTATTATATTTTATATGTAAAATTATTTAATGTTACTCAAGTGAATATTAAATGTATTATTTGTTGTTTTAAAGATAAATAAGAGCTTTGTTTGATTCTATTTTTCTCCAAATGACTCAAAAAAGGTAGATCTTAATAATTTATATATTTTTAAAATCTATTTAAATTTATGTTAATTTTAATATTTAAAATAAATTTTATAATGTTTGTAATTATGTTTAGAGGCGTTTTACAATGGCAGACAAGGTTATAATGGAGTGTGTTGTTCACTTTTATTCATGATATTAAATTTGGCATCTATTTGATCGTCATGTAATAGATTATTTATAAATTTGACTTTTATTGGGGTGTCACTTAATTTTTTATTTTTATTTTCTTAGAGAAATGAATTAAAAAAATAGTAATATCTTTTTCATATAGTAATATTTGGGTCTTTTATTGTTGAATAGATATTTTGAGACTGATACAATCACGTAGCTAAATGATTCCATTTGCCACAAATCAACGGGAAATCGATAAAGAATTTAATGAAATTGTTGATTAAAAAGGTATGTAAAAAAATCAAACATAAAAACCTTGAAATTGATATCTATTGATGTATTTCATATAGATACATTTATTATAATATACTACACTTGCATAGTTAGATAGGTGTCTCGTAATTGATATCTCTCGACATATTTTAGATAGATTTATTTAAGATATTTATACTAGTTTACATTGTACTTTAAAGGTTAAGAATAGTACACACACACACACACAAACATCTATTACTTAACAGAAAACGTGTTACAAGTAAATACAGTGCCAAACAATATAATTAATACACTAGGAAGCGTCCTTAGAGATATCATGATAACAACTTAAAGAGTGGTACAACAGGAAGAAGGCATCTTTGTGAGTCATTGCAATGAAGGATTCGATGAAATGTTTGCCATTTCTCCGTAGACCACCCGATAGGAATATGACCTATGATATGAACATTTTCCTGATCCAAAGCCCAGTTGGCCAAAGCATCCATGACTTTATTACTCTCCCGAGGAGTATGAACATAAAGAACTGTGTGGAAAGCTTGAGCCAAAATACCAATGTTCTCTCGGATCTGTGAAATATGCTGATTATAAGAGTGAATGGTGCCTTGCCTATTAAGCAGTCAAATAATCGTTTGAGAGTCATATTCAATAATAACCTTGGTCCAACCCATTTTGGCCGCGTCCTTCAAAGCATATTGAATGACAAGGATTTCAGCCATATTGTTTGTGGTAATTCCAATTTATTGCTCATAAAAAAAGTGTTGTTGTGATGTACTATCTCTAGCTATTCCTCATATACTAGTTTGTCCCAGATTTCCTCGAGATGCCCCATCAATATTAATTTTTATACAACCTTCAGGAGGCAGCTGCCAACATTTAGGACACGATGATAGGTTGCTATAAGGACTTTGTAGCATATTCTCCTCTAGAAGCTCCAGAACTGCAAGAACTCTCTTCCATTTAACCGATACTGATTTTGGCAATTTGACTTTCGTTTGGAGAGTTTCAGCAATATTAGCTTTGATAGAGGTCCAAACAGAGCCCAGTTCCTGTATTTTCCCTGTAAATATGTGTCTGTTTCTTTCATTCCAGACATTCCGTAACATGATGTTATAGAAATCCAACAAGCAATATTCATCACAGGGGTATCATTTACAACCAATTCCCAACTGCGAATAACTTGTGGCAGAGTAGTGGTATCATTCCAATTCAAGGTGAACATGTCGAACATGTACTGCCATAGTTGTAAAGCAAAAGGACAAGAGAAGAAAAGATGATCACACGTTTCTACCTCATTTAAACATAACACACAGTCTAAAATTAATGAATATTAAAAACTAAATATATATTCATTATAATCTAAATTTGTATAATAAATAAACATAAAACTATCTTTTATTTACTAATAAATAACATTTAATATTAATAAATGATACAATATTTAAAATACAATTATTAATCAATGCGTACTAAAAATGTGTATACGGATACGACTTTAATATTGACATATCAACAACTTTTCAAATGCCAAACTTTTTTAAAAGTTTAAATTTATTTTCCAACTTGCAAAAGTCAGAACTATTCCAATAATTACCAAAATGAAATGTCAACTTCATTGTATCCAACAACTTTTTGCAGAAATATAGCCCATACGCCAACTAGAAAGGGTCAAATTATGTTATTCCAATAAATATAACAATGAAATGTCAACATCTTTTCAGCTATCAACTTTTAAAATAAATAAATGTAAACCCACTTTCTAACGTGAAAGGTAAGTCACATTCACTTTAAATCTTAAAAAGAAATACAATAATTTGTTTGCCCCTACCTACTGTTAAGGGATTTGTTCTCAATTTGCTAAATACATAATTTTCCACTCGGGGTAAATGATTCTTCAAGTTTCAGTCCATTCTTAACTATAAATGTGCACTATGACAATAAGCATGGTTACAAATTCATCACCGGAGTTTCTTGATTTTTTGGAAGCTGCATTTATAAATAGTATTAAGCTTTTTTGCAAGGATTGTTAGGCTTTTTGAATTTAGATAATAGAAATATGTTTTTATAGTTGGATGGGCCAAGGATATTTTTTATAGTTGTGTGGGCCCAAGCTATTCTTGTTACCCATACTCAGTAATGTATGATTTAACTATGTTTTTGTACGGTCATCTGATCCGAAGATGTTATGAAACATAATTATGTTTCATATTTTCTTATGGTTTAAATTCAGTCATGCTAGTAATATGGATGTATGGACACACAAGCCATTCTTCAAGGAATTGATGTAACTGCCAAAAAAACGAATGCTTTTCTCTTTCCAATAAATAGATGTAATCAAATTTCAATGATAAAATTTATCAGAAATAGACATATCACTAATGTAATTGATCAAATTAGAACACAACATTCATACTCTAGGATTCTAACATTTCTTAATGAGGATAGCAATCTCATCATCATAGTTAAGTTATTTTTGGTCCATATCTCTATAAATAAAATAAAATTGACACCAAATTATAATAAAGTTAGATTGTGATGTAAAAGTAGTCTTTAAAATTTTATTAGGATTGTAAAGTCTAGGAACAACATTTTTTTTCCAAGAGTAATTAGTGTGTTGATAAACACAATTTACTTGGTACTGGAGTGTGTCAAACAACCATATGTTTTTCTCTGTCTCATTTCCATCAATTTTTCTCTCCTATCTATCCTGGGAAACGAACACATTACATATGACATGAGAAAATATATAGGTAACGTTATACTGTAAGGATATCACTTAATTTGAAAGAGAGATTCTATTAGTATATGTTTTTCTTCGTCTCTAATTACTCTCAATCCATCACATTGTTTCAGGGTTTTTGTTTTATTTTTGAAGGTATCGCAAAAACCATACACAAAATAACTACAAATGAGGATATCATGTTACAATACCTAATCCACATTTATAACAAGTAAAGAATCCAAGAAATTTACAGTAGACATGACAAGTGCATAGATTGATTACATTAATTAAGCATACCGAATCAAGACAAAATTTCTAACCTTGAATGAAAAGTTGAGAACAATGGCGTGGAAGAAAGCATGAGTCAGATGTATCCAAGCTTTAGTGAAGAAGTTTATATTTTAGAAACCAATTCGAGTGAACATTGAACTTGAAGGATACACTAACTATATATCAAATCATTAAGGACATTAACTCTTGACACAACCAATCAAAAAATTGCTTTAGCCATTATAAAAACGAAAATGCTAGAGCAATATTTTATAAATTGAAATTTTAGCATTGCTCAAAGGTTTAGATGGAAAAACATATGTACACATATTCACTACCCCATATACACTAAAGAGAGTTTATTTTTCTTTAGTACTAACAAAAACACAAAACAAAGATAGCGTTGAGCACCACCCTTATGAGGGGAATTACATAATGTAGACATGCCATCTCTTAAGACAATTGACAAGCCTCACGTCAATGCCCCTAACATCCACATTCTCCCTCTTTGCTCAAAACTAATAACACAAATCCAAATATGTGGGTCCTACGTAATCAATTACATGTTGACTGTGGTGGCAGTTCCTGACATAACACAAACATTCCACCAATGATGTTGATGTTTTGCATGGAGAGGATGCATTCACCATACTAGTTGAGGCACAATTTTTCCTATCAGATGACTATGGGAACGTCATCTATAAAGTTAAGTAACACGTAAACAACATACACTCACCATCCCCTCTACATTTAGTAGTGGATCATCCTCAGGTAGATGGTTACCACCCAAACCGCACAATCAATATGGAAGACGAGAGAAGGGTATAAGGCGCACTTGTCTTCTCTATCGAAGCTCGTATTCACTTTGATAGATGGTGAAGGGATTTGAGCTAATGGGGGATTTCGAATGGGCTGACCATCTCCCTTGACTTCATCTAATGCATTCCTTTTGACTCCACTCATATTGTGTGCACCTCATTTAACATGTGAGAGACTTCATTAGAAATATATTGTTGGGGGAAAATTCTCAAATCTTATGTCATCAAATCTATTATTCTAATGTCATATTTGAAAGAAAACAAGCCTCATGAATAGCCACAACCCTCAAGAAAATTACATCCATTTCATATTATTAGAATATTGATATTCATATTGGTTTCTTCGTGGGATTTGTTATAAAATATGCTTAGAGTATAGTGATGATAATTGACAGTTGTAACATCTATGTTGCTAAAATCAACTACCCTTCATATATATATATATATACACACACACCCACACTATTAGAAAATAATATTTAATGAACCAACAATTAGTATATTTAATTTGGATATATATAAAAATAGAAAACCTAACTATAACAACAAAGTTCATGCCTTTGACTGAGAAATAAGAAAATAATAAGATTGTGTGTTCAAACCTGGTAGATAACATTGTTAACAATAGTGAAGTCAACATCCTCTTCTTCACTTCCCCTCTTCCTCCTACAATATTCCACTCCTTCAAATTTAAGTTATTCAATGCATCCCTATTAACTTCTCCATTACACGTATGATTACTAATAATTTGACTATTTTACAAATTAGTGATTGGGTAATTAAATGACAACTATGAGCCAATACCAATTTAATGTACAACTACAACGCTTTGGAAAACCAACCTTAAAAAAATGGGTGTGGAGTGGACACTCAAACCAAAATGAACATAGTGACATGGTGAGAACACTATTGATTAAAAGTGTTTTTTAATAAGAAAATTCAAACAATGTTACTTATGTGGTTGTAGAAATCCCCTAATGCACATTCAATAGCTCTCCTTTGGTTCGATTCGCTCACAAATATATATATAACTAGCAATTGCACTAATTGTTGCAATAAATCCCAATTTAATAAATTTGTAATTGATTTAATTTTTTTGGACATCCTTTTTATTATCAAGAAGATATTCATTGTTCCTTCTACATATCCCTACTAATAAATTATTATGTTTCTTGTGTTAAGTGGGTACCCTTACCATATGATTAATACCAAAAAAGCATGAGGAATCAATGGCATTATATTATTGACTATTTATGGTGGTCATCTTAACATGACCCAAAATACACAATAAAAATCACATACAAGCTAATAATATAAAGAGAAAACAAAGGCATTCTAATATCCACTATCCACCATGTTATTGTCATATCAACAAGAAGTAATTCACCGGAAGGCATCCACGTTTGAAGATGCCCCTACTAGAAAGTGTCAAAGTTCGGCTACCTTTTCCAGCAGTCACACTAATCATGCATGTCTATACTTTTCCGATTGATTATTTTAAATTTCACTATTTGTGAAAATGAAGCTCTTCCCGAATTATCCATTCCAGATGACTGTAATCTGTTAGTAGCAAGGTGACCTATTAGCTTTTCTAAAAATAGATGCATATACCCTACAACTATTAACGGTATTCATAATAATTAACGTGGCAATTTTTGACTTTGTAATTTACCAGACATCTCACTGCCGTTGGCTTTAGAATATTGGTATGATATATTTTTCCAGAGAAGTCCACACCAACATCAGACGACTTTGTCATCCATAGTTACTACACAGTGGTTTCCATAAATGTTTATAAATAAAAACATTTTCCCAAGTCACCTGCAGATCTCAAATATATTTTGTCTTCATGAGTAAACCCTATGCATTAGTCAATTATTCACAACCATCAAGTATACAATCAATATAAGTGATTCTTTTTGTCCTGTGGAATAGTGTTGAGCCTTTCAGGGAAGCCCCAAAAGACTATGTTCTGAAGGATGACTTGCCTTTTTCTGTCGGCAAGAAATTCCTGTTGATGGTTGATAAATGCATGGTGGCGGGGTTGTTTAAAAAACCCAGCTAAATTTACATCTCTCCTCCTCAAAATTACTTATTTATTGTTCATCTATTTCCTTTTATTCCTACAATTTTGAAGACCGCAAATATATGTCAAGGAGAAAGTATAAGCAGGAACGAGAAATTTTTTGCAAGAACAACCCAACATAGATTAGTAAAGGTTTCGATCTCTGGAACACCTAATTATAAGATGTTTTTCCCTGTTAGGGAGCCTTTGGTAGTTGGTAGGTGAGAATTTGTATAACAAAAATTGCATTGTGATCATAATTTTTACTTTTTTGTCATACAAGATGAAAGAAATTGTATTGCATTTGATCTTATGCTCTTCTTTTTGTTTCTGATCATCACAAGATTGAAGGGTCTTATGGGTCCTGACTAAAATCTTCGCTACTTATTTTGACAAGGAATTTTTTGTAGAGAAGCATCGTTTGAAGTTTCTGTAGACAAATTCCTCACAGGAAATCAAAAACATAATAGTTATTTTGAGATGACATAAACATATCTCAATCGCTTCAAGGCCAGGGAACCCCAAAAAAAACTTTTAACTTTCCTTCCTACTATTGTAGCATGTAATTGCTCCTGCATCTATGTGAAAAAATCACTTCATTTGTGTGTTCATTCTAAAGAATCTATACTTGTCAAAAAGGCAATCCCCGTGAATTCTTTCAACCAGATTTACCACACCTCTTTTTTTTCTATGCATTGTGTTTTTGTTTAACAAGTGTATGTATCTCACTTGCCTCAAGGTTTAGTTTATAAGCATATAAATGGATAATATCTTTTGTGTTGGTTAACTATCCATCTTTAAATTTGTTTATATGCATACATGTTGTTTTTAGTACTTGTACATTTTTGCAATAATCGTATTAACGACATAAAAAATTACAACCTTACCTTGTCTTGACGACGAATCTAAGGATCATTGCTAAGAAGTGATTTATTTCAAGTTGAACAGGTAACCCCCACAAAAATAAAAAGTCAAAATAGTTTCTCAAACAAAACGATGCAAAAAGATGGCTAGGTTAAAGGTTAACTGCTCTATGAACAAATGAGCATTAAAAAGTGTGATTGCAACAAAGAAAACACGAGGCAAACTCTTAGTGCATTAGAAAGGATAACCTAAAAATTTGGTTATATGCACAACTAGGAGATGAAGTGACATACACACAAAATTTGTATTGTGTTTTCTTTGAATGGCATGTGTCTTACAGAGAAGACCTTAATGATTAAGAACATATAACTATTAGAATGTGATGAGTCTTAAGTGGGTGGTTGGTTGACAAGGAAGGTGAACCATTTAAAATTCTAAAGCAACTTTCCTTAACTATAAATATGTTGGTCAAAGTTAATAAGTTCATTGCCAGAATGAGAATATACAAAGTCAAGTCTTAGAAGAAGATTACAAATTATTGTGCAATGCTCATGTGAATAAGGAAGCATTGTTTGTTTACATAGAGTCTAGCAAAGCTTGCAAGTCTACAATATAAGTATTGTTGATTTTGTTTTGTGTGTTATCTAGAGTTTTATACACTCATGTTAGGTGTTGGAACATAAGTATTGTATGCTTCAAGGTCTAAAGTAGTCCTTCATTGGACCCTACCATTTGAAATTTATAATTAAAATGAAGAAAAATGTACTTTCTTAATGAATTGCAACGTATATTTGGACGAATATATTTCATTTAAAAAGGTTGAACCATTTTCCACATAAATCAACATCTCAAAAATGAAGTATTGAAATAGTGTAATCGATTAAATTACATTAACAAATTTACCCTCTCAGAATATAGATATATCATATCAAATTCAATTGTATATACTTAAAATTAAAATGAGCCATTAATCTTAGAAGAAGCTACCAAGTGAACCTATCTAGTGGCACAAGGCTCTAGGAGTTGAGCAAAACTATGATCAAATTAAGGTGATTTATGTTTAAAGTCAGCGATAACTTGGATGCATGCTTTACTTTTTGTGAACTATGTGATGCTTGGTAAAAAAAAAAGATTATTTCTCTACCTCAACTTAAATGAGAGGAATCTACAAGAGAACTCTATGAGTCTAAGGTATGTGGCCCAATTAAAGAAGAAGTAATACACAACAATTAAATGAGAAATAAAAACTTGAAGAATGCAATAACGTTTTATCCCACACAAATTGCAAGCCTGCACATGACATGTCTTAGGCTCATGGTGTTAGAACCCATGCCTCATGTTTCCTTAATCATGACATGGAAATGCTAAAATTTTCTGAAAATAACAATTCAACATGAATGAAAAAGTGTTAATATGTTTTTACCACAAATTACAACTCCAACAAACATAACAATATTATCCTCTCCGGCATAGTTTGCAACTCATGTGCAATTGCCAGTACTACATTATTCGTCAAAATGCATCCACTTTTTCATCGATATCCTAATGTCTTGAAAAAGTGACTTGTATTTGAAAGATATTTCGTTCGTTGTATTTAGTTTTATGTAATAAAACTACAAAAAAAACCAAGCATAGACCATAGACACTCACAAGATTTCTAATGACCATAACATTGAGAAAAGTAGATGTAATGCCTTCATATCATCACTTTCCAATAGAGCATCAATCTTCTACATAGACTCCCAAACAAAGATCAATACTATTCATCACTTCCATCTCATTAAAGTTCCTTTTCCTAGGATCTATTATGGATCAAATCTCATACCCCACAAAGTATCCCACAGAAGCATCTTCTGAAAAACATCAAACACTTACAATAAACAAAAATTAAACCTTTTTAAACCACACTGAGCCCACTCTCATTAAGATCCTAGGTCTACAAACCATGGTTTTCTACATATCCCAGGATCATCTAAAATTCGTTTAAAAACCAAATTCTATATAACCAATCAAAAAACATAGTGCACTAATCAAATTTGTATGAAGATCCATCAAACGAAATATCCCTGGCTTATGAAGTTGGGATTTTAAAGTCTTTATAGACCAAACCTATATAACACATCCAATAACAAACCATAACTATGTTTGTCCTTTTTCAGACTAATTCTTAAAATAAAGTAGAAAAAACATGCATTTCACAAATTCAATCATGAAATGTATGATAGACCAAAATGAAGTGTGAATGTTGTAAATTTTTAAGTTCTTTCATGGTTATTAATAAGAAGGTGATTGATTGACCATTCCTCTTCCTCTACCCTCTCTAAAATGGAATTGGTTTTGGTTTATTCATATTCTACTTTGAAGTCAGCGCTGGAAAGGTTTTTCAAAAATTAATAGACTATGACGACCATTTTCAAGAAAATGCACGTATAAAGAACAATCAACCAAAAATAAAAATAACATGTTAAAAAGACACTAAAAACCTATAAAATGAACTAATAATAGCAAAATATAAACTTAGAAAGGATAAATACAAATACATTAGAACAATACACATTATGGACTTTGAAATATATAAAAAAATACCTTAGTAAATTAGGTTTGTAGGTCTAACATGAGATTTCTTGTCCTTGTTTCCAACATGCAAAACTACCCTAATTTGGGAGATTTCTTGGCCTAATTTTCAACTTGCAAATGTTGCCATTATGATTTATCTTTTAAAAAAATCTCACTCATAATTTTCCTAAAATTTATCCATATCATATTATTCACACTTTCCATTATAATTATGCCTTTTGCAACTTCCTATAATTGTCCCAAAATGAAGGTCTATATCTTTCTAGCTTTCTTTTACAACTATGCCTTTAATAGCTGCAACTTCCTTATTCTCACTTAATAGTATATTTTTAAGTATCTTGAAAAGAAAGACATCAAGTTTACTACTTCCTCGCTCTAAATGAAAAACTAATAACAAACAAGTTTGTCACCTCCTCAATTGCATGAGAATGAGTGATGTCCTGCTAAGTTTTGCTATTATATCGTTCTCAATAAGAAGAGTGTTATCCTCAGTTTGCTACTCCCAAAGAGTGAATACATATACTTGTATTTTGTTGATGAAATACTGAATTTGATACCTATTCATTTGTAATGTAAAGAGTGAATACATACTCTACACACTATAAGTTTGTTTATACTCTATAGTTTGTTTACCAACTTCTAGTGGAAAGTGAACACACTCCAATGGATGGCATATTCATTGGAAAGTAAGAGCACACTATAATGGATTTCATATTCATTGTAATTGTAATTATAAATATATACATTATGCATTGAATGTTTTATTGTCAATGTGTATAGCACATTGCCCCGTTACAAAGGTTAGATTTCAAACTTATTACAATAACCTTATTTGCATACAAAAATTTAATTACACTTCTTCATAAAGCCATGTCTGCTGCAATTACTTACATTGCTAAAATACATTAAGGCTGCAATCATGTACATTCTATAACAACCAAATGATGCAGAAACAATACTTCCTCTATCTAGAGGGTTACAATCAGTAATGTTAGGATAAAAATTCTACATTTTAGAACAATGGAGAAAATATTAATCACCTTAATAAGTAGTATAAACTTTTTAATAATTAATGTGATTTTTCGTAACTAGAAGTTGTTACCGAACCTCCAACTCCTCTTCAGGAGTTCCTTCCCTTCTTGTGTCCAAAATAGTAATGAAATAATATTGAAATCAATTTATTTTTTTCCTATTTTTCAAATACCCTACTACCGGATTAAAATTGCTACAAAGATAAAAAAAAATGGAATCTTCAAACATTAAAAATCTATACAATCTTTCATTACTTGTTAAATATATATGCTCTTGAATTTTATTAATAATCCCTACAATCTTCAATTCCTTGTAAGGGATATGCTCTTCAAGTGCATTTTAAAAATCCCTTTCAAGATGTGCTTTACATTGATGACATTGAACGACAGGCCGTAATGTGTATATTTCTCATATATAATTGTAGGGTTTGCATTGACATGAAAATTACACTCTAAACAAACCCAATAATCTAGATAGAACAAAATCACTAATTTCTCAAGATTACTATAAGAAATAAAATAGAAAAAGTATTTCCCAAGTTGTGGACACATTTGATTTTAAAATGCCACAATTTAAAGCCTTGACAATTAACAAAAACTCTAAGGCAAATGTAAGAACCTTCATTTGTTCCACGACCACATCAAATTTAAAACATGAATCCATACTTTGCTTCCACACTAAACATACTCCTTCTAATCAAATCTAATAACAGAACATGGACATAATCCTCTTTACAAATCAAATCAGATAACAAATTTCTCAAGGAGGCACAAATATGATGGAGAGAAAAAACCTCACTTATTCATATATCCATCTTAAGATTAAGATTTTTCATTTTCAACAATTCATACAGTATGTTGGCCATAACCGATGCATCTGCCTTATGAAAAGATTCAATGTCCAAAATGCAAGATTAAATCAAAACACACAAATAAACATGTGACTCTTCCTTAGGAAAATATTAGATAATGAAAATATCTCAGGATGTAGATATTTGCAAGCCCCACACCCAAGGACGTAGAAAATTAAAACAATGAGCTTATCTCAAACATTTACAAGAGAATTAATTATTTATCAGGCCAAGTGAACTTCTCTCATGTTGGGTGTGGTTCCTTTCTCATGTCATCTCATTATTTACGGTATAAAAGTATGTGTTGCATAAACCTAGGTAATAAAATTACAAGAAGCAAGAAAATCCTACTCCTTTTCCTAGAAAGGATATATATATAAACAACTAAAAATCCAAGTACGTTGTTAGCTAGAATTCTATCAACTAGAACTTCCTTTGAAAAACATAAATACATCCTCTGCCTCTACACTAAACATAATCCTTTTAATCAAATATATTAACATAACTTGGACACAATCCTCTTTACCAATAAAACCAAATAACAACTTGGTCAAGGAGGCACAAATATGATGGAGAGATAAAACCTCACTTGTTCCTACGTCCATCCTAAGATTAAGAATTTTCATTTGCAACAATTCATACAATATGCTGGCCACAACCAATATATTTGCCTTATGAAAAGATTCAATTTCCAAAATGTAATATTCAATCAAAACACACAAATAAACATGTGAATCTTCCCTAGGAAAATATTAGATAATGAAAATACCTTAGATGCAAAGATCTGCAAGCCCCACACCCAGGGGCGTAGAAAGTTAAAAGAACATGCTTATCTCCAACATTTACAGGAGAGTCCATTAATTCTTGGGTAAAGTGAACTTCTCTCATGTTGGGTGTGGTTCCTTTCTCCTATCATCTCATTATTTAGGGTATAAAGTATGTGTTGCATAAACCTAGCTAGTAAAATTGCAAGAAGCAATCAAATTCCACCCCTTTTCCTAGAAAGAATATATAAACAACTAAAAATTCAAGTACCTTGTTAAAGAACCCAACATGATGATAAAATCCAAACCTATAAAGCAAAGAAAATATGCCTTTCAACGAAGTGTCATTAAGGAGAGCAAAAATAAGCATGCAATGTAATAACAAGAAAAAACACTCGTTTATAAGCAATTTAGGAAAAAATGCAATGTTGTTGTAGACACCAAATTTTGGTATCATCCTGCATTTTCTCTCTCTCTCTTAGCAGACTTATTCCATTTCCCATCAAAGCTACATGTTTGATTAATCAATTAATCTCCTTTAAATCCCTAAACATCATTATGTGCTAATAATATCCAAATATTCCAATTAAATTACATCACCCCACTTAATCAAATCATGTCCCCCACTATCCAAATCATGAACCCCACTCCAACAAATCAAATCTATTATCTCACCCACTCAGTCAAATCATGTCCCCCCCCACTCACCTTACTAGGGTTACTTTATCAAACCTTGGTTACCGGATAGCCCATAATATAACCTCACCTCCAAGCTATAAATATGGGTCTTCCCCCCTTTTTCAGAAAGAAAGAAGAAGAAGAATATGAAATCTCTGCATGTTCGAAACTTGAAGTTTTTGAGAAGAGAAGATAATGTTGAATTAAGTTTTGCAAGTGTGAGGTCGAGGCAAATCTTTGCCATTGTTAGAATTTAGAGGTGAGGAGTGTTGGAGAAAGCTTTGACATTGTTCATCATCTTGCCATCCTGATGCCCATTTCATCTCTATATCAGAGCACCAACTAAGTCCCCTCGTCATTCCAGCTACTTAGCATTTTGTATTTCACTATTTCTGCATGTTATCTATTGTTCATCATTTATTGCCATCTTTCTAGACACGGGGGTTGACATCCTCCAAGGGAGTTCATAGCCTCTTCGAACTGACATTGTCTGGGCAACCCCCACATATTGTTATCTAATCACATATGTTTCTGTTTTGCAGATGTTATCACAGATCTATCTTCTTTGCGCCCGTAGATTCATATCCACATATGAGGTCCTAAGCCCTCCATCATTCAAAGTTATTGGTGGCTTCCAGTATCGTCATTCACCTATGTGAGAACAAAGTTTCCTGATCAACATTTTGGCACGCCCGGTGGGACCATTCCCAAAATTTGGTCATCTCTATTACTTTACTTGTTTTGCGCAGGTGTTATAAGTATCACGGTTATCTGGATTCATAATTCTTGTCAATGTAGATATATCTTGTGAATATTTCATTTTTCGACTAAATTGTCTGTAGGTTGTTAGGGTGGTCTCCATCAATTTGGTATGTCATTTGCATTGCTTAGTTTATGTTCTCTATAACGGAAGTCATTTTCTTATTTTCAACCGGTTTGTTATCCAGTTATTTAGAATTGGGATAAGAATTTATTGTTATTATTATTAAAATAAAAATAAATAAAAAATAAAGGAATTAAAATAAAACAAATTTTTTTTATTATCATCCTACACTACCCCCCATTTATCCCTATCTAGCTCAACATCCCTTCCTTCCTCCTCCCTCGGCCTCAACATGGAGCTCCAACTCACCTGTTTAAGCCAACTCTCAATCCATCCCACAAATAGAGCTCTGCTCATGACTCCACCACCATTGGCTACCCGTTCAGAGAAAGTGAATATCTATGTGGACCTCACATGATTCTGATCTTGATCCTCTCTCAACTGTATCCAACTCAGTTTCCAAAATTCGACCATTAGCTTTGTGGGTTGTATATTTGTACGTATTTATAGAAAATTACTTTCTACCCACATATCCCATATATCTGTCCTCGCGAGCTATGGCCTTTAAAATCGCTGAAAAAAAACAAAAAAAAAAAACAACCGAACCTACAACCTGTCAATCTCCAGGCCTGAAAGTGGTAGCAACGAACATATCCCAGACACATTGGCAGTTTTATTTTTTTTTTTTGTGAAAACTGAAAACTAACATCGATTATCCAAGTTGTAACAAAAGGCCATCTTTTCCATTCTAGTAACCCGAGCATCAATGACAACAATATTTTCCACTAGAATATGCTCCATCTCTGGCATATCATTGTTGTCTACACCTCTTGTAAGTATAAAACTTAATATTTTCACCTGCAAATATAATATAGTTTCAAATTCACACAACTCGAGGGGAGACTACTCGAGATTATGGTCCTCTGATATGGCCTTGGGATCTCAACCATATGAAATCTCTAGCTCGAGTCCACTCATCTTCTATCATCTACAATAATCATTTCCGTGTGTATTAAGGATGGTGAGTGCTCCTTGACATTTATTGGACATATGTCCACTCTTATCTGTCCTATCCGTCTACTCCAATCCCACCCATTTCTGTTATGTCCTCTTAAAGTCCACATTCTCGTCCTAAAAGTCTATTCTTCCCACCAACTTTTCATCTTGTCCTCTCAAAGTCCACATTCCCATCCTAAAAGTCTACTCTCCCCACCCACTTTTCGTCTTGTCCTCCTAAAGTCCACATTCGGTCATTTTGTTTATAGTTATTTTTATTTATAATTCACAATCAAAACACACACATTAATATTTTTTCGTTTATAGGTTATCCTATTATAATGTAGTTCATTTAATGATTTCGTATCACCTCATCTTTAATAATTTATATCATATGCTCTCATAATTTTATTTAATAGTTTATCTCATACTTCCCACCAACTTTTCGTCTTGTCCTCCTAAAGTCCACATTCCCATCCGTCTACTCTGACCCACCCATTTTCTTGTCCTCCTAAAGTCCACATTCGGTCATTTTGTTTATATTTATTTTTATTTATAATTCACAATCAAAACACACACATTAATATTTTTTCGTTTATAGGTTATCCTATTATAATGTAGTTCATTTAATGATTTCGTATCACCTCATCTTTAATAATTTATATCATATGCTCTCATAATTTTATTTAATAGTTTATTCATACTTACTTTTCGTCTTAGTCCTCTCAAAGTCCACATTCAAATCACTTCAAGTCTACTCTTCACCCATTTCGTTTGATCATTTATCAAAACACACACATTAATATTTTTCGTTTATAGGTTATCAGTTCATTTAATGATTTCATATCACCTCATCCTTAATAAATTATATCACCATTTCATAATTTATAGTTAGTCTATCGATTCATTCTCGCAATTATTGAATAGGAAAGTTGAACTATGATTTTGTTAATTAATTAGATTAATTATTTTTAATTGTATTTTTTACAACGACACTTGTTGTAAACAAAATATTTACGACATTTATACCATTTTTCTTAACTACATCAACTAAATACATTTATTCTCTTTTGCAGGTGAAATCTACAAACTCCACAAAGTTGTGACCAAAACATCACGATCTCAAAGATGATTATTTTTAAACAAAAAAACACACACCTAAACTCTCTTTCACTAGACCCCTCTTGCATTCATAAACGATGCAATTTTAGGATACCCGGATGTTCTAAGCCACTTATTGGAGCTTTCAAAATACGTCACTATCATGTGTAATCAAATAACAGGGAAAAACATTCTCCAAGTTTTACTCATTTTTCTCTATTTTCTCTTTTTTGCATTGTAATTTCCCTTTTCTGAGTGATTGTCTGCATCAAATGTCACATTTCATTTTGGCTTAAAAAGAAATTTTCTTTTTTGCATCTTGCCTAATCACATAGCCGAAATAGGGGTTTAATCTTCTTGCATGCATTTCACATTTTATCACACACAACCTAAAACTTCATGAAAAAATCAACACATCGAAAACTCCTTTCACCTGGTTCACTGATTGGGATTTAAACACCCAATAGGAAACCATTTCAGACATTTCCCAAGCCAAAACTACCTGAAAACCAACCTTAGACTATTGTTCTCTAGGCACCTTGTTATCCAACTTTTCTTTTCACATCCTCTAAATTAATCATGATGATAAAAAATGTTGCTTGATTTGTTTATCTACAAATTACATAAACAAATGTTTATCTATTTCATGTCTATTATCACTCTCTCTCAAATCGAAACAACACACCAATCCACTCCATCCAATGACGTCACTCCCCCTAATGATCTCTCCCAACAAGATTCTAAACTCGAAACCACGCCTTCAGCTACCCAACCCCCTGTCTCCATGGCCTCGCTTCATGAGAACCATGTCATCCAAGATTGTCCCTATCTTAAAACTAATCCTCATATCCCTCACCAAGCCAATCTTCCTAAACCAACCGCACCACCATCTCCCACTCCTCTAGAGACACTCGGGCCTCCTCCTAACCCCATATATGATTTTTTATTTTGAAAATCCCCCTCAATCTCCCAATCTCCTCAATTGGTGGATCACATTCCACCCACATCTCTTTTCGTCAATTCTACTCCATTCACTACTAGTATGTCTATCCAACCATCTCAACCTCTTAGCACTTACATTCCTACCCAGTATATGCTCTAGCCATCTCAATCTCATAACACTCATATCCCCACTTATCACTTACCACAACAACCTATTCAACTTCAACAAACACATCATGTCCCTAGTGTTCAAAGTTAGCCTATGCAACAATCTCAACCCATGACACATGTTAATCCTTACCAAACAGTTCCCCACATGCTTGCACACCCACAAGTTTATCAATCGACTTATCAAACAATTTCACAAACATCCCACCCGCAAGTTTATCAACCACCTTATCAAACGATTCCCCAAATACCCACACATCCACAAATGCATCATTCTCCTTATCAAACTACTTTTCAAACCACACAACCAATCCAATCGCAACCTAACGTCAAGTCAAATGATCTAATTCATGCCTTAATGAATCGGTTGGCTAATCTAGAAGCTGCTACCTTGGCACCCAAATATGCATTATCCTATGAACAAATATGTAACTAACCAATTCATCTGTTGGATCCAATCAAACCCTATAATCCTCATTGGAAACTTCCTAAGTTTACTAAGTTCAACAACAAGGAAGATCCCCAACAACATCTTCATGCATTTAAACATGCATGTTGTCTTATTGCACATGATCACGATCTACTACTTCACACTTTCCCCATGTCTTTGTCTGGTCCTATGTTGGACTGGTACAACCATATCCCACAATATTCCATATTCTCTTTCACCCAATTTGCAAAACTGTTCTTAGAACACTTTTCAATTAACATTTCATGTAAAACTACTATTACTGACCTATACACCATCTGACAGTTTGATGACGAGCCCATTACCGACTTTGTCGCACGATGGCATGGCGTTATAAACCAACTATCCTTCACTCTTCCACAAACTGAACTCATCAAACTCTTCTCACATTCATGTGCTAAACATATATCATCTACCTTGCAAATCCAATCATTTCGAACCTTTGACGAAGCTTTCACAATGGCTCGCAAACTCGAAACATGTGCCATTAAGCAGGGTCATCTTAAACTAAGTTAAACCAAACCTAAAATTGAATCGACTAAACCATTCACACATAACGAAAAATTTAAGGGTGTGGCCAACACTGTGGTCACTAAACCTTCATCTGCATCTACATCCAACACATGGCCTCAACAACGAGCCCCTCAACCAATAATCAACTATACCCCCTTGGGAGAATCCTATAGCTCTGTATTTGACAAGTTGATGGTCGTAAACTCCATCCAACTTCCTCCCATACGACCCGTGGACAATTTGCAAGCCAAACCTATTTGGTATCACAAAGCCCACTATTGTAAATATCATCGAGTCAAAGGTCACGACATTGAAAAATGTTGTTCCTTCAAATATTGTGTCCAACAACTCATAAATCAAGGAGATATCCAAATTGATAGCTCCACTACTCAAACTTTACCTAATCAACCACCAACGAATCAAGCCACGCCCTTTACATCTCAACTATCAAATGCTTATATGATTGACACTATCAATCAAGATCTCATCTTATCACCGACTCTGCATGTTCCTACCTTAGACATTATGCCCACTCCTTATGCGGAACCTGTCACATCCACAACTATCACACCTATGTCAACTTTTACTACTTGTCTTGAACCTACACCTTCTTCTACCCTTACCACATCTGCATCAAATTTGACTATAACATATATTTTATCCACTTCAATCATGCCCCAATCCACCACATCAGATTCATCCTTAGCACCTATTTCAGCCTCATTGATATCCTCACATATCCCTACATCTCTCACATCTATGCCTTCACCCACATCTGCATCAAACACACCTATTACTACATCTACATCACTCATCTCTACAACCATCCCAACTAAACTCATTTCTACCACATGTACCTTTACAACCCCACCTCTAACATCAACCCCATTAGCAAACATATCATTCTTACCCCTCAAAACATTTATGAAGCAACCAGTCCCACCTACTTCTACACCCGATAATACTCCTGTATTTGTTGCATTACCTATAATGTCTACTCCATCAGTTACCATATCACCCACATCTCCAAATATCCCAAATGTGCATACATCCCTATCTATCCCAACTACCCCTATATCTATCATATCAACAAATCCACCTATCCCTACCTTGACATCTTTACCTATATCCTTTCCCATGGCCACATCACCCGGTCTATCCCAATACTCTTTACTTAATCCTTCTATCACAACAACCAAATCCTCTCGATCTACAACCCTATCAAAGATACCCTTTGAAACATCTATTGAACAAACACCTCCACCTAATTCAAATAAAGATGGTTTGCATTCTCCAAAATTAACTTTTTCCATGCCAAAACCTAAACAATCCACATCTCACATAGATCTCATTAATCGTATCATACAAACACCTATTTCTCCATTAATATCCTCTTCTTGTTTTAGGACATTTTCTCCATCAATATCCACACCACCACTGTCAGATCCTCTAGTTGAGATTATTATCATCCCTGCTAAGGGTAAATCTTCTTGATCAAAGTCTAAGGCTCGTGGTAAACATCCCCGACAGTCCCCTATGCATCCTTGCAAATATTCAAATTTTCCTTCTTTTCAGCAATCCAATGCGACAACATCTATTTTAGGATCAATCTCTCCATCTACGACATCTCGCAACAATCAATCCACATCCAAACAATCCAAGCCTCCAATCAAATTTGATTTTTCATCCAAGACATATAATTTACCCATCCAATGTACATCCTCATGATAAATCCCAATCTTCCTCAAACTTCCAATGGGGTCCTATCATCTTTCAACATTTAACTCAAATTTCTGCCATCACGCTTCCTCCCATTAAAGCTTTGAACCCCCATCATCCAAAGCCATCATGGTTCAATCCCAATTGCATGTGCGCTTATCATCGTACCCCGAGCCATATAATTTACCCATCTGATCTACATCCAAGACAAAACATCATGATAAAAATCATGAGAGTTATCTTCCTCATGACACTTTGATGGGGTCCTACGCAGATATCTTTCAACATTTAACTCAAATTTCCGCCATCACGCTTCCTCCCATTAAAGCTTTGAACCCCCATCATCCAAAGCCATCATGGTTCAATCCCAATTGCATGTGCGTTTATCATTATACCCCAGGCCATGACATTGAACATTGTAAGGCCTTTCAGACAATCGTCCACAACCTTCTTGAGAAAGATGATTTCCTCATTCAAGGGAAATATCCTTCTCCATCTACATCTAATCCAATTTGTATCCCATCCGTCGGGTTTCTTGCGATTCCTCCATCCATATCACCCCTTAACATCCCTCATGTACATGACATTCCTCCTAAGGAAGGTCCTTCATTATTCATCAATACCGCTTATCTTGCCAAGCACACTTGTGGTCTCCGACCGTTTATCCCATCCAAATCTAAAACAATATCATCTAAACTCTTTCGACATCCTTTAACTCCTCCACATTTAATTCATTTGGGGAGAAACCTTCCTTCACCCTTAAGCATATCATCTGTACAACTCCCTTGACACTAGGTGACTTCGCTCCTTGACCTTGTTTTACTTACCTCCTCCAAATTCATCCAATCTAAACTAATTATGTCCAGATCGTCATCTCATTCTAAATTCCACCATTGTGGCCATGTTGGTCCTTCCGTGAGAAACCATTTTTTTCATTTGCTTATCAAATTCCACCATTGTGGCCATATTTGTGCCTCTTTTTGGGCACCATCTATTTCATCAAGTCCACATTTGTGGCCATTTTTGTCCTGCCATATTTATCTCTCTTGGGCACCATTTATTTTCATCAAAATCCACCGTCGTGGTCATATTTTTGTTTCCTTAAGGACAGATTTTTATTTCCTTCCTGCCTATCACATCTAATACTTTGTAATCTATCATCTCATTTTGTCTCAACTTCACTATCTTCCCTCCCTTGGTGGTAAACCAGAGACAAAACCTCTTAATGCATTGCACTTGCGACCAGTCTACTGTTAGCATATCTACCAATGAGCACTTAGTCATATCTTTAGATCATTCCTCCATCATTAGCCCCTTCCATATGTCATTGTAATGATATGGAACTATGTGGTCTACCGTCACTTTCCTAGTCATGACCTTAAATATGGGCACCACAACTCTGTCCATAGCATTTTCCTTATGGATAGGTTCTCCCTTATTGGTGAGAGCTCCATGATCGTTACATCCATCACCCTCTCATTCTCCTATTAGAGCCATGCAAAGGGTCCACGGGGTGTCACTTGTACGTTCATCTTCCCCTCCTAAGTGGTCTACTTAGCTATTCCCAACTCTCCCCCATGTAAAGCTGAAATTCATGTATGCAAAAGGCAAAATCAAAGTTATAAAAAATAGACTGATCCCTCGAAGGACAGTTGTTCATGTAAAAAATAAAGAAAGAGAAAAAGGAAACTAAAAGGAAAAGCATGCAAATAAAAGTCAAAATAATCATAAGAAATAGACTGATCCCTCGAATGATGGCTATCATATATATTATTCTTGTCATCCATATTATGTATAAAGTAGACCATACCCTCGAAGGATGGCTACTCTTTTATTATTTGGAAGGTTTCCCACTTTGATCAACCTTCCTTTTATCAACTTTGAGCTTCCCACATTGATCAACTTTCTTCTATTGTTCTTTCCCTTTTTCAGAGTTGGGGCATAAGCATAAGGAACACCACCTTTGGAGAACCCTCTTCCCGCATACAAGTTACATCTCCAATCCCTTTGTCATGTCAACATTAAGTTTATGAGCATCTTTCATCCATATTTCCTCATGGTATTTTGGTATAACTAACTATCGTTGGTTATGTGTTAACACCTATTATTGGTTGCAAGTGCAATGCCTTGAGTGGTACCCTTTCTTGTTTACCCAATTTGGTTCGAGGCATGGTTTCCCTATATCCTCCTTACTACAATTATGTGTCATTTATCTCATCAAGGTCATATTTTATTAAAATCACATCAAATTTCACACCATGAATTCTATATCTATCCATAATATCCATGAATGCCCTCACAAATACACTTTTCAGTTTGTGAATTCTACTTGATCGTCATTGTAGTTTGTGAATCCTACTTGAGAATCCTTCTCAAGTCAAGTTCGTTATCCTGCAGCTTCTTATCCCCCAACATGCTCAACAATGTCTTTGATCCATTGCTCTTTGCTCCCCATTTCCACTCATCACCATTTGTCTCCACACTATCCTTCTCACCTTTCTATCTCCTTTCATCACGTTGATATCTTATTTTCCTTTCCTCATGAGTTTCCCTTTCACTCTTCCACTTTCAGTTTGACAATCTTACTTAATCATCCATACAACCAGAGAATCTTAGTTAAGGTATATCTTCTTCCTTGGATCCTCCTGTTGTAGAAGCTTCTCCACCATCTCCTCTTTCATCAGATGACACTCACCACCACAAATGTCTTTCCGTTCTGCCTCTTCCACTCATCACTTCTGCTTCATCACTCTCACAATGTGGGCATCCCAATTAATGATTTCCCTTACACTCTCCATCTACACTACATATGTTCCTCCATCTACTCATGTCACACTCCTTTGTTTCCTTATTATCATCTTGTTATCACCTCCTTTCATCTCTTGTTCCATTTTGGTATACACCACTCAGTCTTTTCATCATTCTTCTTCTTCCGGCTTGGCGATCCTACTTAACTATCCCCATCGCATGGTAATTATACTTAATATTTTCTCTTAAGATTGAGTTTTCATTTGAACCTTCCACATCCCATCATATTTCCCTCATTGTCTTTCTCACATCTCTCATCGTAATCGTCTTCTCCAACCAACCATTCCACACCTGTACCCAATACAATGTTGTCTTTCTCCTTCCATATCATCATTACCGGTTTGGTGATCTTACTTAACTCCTCCTGCGGCCTAGCAATCTTACTTAAGAGTCCCTCTTAAGGATGATCTGTCATCCTGCACTCGCCTTCCACTCCACATCATCGCCATCCATATTTTCTCGTCATTCCCCATCATCACATCCTCTCACCTCCTCTTCCATTCTCGCAAACACCACTTCCTACTTGCCCCCTTTTCATCTCCATCATTCCTCGCTTGGTAATCTTACTTAACTGTTGCTTCCCCATTCATTTCGTGTCTTGTTTCTTCATCTTTCTCTCATTCATTCTCATCCACTGCGTCCTCTCCTCACCTTCATCTTCACACACATCGTTATCCCTCCTTTCTTTACTCTTTCCACTCCATCTTCTAGAGTTCTCCCACATATCTACCCCCATACTTACCCGTCATTGTCATTGATCATCTCCTAACATTCTTTCATCATCATCTTCCATTTCCATGCTAATAATTATCAGTGGACTTCTCCTAAAAATCACTCATCCCCATTCTGCACAGCCTGGATCCTTCTCTTTGACCTCCTCCATTCTATCTTCATTCCTTCATTCCTCTATGCCCTCTGATCATTATCGGGGGACTTCTCCTAACATCCTTTCATTGGCGTTCCCTCTTCCATTCCTCATTTACTTTCTCCCTCTTCTCACCTTTTATCCCATCCTTCCCTACCGATCATTATCAGTGGATTTCTCCTAACATCCCTTCGCTGACATTGCCTCTCCTATCCATTCCCCTCTTTTTCTTCGCCACCTCTCCATCTTCCATTCTTCCTTGCCAATTTCTTTACTGTCTTCATCATACACCCTCTCTCTATTTTCTCATCATCAACTTATCCTCATCTCACGCATCTCCACATATTTTCCAATCTATGTCATTCCTCCCCTCCAGCTTCTCTTTATGTTCCTTATGCTACTCACTCTTTATCGAATATCTCTGTTCTTGGTTCCCTTCCTTCTGCATAATTTTCTTCATTGTCCTCTCCTCCTTTCTGATCCTCATCTTATTTCACTTCCTCTGTATCATCTTCTTCCTTGTTTTACCTCGCACTTCCTTCTTACTTCCCAATCGATAACCTAGCTCTTCAGTGATGTCCCATCTCTTTTATCATCTCACCATCCACATGCATTTCCATGCAGTCAGTTCCATATTCTTTTCCTTGGATTTCCTCACTATGATCTGGTTCCTTCAATTTTATTTGCTCTATCATCTCTTTCGTTTTCCATTACCTCTCTACCTTCATCTACTTCACCCTCCTTCAGGCCTTTTGTTTTAAATAACTCTCTTCCTTTTTCATAATTTCACCCTCTGCTCTGTCATTTTCTTGTCTTCTCTTTGTTTGTCCTTCATCATTTTCTCCTTCCTCTATAATCCTTCTTTGTTATCTTCTTCCTACCCTTTCATTCCTTCTTTTCTCCTCCTCCATCTTTGTCCCTCTATTCCATACCCTTGTCGCCTTCACCTTGACCTTTCTTGCTCTTCTCATAATCAACCACTCCTCCTTTCCATTCCCTTTTCTCTTTCTCATTACATCCTTCAACACATCCCTCACACCTAGCATTCACAATCAATTCTGATGTTTCTCCATTTATGCACTACCGTTGATCCCTTTCATTACATCTCGTTCTCGTTCTTCTCTCTGCAACATTGACCTCTTCTCTTTTTGAGAACTTTGTCACATCTTTTATCTTCGCTAGTCCTCTCACAGGGGCATCATCATATCCATTTCTAATAATTTCTTCCCATAGTATTTTCATCTTCAAGGATACCATGACAACCATCACCTATCACCTTTTCCTTCACAAGTGCATGTTCTACTTTTTTCTTGGCAAACGTCGATCGTAATCTTTCCCCCATTTCCATGAATCAAACTTTGTTCTAATTTCTTCTCCCAGTATTTTCTTTCAATGACATGCATTCCTTATAAAACATGTATTCAAAATCATATTTACCCTCCCTCTTGGAGCATTTTATCTCACCCTTCTATCCTATCTGCTCATCGTGTCCACATTTATGATTACATTCATTCCCCCTGGGGCATTTTATTTACATATCTACCTTCTATATCGTGCCCTATGCTGGGGCATCATTATTTTCATCCTCGTCCCTTTTGCAGACACATGATTTTTCACTCGATTCCTCATGTATGAAGGATTTCACATACTCTTCGCATTCAGTTTGCATATTTTGATGTTTTCCTATGACCCATTGGTCATCACGGTTTACATCCATACTTGCAGTGGTCTCCACCCACTCACTGATTGGTAGAACATTTTCGCTCGTCTCTGTTGAGACCGCAATTGTCCTCTACTGATGTGATATTGGAGTCACCACCATATTTTTCATTGTTATTGCGATCCTTTTTTTCCTGGGGCATCTTGCCTTTGGTCATGTTTTTATCCATCCTTACGGACACATGATTTCATCCAACCCTTTTTGTTTTTGTCTCGTGGCTTGCTATCACAAACCACTCAACAAAAAGGGGAAAATGTAGACACAAATTTTGGTATCACCCTGCATTAGACTTATTCCATTTCCCACCAAACCTACATGTTTGATTAATCAATTAATCTCCTTTAAATCCCTAAACATCATTATGTGCTAATAATATCCAAATATTCCAATTAAATCACATCACCCCACTCAATCAAATTGTGTCCCCCACCATCCAAATCATGAACCCCACTCAATCAAATCAAATCTATTATCTCACCTAACCAGTCAAATCATGTCCCCCCCACTCACCTGACCAGGTTAATTTATCAAACCCCGTTACCCGTTAACCCCAATCTAACCTCACCTCCAAGCTATAAATATGGGTCTTCCCCCCTCTTTCAAAAAAAGAAGAATCAATATGAAATCTCTGCTTATTTTTTAAACTTGAAATTTTTTTAGGAGAGGAGAAGAAAATGCTGAATTAAGTTTTGTAAGTTTGAGGTCAAGGAAAATATTTTCCACTGTTATAAGTTAGAGGTGAGGAGTGCTGGAGAAAGCTTTGACATTGTTCGTCATCTTACCATCCTGGTGCCTATTTCATCTCCATATCAGAGCACAAGTTAAGTCCCCTCGTCATTCCAATTACTTGGCATTTTGTATTTCATTGTTTCTGCATGTTATCTATTGTTCATCATTTATTGTTATCTTTCTAGACATGGGGGTTGACATCCTCCAAGGGATTTCATAGCCTCTTGGAACCGGCATTGTCCGGGCAACCCCCACATATTGTTATCTAATCACATTTGTTTCTGTTTTGCAGATATTGTCACAAATCTATCTTCTTTGCATCATAGATTCATATCCACATCTGAGGTTTTAAGCCCTCCATCATTCGAAGTTGTCAATGGCTTCCAATATCGGCATTCACCCGTGTGAGAACGAGGTTTCATGATCAACAGTTGTGTAACACCTACCTAGAATGGTAAACAACCAAAATAAACCTTTCTTATTTTCAGGACATAAAGCATGCCAAGCTTAAAGAAACAGCCCAAACCATGCTTTCATACAAAAAAATTATTTCCTAAAACATATAATGTAAAACTTCCCAATCATTCAAAACAATCAAACACAATCCTCTACAAGAAATAAGAAGAAACCCAAATACATATATCTTTTCAAAATTCAAGAAACATACGAACCTTGTTCATTTGTAAACAACTCCAAAAAACAAGTAATGTCATTACATTAGAGTCTGTTTAATTATTTTTAAAAATTAATTATATAGTCGATTAAATTAATTACCTTGATAAACAATCAAACCCAACCGTTCATAAGGAGTTTCATTATAGTATATCTAGTAATGTTAAATAAAATTAATTCTATGGTTGATTAAATTAATTATAATCAATTAAATTTTGTTCATAAAATGATTCTTATTGGAAAAAGTATAACTAGAAAATGGTAGTGCGACATGTATCAATTAAACATTTTATTTAAAAAACCCGTCAAAAATCAATCTTTTTATGAAGAACCCCTATTGGGGTAAAAATACAAATTACTTTATTTTAATTAGCTTTAAATTATTGTGCCATTAGTTGTGGCCCATATTGTGTGTGGGACCACCGCCGTCGAGGAGAGGAGCTCTGCCGACTTTGGGAACAGTGTTTGTAAAAGCCTCATCCATATGGAGGAGGGGGAGAGCGACGCGGTCGAGACGACGAACGAGAGCATTAGGCGGAACATGACTGACAGTGCAAGGGGCAGCGGCCCAATGGTCGAGCAAACGTTGGAGGTGTTCAACCTCTAGCCAAACCTTCTCAGCCTGGTTTTGAATTTGAAGCAACACAGTGGAGAGAGTAACCACTTAATTAGTAACGACAAAAAAATTATCCATAGGAACATTGTTAAATATGACATTATTTATGTCTTTCCATAGATGAAATAAATTATTAGCTCTAAATATGTGCCAAAATTTGTTGTAAATTGCAGGTAACATAGCCGAGTGCCCCAAAAGAACCATTTTCCAGGTAAAAAAATATGGGGAGAGGCGTTGAAAAAGGGAATGAATCCATTTCGAGGCCGATTGAGCTCTCGGACAAAACCAAAAGATGTGCTTGATAGTCTCAAGTTGGTGGCAAACCGAGCAAGTGGGATTCACACCCATATGGCTAAATCGATCCACTGCAGGAAGCCCATGGTGTAAAATGTACCACAAAACATGGGCTTTTTTGGGTTTAACAAGAATTGACCAAACCCTTTTAAACCAATGTTTCCAAACCTACATTTGGGAGGCAATGTTCCAGCATTGGTTGAGTGAATCAACACTCACGATCCACGAAGCGAGAAGGGAGTAACCCAAGCAGGGTTTGTAATGGCAAAGCAGAGTGGCGGAAGGCCAATTCTAGTCGTGCCACCATGGGATACCTGAAGTGACACCAATTTTGTGAAAGAACTCCTCATGTATGTGTTAGGTTGTGGAGCCTATTTTCATGTGTGAAAGTGTTGAAGACTGTACACTAAGAGTACTATACACTTTTCATGTAAAATTTTTGGGCCTTAAAACGTACTTGATATATCGGGAAACATGATTTTCTCATATGGGCGAGATTTTGACCCATAGGTTTATGGGACGGTTTTTGCCCATGGTTTTGATACCCACGGTTTTGTAAAATTGGTTAAGCAGTTGTCTATTTATATGGTTTTATGCATATGATAGATGTATGAAAAACATTGCAGATGTGCTTTGAATTCGGGTGTGAATTATGTAGAGTTTGTTGAGCATAGCTCCAAACAGATCTAGGTATTGAATTGAGAGAGTGGTGGCTTGTAATAAAATCTGAGCAAGTGATTCTTGGTGGACGTAGCCCAAATTGGGTGAACCGCGTTAAATATTGTTTCTTTGTGTTGTGTTATTTTATTCTGCACTTTTATTTGAGATCTGTAATATTTTCTGCATATTAGTTTCTACTGTTGCAATTCTGTGAGGGATTTTTCCGCATATTTTATCTCTTATTTCCTAACAGTATGTAAGCAATGATATTCGTAATTGAATCGACATCTTGGTGTTGAAGGTTAAACTTAATAGCTAAGGCTCCCCAAGAAATCCAGGATCTGGAATGCTTACAAAATAAATCCCCCACCACTTTGATGCCTTTGGTGAAGATCCAAATAGCTTTAGCCCAAGGGGCTAACGCAAGAGGGGCCTTGTGGAAAGTGAAAATGGATGACCACCAGAGAGAACACAAGTTGATAGATAGGCTAAATTGGAAGCCATCTCCTTTTCAAATGAGGTGTTGTTTAAGCAGCTCCCAGGTTTTCCAAATATTGTGGGCTATAAAAGTGCCTTTGATTTTGACAGAAACTGGGCAAGGAGAAGGAACTGGAAGTTGAGGCCTTTCCAAGCTTGTCTTCCAAGAGGAAATCCTTAACAGATGAAACGACGGAGCAAAATATTCCAGGGCTTCGTTACCTTCTAGGATGTGGATTAGCCATTTGACACAAAGAGCTCTTCCTTGAAGCTTGATGTCAAGCAGGCTAAGGACACTTGCTTCTTTGGGTCTACAACAAGTGTCCCATGACACACAATGAAACCCATTGTGGCTATCAAAGTTAGCCCAAACAAAGTCCCTTAGAAACTTTTCAAGTTTGGAATAAACAACAATAGAAGGAGCACAATAGGAAGAATAGTACATGTGAGTGGCGACAAGAACCTTGAAGCAGATATGGAATTTACTTGCCAGAGAGCGGTTTGGTAATCCAGTGGGAAAGTTTGCACTCAACTTGTTGGACCACATAGCTCCAAAGTTGAGCAAAGGTGGCTTGGAAGGCGAAGGGAATGCCAAGGAATTTGAATTGAAATCGTGTTGGATCCAACTCCATTACATATCCGCAAGCCATAGAGGGATAGGGGATTGCAATAGGGTATTGCGATTACTTGTAGCATTGAGTTTTGTCCCACTGGATGGACATTCCAGAGGCCAAACAAAAAGTATTTTGATAGTCCAAAGTGGAGTGAACAGATTGCTCTTCTTCAAGGATGGTGAGGAAAGAGTCGTCAACAAAATGGTCATTGATGAGTTGTTGATCGGTGTTCAACAAAGAAATCCCCTTAATGAGGCCTTGAGAAGCACTTGTGGGCTAGCAGGTAACTAAAGCCTTCATCTGCCAGCACATGAAGTGAAGGGGCTAGAGGGCACCCTTGATGGACGGATCTGAACAAACCAAACCTGGAAGATTGCACTCCTTTAATAGTGATACAGGCTCCAACATTATTGAAGAGCATTTGCATAGTGTGGAAAAACCTCAGACCAAACCCAAAAACCTGAAGAATTGCCAAAATGAAGGACCACTCAATGTGGCAATAGACTTTGGCATAATCAATTTTGATGAATAAGGATTCTTGGTTTGACAGTTGAGCCCATTCCATCCCTTCCCAAATGGCAATGATATTGTCAAGGATGTATCTATGTTTAATAAACCTTGTTTATTCGCTGCAGACAACAAGAGGAAAGAGGTTCACAATTATGTTTGAAAGAGCCTTATCAATGATCTTATAGGACACACTAAGGAAAGTGATAGGCCGCCAATTAGAAATTTGTTCAAGGTCTCCCAATTTAGGGATAAACTTGATGTTGCCTTGATTGATCAATTCACCGAGGGAGTTGGAAGCGAGAGCCTTGAGGTAGACATTATAGAGGACAGTTCCCAAAGTATCACACATGGTTTGATAAAATTCATAGGGAAAGCCATCAATTCTTAGAAATTTTTCAGAAGCCATTTGAAAAGAAGATTCCATAAGCTCTGCAAGAGATAGGGGCGATCACACGCAACACGTTGTGTGGGAGATACTTTACACGACACAACATGCAAACATTTAAGCATTGATTCTTCTCTCGCTTGGGTGGTAGGTTGCGAGGCAAAGACACCATGATAATGGTGAACAAATGCTTGAAGAATGCCGGGTAAAGAAGTGATCCGAACATTTCCTTGAAAGATGGCTTTGATTTGCGTCGTTGTGTTTGGCACAGAGCATAACAAAGAATTATTTTGAGGTCGTGTCTCCAATTTTAAGCTAATGAAGTCGGGCACAAAGCAGAGCACCTCTGGCTTTGTAAGCATCTTCAATTTTTGAGTTTGTGTCAGCAGTGGGCGGCTTGAAGCTACAAGTTTTGATTAAAAGGAAAGGTATTAAGCTCTTGTAAGATTCATTGTAATTCAAATATGAAGCATTATGGGAAGCTTGTTGGAAAAGAGCAGCTTGTTTGCCATAAATGCGAAGAAAAGTGCTAGTCTTGGTGATGGCATCATTCCACCAAGATATTGAGCCTTTACGACCACTAGGATGAGGAGCTAGGTTCCAAATGCGTTGAATGTGTGCCACAATCCTTGCATGTTTCAGGTGAGCAGTATTGAGGTTAAATCGAGAATTATCCTTTTGTTTTTTTATAGGAGCAAGCCAGACGATGTTGAAAAAGATGGAAGAATGATTAGAGATAAGCGCAATGTCAGCGATAACAACAAGGCGACCAAAACTGGGAGAAAGACAGGAGATTTCTTGGCTCGACATCGCGACAAGGTCAAGACGTTGAACAATACGGTCTTGCCCCTGACGAACGTTAAACCAATTTTTCAGAGTCGGCGGAACTGAGAACTGGCAAATGGGTTTCAATCGGCGACAGGTTTTTCGGAGCCAACACTCTTAATTGGTCTAGTGTGACTAGTCAAAAATTGTAACTAGAGGCCTAAAAAAAGCCTTTGCCAAACTAAACAATAAATATGATCTTCCCAAAACAAAGGTTGTAGGCAAAAGTCTAGTAATAATAGTAGACGTTTACGAAGGCGGACAAGCATTTCGGTATTCAGGGACCAAATGATGGGTCAAATCAAAAGCCAACTTTTCAATTTTAAGAGCTACATAAAAGTACACAACAGAGTAATAGGGATCCTAGAGAAATGGATAAGAGAGCACAAACGGTCGATTGGGGTCCATCTAATGTTTGATGTGACTCTCCCCATAACAAGGAGCACATACAACACTTGACACCTCTTTTCCGGGGTTCCAAAGTTGGTTTAGTTAGTTTCTAAAAATAACGTCTTTCTAGCTTTACGAGGTAGGAAAAAAAAAATGATTTTTTTATTGACGACATCAGCTAACTCTCACCAATACCGGTGAACATGAGTGCCCAATTATGACACTCTGGGATTAACAACATATGAGGATTATGGGAGCCATCTCAATTAGTGGTCGAGATGCAACTTGGTTACGTAAATCAGAGGGTGGTGTTTTGTTGTTTTAAACCATCTTCTTGGTTAAATATCCAATTGTATATTCATCCACATGTTTACTATTTAAGTTATAATGCAAATTAGAGAACCAAAATACAAAAATTATAAAAGATTTCGGTGAGGGCATGTTTGAACTTCTCTAGAGTTTCCTGAGAGGGAAAGACCTCTGCCACCGAATAAAGTGAATCACTTTTTTTGAAAAGTGATTTCCCATCTGGATCATATTTCTCCATCACTCGAGTTTATGCTCCGTAGCTCGGGTTATTTTTTACGAAAACTACACAACATTCCGTGGGAATATAAATAGGGAAAAGATCGGTTTTCATACCGAGTTCCAGACATGAAAACAACTTGCATTTTATGGCACACTTGTATTTTCTATTGTAGTATTCTACCAGGTTATTTGTTACTCCGGATTTCTCCACAACTGTGATTTCTTCAGTATTCTATTGGGTGAGATAGTGTATACATTATTTCTTCCCACAGTTCTGATGCCTAACCTTTACTTTCAATCCCTGCAAGGAAATTTTTGACCTCCTCTTGCATACAACAAAAAAACAAAGGCTTGCATTAGTTTCTTCTTCTCCAAAAAATAATTTAAACCGCTGCATATACAGATCCAGATCAATCAATTTGTATATAACAGGATGAGGGGATTTTAAAGATCGAGGATAATCATTGTATGCATAATGCACTACACAATACAACCCCCTGATAATAATTTAAACTATGAACCATTTCTGAGACCTCCGATAGGCATCAGAGCTTCATTTGATAGAGGGGAAGCCATAGAAAAAAAACCCTTATATTTATCAAACATTCCACCAAATAGGGAACCATTTTAGGGTTTACATGGCCAAGAATAAAGTAGAGACATCCACTATTCTAGCCACAGAAATATGCACATCATTAGCAGACCGACATCCCTTCCTCTGGTAGATACCCTCACCGCCACTATCTAATTACTGCTTAATTTACAACGTGAACTTCAGTTTCAGGAGGTTAATGCCTCTGGATCTGAAATATATTAATTGTATTATTATGCAAGGGAGAACGACAGGTCTACATGCTTTGATGGATGCCCATACCTTGATAGGTATCCCTCCACAAAACACCGTCTGACAGATCCCACGGCCCTCATCCAATTTCCTTTAAATTTTACCTACTACTTGTAGATTTCACCTAATCTTGCCCTTGGTATGCATCCCAACTGCTAAAATAATTTATTTTATGTCCTTTCATTTTATATTTTAAATTTAATTATGATCATTATTAGATCCCGTCAAAGGGAATGTGGCACTACACTAACCTCCACCGGTAAACAAGGACACAAACACCTATTTATAATACTCTAGGTTAATAACGTATCAGATTGTGGTAGCGATTACGGTTGATAGTCAAATAGTAAATCGGTTACGTAAACCAAAATGTGTAGTTTTATTGTTTTACACTTATTAAGTTTGGTTAAATCTCCAATTGTACAATTATCTAGTGGTCTATTATTCTATTAAAATGCAAATGAACATCCAAAATAAAAAAATTATAGAAGATAAGGTAAGGAGACCATGTCTGGAGGGACGAATCTGATCACAATTGAGGGATTTGGTTTTGTATCTCGACTAGGAATTTAGTCAAATAGTTCTACTGCTATGTCAACTAGTCCCTTGTTTGCAAGATCTGCAATCATCACATTCCAAGACACCACGTCTCGCCAAGGCATTAGCTTAACTAGTTTCAAGGCCTCGTCAACAAACCCTTTCCGCACAAATCCAAAAATCGTAGAATCCCATGAGGCCACATCTCTTCGAGGCAATTTTTTTTTTTGAAGAGTCATCAAGCTTCATCAACAAATTTGTGTTGCATATATCCAGAAATCATATTAGTCAACGAGATCACATTTTGGGTTGCACATTTACTCAAACACATTTTGTGCATTCTTTAAACTTCCCCATTTTGCATACATGTCCAAAAGGGCATTTGACACGACAAAGTTATACTGGTATCCACTTCTTGTTCCCTGCTCCTAGATATCCATTCTCTATTCTAAAACCTCCATTTTTGAATAGGGTGGAGAATGATGGCTAAGGCTGTGAATCTTGGCTTTGCATTTGTTTTGAAAGGTTCCAACGCTTTTTTAATTAATCCATTTTTTGTAGACTTGACCATCATTAAGATCCTAGAACCCACACATAATAGAGGTAAATATTCCAATAAAACTTCCATAAACATCCAACAGAACATTACATTGCTTGACGTTGCGCCAAGGAATGATTTCCATTGAGAACATGAACAAATAACTATCCCAATAAGCATAGGCTACCCACCCATCGCCTAAATCTCATGTCTTTCCATTCGGGATATTATAAAGGGAGCTACTAAGGCCATGAAACTTGGCTCTCACCTGTCAACAACCTATTAAACCTTCCATCCGTTTCCTGAAATCAATGCTTTGGCATTTTTTAAAAAGATAAAACCTCCATCCATCCAATTTCAACTACGAGTGCGTGAATGGGAAAAACAAAGCTTGGTTTCCTATAATCATCGCAGTTTATGCCACATTTCTTTCAGGAATTTTGGCGAACAGTTTACATTTCTACGCATGCTTCTGCAATCTGCAGGTAATGGCATGCAAGGAAAATACTGACAAATGTTGAGGATCCTTTTTTCAAAAATGCACTCCAGATATCCAATTGCTATAAAATTTACAATGTGAAACAGGGTTTCTGCGTGAATATTGCCTCTGTGTATCAAATTAATGCTCGACTTGTTACACAAGGAAACTGATGTCTGATTGGATGTTTGGCTTCCCACCTGCCCTTTCAAGTTGCACAGGAATTCACGCTACCTCCCTTTCACTCCTGCCATCACCAAACCCCATCCACTCACCCACCAGCTCACGCAAATTATGTCCTTTTATTTATTTAATTCAATTTATTTTGGTTGTGTCTTATGTTGGCACTACAGAAGATAAATTTTCAAATTGTTTTTAATGTTATGGAGACAACTAATGACATTAAGAAGACATGTTTCAATTTTTTTTAGTAAGAAGATATGTCAATGTACAAGTAAAAGTTCAACATTGTTATTTCTTTATGATGCAGATAATAAAAACTTTTTTTAAAAAACTGTAAACACATTTTATTATTATAATGATTAGAGTATATATCATTCCCAAAGACAAGATTGGAAGGTTATTATTTATTTGTGATGTAAAACTTTGAGAAGACACGTTTTATTATTTGGTAACAAGATTTAAAATAAAAAAGAACTAATTTCAAGTATTTTATAAAGAACATTTTTTTTATTTTAAGGAAGACACGTCTAACATTGAAAAAAGTAGAGACTATAAAATGACGTGTTTTCGATTTGGTAAAAAGGCATTTGTTTGTGAGAGAGACAACTAGAGAATTTAAGACGGCATCTTTTAAGATTTCGAAGCAGGTAAGAATGATACATCAATGTACAAATCAAGAAAAAGTTTCGAGACAACCAAATGAAAAGATCAATATTGAAGGCTTTTATTTCATTTTCGCCGTTGGCGAGTGGACATTAATAATCAATTTCAACAGATTGGAGTTCACACGCATTCCTCTTGGGTTACTTGGTTTGGTAATTATATATAGATATACATAAAAGAATTATTACAACAATGAGTACAATGAAATTTTTGCAGAAACGGGTAGCATAAATAAGGTGTCATGACGAAGAACTGTATTTTTCCTTTCAAATGTTTATTTGTAATTACAGTGAGTATTTTAGTGCACAATTCGCATCCGTTTGGTATTGGTAATGGAGATGCGCTTTCTTTGGGTTTCTCTCTCGACGGAAATCAGACTATAATATCAAAGAATGGCACGTTTGAATTGGGATTTTTCAGTCCGAACGGAACAAATAATTGGTACATCGGCATATGGTATGCCCAAGTCTCAGAGAAGGCCTTTGTTTGGGTGGCTAACAGAGAGGATCCCCTTCTAAACATGCCAGGCGTGTTGACGTTGGGGACAGATGGTTATCTCACAATATCTGATACCAACAGTCAGACTATTTGGTCGAGTAAAAAGACACAGAAAACTAAAGCGTCAAGGGCATTGATATTGGACTCGGGTAATTTCATCATGGTAGGCGCTCAAAACAATTCAGAGACTGTTTGGGAGAGTTTCGGAGATCCTACAGATACATGGTTGCCGGGAATGAAGTTTTGGAAAGGCATGAAAATAAAATCGTGGAAAAATTCAGTGGATCCAGCATCTGGGCTCTTTTCCCTAGAAATAGATCCAGCTCCAGGGAAGACACAGCTTCTATTGGTATATAATAATACTGTTCGTTATTGGACCAGCGGAGAATGGACCGGTGAGAATTTCCCCAATGTTGCAGAGTCCACAAAAAAACACCTACGTAAACAAGAATTCAAGAAGATTTCTCCGACAAGAATGTACACCGCATTTTTCATAACAAATAATCTTCTTGCACGGGTTGTTTTGACCAGTAATGGCGGCACAGCGACGTACGTGCAGTTCGAGAATACAATCTGGACACTTGTTAAATGGCAGCCACCACGAGCGTGCGATATTTATGCTGTATGTGGGCCTTTTGGAGCGTGCATGAGCAATGTCATCGTGTCCTGCAGCTGTATAAAAGGTTTCAAGCCTGCAGACGAGCACGCCTGGAATGTAGAGAAGTCCTGGTCAAGCGGTTGTGTTCGGGTTAGCCCATTACAATGCTCTGTTACAAATGGTTCCACGGATGGTTTCCTCCAACTCAGCGACAAGAGCTTAACGGATGACAAAGCTGTTATATATATCCAAGAGCGCACACAAGAGCGATGTAAAATTGCGTGCCTCGGCAATTGCTCCTGCACAGCCTTTGCTTTTACTAATTATAATCCTGCGATTTGTAGATTATGGTTCGGGGATCTACTAAACATGCGTCCTTCAATAGATGGAAGGCCACTGTTCATCCGGTCTGCGGCTTCTGAGTTGATAAGCTCCTCATCCAAGGGAAGAGGAAGAAGTAGAGTCCGCGCCGTTCCTATTTCTCTTGCCGTGATTGCTGCTACCTTCGCTGCTATTTTGGCTTTCTTGTTCATTTGTTTAAGAGGGCGTACTAAACTGAGAGATGATGACATGACAACTTTGCTAAGGACATTCACTTACAAAGATCTCAAAAAAGCAACCAAGAATTTCAGCCATAAGTTGGGGAGTGGAGCATTTGGCTCGGTATTCAAAGGAACTCTTGTAGACAGCACAATTGTGGCCGTCAAGAAATTAGACAGGTCTGGACAAGGAGAGAAGCAATTTCGTGCTGAAATAAGCACAATAGGAAACATACAGCATGTAAATTTAGTGAGGTTACTGGGATTTTGCACAGAGGGATCTGAGAGGTTACTGGTCTATGAGTACATGCCCAACGGGTCTCTCAATTCTTTCTTATCCCATAAATACGGAGGAGCAGAGGTGGTGTTGGATTGGAAGACCAGATTTGAGATTGCTATAGGGATTATAAAAGGTCTGTTATATCTCCACGAGGAATGCAGAGACAGAATCATTCACTGCGACATTAAACCAGAGAATATTCTGCTTGACAGTGAATTCTGTCCAAAAATAGCTGATTTTGGGCTTGCAAAACTTGTGGGGAGAGATTTCAGCCGAGTACTTACAACTACTAGAGGAACAAGGGGCTACTTGGCTCCTGAATGGATCTCCGGCCTTCCCATCACAACGAAGGTGGACGTATACAGTTTTGGCATGATGCTGCTTGAAATAATATCAGGCCGGAGATATGTAGACATGACTGTGCAGGAAAGTAGGTATTACTTTCCCTCATGGGCTGCAACTGAAATTGACAAAGGAAACAATATTCTGGATGTGGTTGATGAAAGGATAGCAAACAAAGCAGATGTGGAAGAAGTGAGGAGGGCTGTTCTAGTAAGCATGTTGTGCATTCAGAAGATTGAAATTTTACGGCCAAACATGGGCGAAGTTCTTCTGCTGCTCGAAGGTAAAGTTGAGATTGATACAAATAACGTTGAGAGGTCTCTCCAGGTACTCGTGGAGGAGCATGTGAAGGATGATTCAACCAAAGACTAAAGAGAACCCACAAACTACTGAATCAGTCCGCGGTCGCAAATATTCCACCAAAATTTCTCTGCCTTCTCCTTCCAGGATTCGACCTGCGTGCAAAATATGCAACGTTATTTGCTATAGCTATAGGTAAGGGATTAACTAGATAGAAATTTATATTTATCTTCAAGAAGTGAAATTTATATATTCATGTTTATTATTATTTTATATATGCAGTCGAAAGTTGTTTTTATATGTTCTAAATGAATAGGAACTATCATCCTGTTCATCCGAATATGATTCTCATAAGTTCTCTGTATATAATTCTCTTATTTATAAAAGGATATTGTATTTAAAATTTGTAATCAACTGTCAAGCATATCAAATGTGGATTTATTTTTTTGTGTGTTAAATTAATTCATTTTGTTTGCATTCAGAATTTTTATGTATTGGCTGTACAAAACTCTTCACATTTCGTTGTTATAGATAAAAGGGTTTCTATTCCCTTAAATGCATCTGAGTAATGATGTACGTCTCTCTTCTATTATTTAATATCTTTTAAAATATATGACAGCACCTTGTACACCATCATATATTCATTATTAAAGTACAAACCATTTAATAAATTACTTATTTTGATTTATTATTACTGTTAAATTTCATTTAAGTAATCTACATTTCTTCTTAAACACATTTTCTTACTACTGTATGGTATAATTTCTTTGCTAATATAGATTATAATTTCTTTATTAATGTATACTTATTATAGTATTAGTTATCTAATTTTGGAGGAATAAGAAAATATTGGTAAAGCACTATACAAACCATTTTAAAAAGAATATTAATGCATTACATAGAGAACAAACACATATTTAAACCATGTTTAATCATTTGGGTAATTATCTAGGCCTAGTTATAATAGATCATCAAATTCATGTGGGTAATTATCTAAGCCTCTCTCCTATTACTCAATATCTTCTAAACTAGCAATTGCACATGAGTTGCAAATTACACCCGAGAGGGGTTGAATGTGTGTGTATAATATGGTTTGATTTTAAACTTAAAGTGACTTTTATTTGTACTGTATTACAAGTGGGTTTCGATCTATATTTGTGAAACACGTGTGAGAGATAAGTTTTTTTCTTGAGCATCAAGGTATTATATCTAACATGCACAACTATAATAACACAAATTGCATGGTGATTAATTAAGTTGTATACCGACTGAATTTAATACTTAGGAAACAAGATGCCTCTATATTCGATATGATAGCCTTTTAAAATTTAGTGGTGCATAGTACTACGTTTGACGCCCTGAAAAAATAAGATGTTTGCTAGTGATTTTGAAAACTAATGAAACATTAAACTACAAATCGGTGTGCTAGTCATTCAAACTTGAGTCATTTTTGCTGAAACCCTGAACTCTAGCTATTAGATGCACCAAAGTACAAGTAAAGCTATTTCCGCTAAAAGCTTGAGCTCCAGCTATTAGATGCATCGAAATACATGTAAGCCATGAAAAATTCAAAGTGCAAGTACAAAAGCATAAGAAAGTTTCATCTAGTTCAATACTTATTTAGGAGTTCAACAATGATTAAAAGTGGAGACGCAAAGCATAAGAAAGTTCTAAAAGCAACTCAACATTATAGGTTTGATGCATACCGTGGAAATAGCTGAGTTGTGATGACTATCATAGAGCAAGATGATGTAGCTGTTGAATGACCTAGATGATTGGAGGTGATGCATGTTAGAATGAATATGGGATAGGTTATTTATAGTCGAAGATAGATATTTTATACATAACTTATTATGGGAATTGTTATAATGGCTACCACTAAATGCATACCAACTCACGGAGTCCATAAGGGGAGGGAAGATTACATGTTGCCACCTATTCTAATGAGAGAGGCATATTAGACATGGGCAGAGAAATGAGACCGTCAATATGCCACCTGCATCATACACATAGTAATGTTTACAGATCTTGTTTCCAACACACATATATAAACAATAAGTTCCACAAATACGGATTCAAAACCCACTTGTAATGCAAGGCAATACAACTGAAAGTCACTTTCAATTTTAAACCACACCATATTAGACATAGAGATTCAATCCCTCTCCCACATAATTTGCAACTCTTATGCAATTGCTAGTATTACCTGTTATTCTAGTATTCCCTCTACTGCTGATGATGCCACACTATTATGTAGCTTTCGGCAACTCATGCACCTAACGGAAAAAAATATGTGTCGTTCAACATTAGGTCTCCATCTGTTCGCCAGTTCTAGTACATCCACTCACTGTCTTTTGCGTCCAGTCATTTCGACCTCAAATAACCCAATGTCAGCTAATTACAACCCAAAATGGGGTTGGAAGTAGCCAAGGTGATGGGTGAGATGGGAGAATCAGTTGGAATCCAAAAAATTTCCAGTTCTAATTTTTATAGCAGCAAATATTAAATTAAAATAACTTGCAGACAATTGGAATTTCAAAAATTTGTAACTTAATCAATACTTTGTCTTTTCAAATGAAACAAAGTGCATAATAAACTAGATTCTTAGACCTTTCCAATGCACTAACAATCATTTTTTTATGATCAAGAAAACCCTTCCAAACAGGCCCAAAAATCCCAGATCTAGTCGCTAGGGTTAAAGAAAAATAATTTAAAGTATTTCAGTCATTTTCCAAGCTTCCAAATACTCCAAAGAAACTCCCCTTGCTCAGAAATAAATGCTAACATAGACCAGATTTCAGATCTAGCTTATTTACCTATAAAACATGCCAAAATAACCTCCCATTTAGGTCGTCATACCTAGGAAAACACAACAGTAGTAAAATAGATCAAACCCTTCAAAGATCCACTCTAAAATAAGCAAAACACATGCAGACTTGTCCCTTAAATAAATGCGCAACAACCTCTAGATTAAGTTGCCAAGCCTTAGGAGAATATATCGTGCATAAATTCACTCAACAATAACACAAGAAGGCTTCACACTCTCCAAAATATGGTGGTGTTGATCAAACACCTTTGTTATGAGAACTCATGAGCATACATCCCTCTTCAAGTGCGAAGATAATTTGAATAAAATTAGCAACATGCCCTCAAGGGATCGCCACCATCTTCTTTTATATCTTTACTTTTCAGATCTTCAAGTTTCCCTCCTCTTTTTGGCTCAAATCTTCATGTAGGAGAGTTACTTTTAAAATGGTCTTCTTTCCTAGAAAGTCACTCCACTTAAAACATTAATTTCCCCTTTTTATTATTTTTCATGAAAACATAAGAGGAAAATTAATATTTAATTTAAAAATAAAGGAGTTATGACATTTTCCCAATTTTTTATCCTTTAATCCATGGGAAGGGTGGATTAAAGGTCTTCATAATTTATTTTAATTAATGTCTCGAAGAAGGGGACATTACAGTCCTCCCTTCCCAAGATTGTTTTCCCTCAAACAATTGTCAATTTGGGTGCTTCAAAACTGAAACACTTTCCCAAGTGGCATCCTTTAATGGCAAGTCCTTCCATTTCACCAAATACTCCTTGATACTACGTCTCCTTAAGTTCCTTTCACGTGTATGAATAATAGATTCCGGAATTAAGGCCAATCTACACTACAACATATAGGCCTTTTTTACCACAATTATTCCACAAATTTTCCACAATTAGGAATAATTGTAGAATAATTGTAGCATCTCTATGAAAAAATAATTTATTGATTTTTAGGTATTGTGGATGGTCTACAATTTACACATGGTGATAATATTTTGTAGAGAAATCACATACTCAACCATTCCTCATAGAAAATCCACATTTTTAATTTTTTTTTTTTTAAATTATCATAAAATGCAGTTTACCAAAATAAGTTATATGAAATATTTTTAAAAGACTAATATAAATTTATATTAATATTGAAATTCTATTATCTATATTTTAATATATTTAAATGTTTTCAACAAAAATATAGAAATTTTAAATTAGAATACTATATAAATCCAATTATATAATTATTTTAGTATATTTTAAAATGAAATTAACAAAAAATCATTAATATGATTAGTATAAAATATTAGTACATGATAATATTATATTATCTAAAATATATATTACTTCAAATGAGAAGGTTTAACTCGATCAATGTTATCCCTTTGCATTACTATTATATATTATATAAAATAAAAATTAATATAAAATTAAGATATTGTTAAACAACCATATAAATATGAAATTACCAATTTTTTATAATATTAAATTTAATATTAATAATACCTACCACTTTTATATATATATATAGTATATATATATATATATATATATATAATATATATATATATATATATATATATATAATTTTTTAAAAAATCCCCCGATCCGGTCAATAATATTATGAGCAGGAACTTTATATAAGAATCCATCCAGTATTTCAAAATAATAAAACTACATTCAGATACAAACATCCTTATTTTTTCCAAAATAAATAGGAAAATTTTATATTTAGCTCACATTTAAAAAAATTGCCAATAATTATAAAATGATACAAGTAACTCCACACTGCACTTTTTCATGATGCATGAGGTTTATTGAATATATTCAATTCTCTAACCTAACAACCTGCACGCAATGTGTAAACCATGCAAAGTGTAATCGTTGGCGTAGTAGATGGAGGATTATTAGTGATTGCTGGTGACGTGGTGAACTCAGACACACTATCGCTATGGAACGCCTTTTTTAACGATTTTGAGTATCTCTAAGATCCACAATATTAGGGAGAGTTTTTACTTTCTTTTGTATTATATGAATATCGAATAAAATCTGTAAATTTAGAGTGATTCTTTGGAGACCAAAAGAGATGACTGTGTTTTCGAAGATATTGCATATTTTGTTCTATTTTCTTTTTGCGATTCTTTTTTCTAGTTTCTTTGATAATTACGAAGTCTTTCTAATGGGCATCTACAGTAGGTTCACAAATTTGTGTTAATAGGTTTTTCAATTAAAGTGCCTATGAAAATGATCTTTTAATATCTGTTCATGATTTCCCCACGTCCTCTTTTCACTTTGGCACGATGGTTTCAAAATTATTTGGCCCCAAATTATCTCTCTGTCTGGTTATTTGGAAAATAACTCAATTTAAGTTTGTTCTTCCTTGTGATTTGCATCTTCATTCATGAGGCGAGTTAAACCTTTGTTCATGGATTTCATATTTTTCTGTTCAAGTTGGATTTTCATTTCTGTGCAAAATTTGATGATCTATATTGCGAGGAATGTTCTCAAAGCCAAAAATTTTAATTGTTTGCATAGTTACAGATCAGAAGGCACTTGGAAGTGCAGCAAATCAGAATCACTTAATTATCTTTGAGATTGACAGTACTTTGCATTGCATCTACTTGAAGCCATTGATTTCTTCCTTGAGAAAACGCACAACATCTCATCAAGTATTGACATATCAACGCTATATAGTTGAAGGCTACGTGATACTATTAGAAGCTTCAAAAAAATTATCTGTCATTTTTTATGTGTTGTGATCACGCAATCAAGGATTGTATAACACTTGTCATTGGTGGAGCTCTGTGATCAATTGCCATGGGAATTCTATGAAATAAATAATCAAGTCAATAATGGAGTGTTAACCGCACTGTCAGAAGATGAGGAGAATACATCATATTACATATCCATTTCACAAGACATCTGTGCATTGTTGAATGTGTTGCATTTGACAAAGAAACTCATATATATTTTTAGTCTACGGGAAGATATCTATGCATTGTTGAATGTGTTGCATTCGACACAAACAACTGTTGAAATTTTCCTCCACTATGATACTTTCATGGAAATTTTCTATTAAAATAATGAGTCTTAGTGGGTATTGACACTTTTCAAAACTAAATCTCTCCATAGCTATGTATACTTAAATGTTTGTCTCCTTTAAATTTGTGTTTTCTAAACTATTCAATGTCATTAAAAAAATGTACTGTGCAGTCCTTTCCAAGCTTCTTGGTTCACCATAAGAGCATTTAGACTACATTCATTTCACCTACATGAGCTTGGTTCTCATTTCTTCAGGTGCATGTAGGTGTAGTCTCAAAAAATTTATTTAAAAGGTTGCTTATTTGACAGAGACCACTCCCAAGGATTTGTGGGCGAAAGATTTAGTAGACAAGTGCATAAAATATAGAAGCATACTAAATCAAAATGTAAACAGATTCAATATCTTTTAATTAAATTTTAATTGCTCATTTCAATGTTTTGATAATGAATAGGTTTGGGGATTTTCATTTGTTACATGCATGTATTTTTTTTTCAAATTTATCTTATCAACGTACATGTTGCATGCAGGAATTTAACATAATGACATGGAATGACACATTGCAGATTACTCAAGAAAACCCTCTTAGAAATCACATGTCATCCTAAATATAATCATGTTCAAATTTAGAAATCAGGGCTTATGTTTGGGAATGCCATGTGATCAGGAAATTTCAAAGAACATGGGAGATATTGAGGCTTAGACTTGTGATAGATAAAATAATGACAATGTGTGGAGGAGTTAAAATATCTAAGTGAGCTAACTAATCTAGGGCCACAAACTTGTGATAGGAGATAGATCATGTGAAAGGGTATGTTTGATCTATTGTGAGATCATGACTTTGATGTGAATGATAATTTTTGTAAAATATATGATGTGTAAAATTTATGTAATAAATAAAAAATATTTTTGATTCACAATGTTTTAATTGGTTTTTGGTATTTTGGTTATAAATTATTTCAAATAATAATAAAAAGAAATTGTTGTCCATAATAACATTTCTACATTTTTTAAAAAGATAATGTCACAATTAATTATTGTGGCAATCAAATTGTAGCTTCCACCTACAAGTATTATGTGGTAACAAAAATTGTAGAAACAATTGTTGAAATTGCCACAATATAACATTGATGAGAGTTATGAAATTGTAAATTGTGAAATTTTTACAAACCTGGAATATATAGAAAAACCACATTTTTGTGAAGATTGTGGAATAATAACAATAATAGAAATTGTAGAAATGTTACAACTATTAAGAAATGTGGAGAATGTACAATTTTAAAAATGGAGATTATCTATAATTTTTTTAAATTGTGGAGTATCCATGGTATAATGAATTGTGGAAAAACTACAATAATATATCATAAAGTGGATTAGTTACAATTCAAATGCCACAATTTTAATTTTTGGAATACCATATAACCACAAAAATATTGTTGAAAATTTGTGGCAAAAGGTCTAGTTTGTTGTAGTGCTACCTTCTTCATCTAAAAGAGGCAACTTTAAAGAAGGAAGAACATGCTGCCCAAGAATCTTTTTGATACAAAAAACATGAAATACATTGTGGATCTTACCGTTTTCCAGAAGATCTAACTCATAAACCACCTTACCAACTTTCCTAGTGATCTTGTAAGGCCCATAGAAGCCTGGCTTCAACTTTTCATTACCACTTTGTTTGAGTGTAGATTGCCTATACGGCTGCAATCTAAGGAACACCCAATCACCCACTTCAAAAGATCTCACAATTCTATGTTGATCCACATGCAATTTCTGCCTATTTTGTGCTTGATGCAAGTTCTCTTTGAGTGTTTTCATGATGTCAACATTTTGCTACACTAAATCTTGAGCACTAGCCACTCTACTATCTGTCATAACCAAATCCATGAAAGAATTAGCATCATAACCATAAAGGGCATTAAAAAGAGTCATACCTATGGACATATGGTGCGTTGTGTTATAACAAAACTCAGCCATGTGTAGCCATTTGGTCCATGCAAACTGTTGTCCTGAAACATAGATCCTCAAATACCCTTCAACCCACTTATTCACAATTTTAGTTTGCCCATCAGTTTGGGGGTGATAACTAGTACCTGGTGTGAGTTTCGTCCCAGCTAGATGGAATAATTCTTGCCAAAAATGACTCATAAATTTTCTATCTCTGTCACTCACAATATTTTTTGGCAACCCGTGTAATCTGAATACATCTCTACAGAATAAATCAGCGATCATAGGAGCATCAAACTTAGTATGAAGTGCATGAAAATGTGCATATTTAGTGAGTCTATCCACAACCACATATAAGCAACTCTTACCTTGCACTATTGGTAACCCGATGACGAAATCCATGGATATGTTTTCCCATTTTTGGGATGGAATTGGAAGGGGCTGCAAAAGACCAGCTGGAAAAGTGTGCTCATTCTTATTTCTTTGGCAAACACATTCCCTAACATGCTTGAGAACATCCCTTTTCATACCTTTCCAAACAAACCTTTCTCTTACCATTTTGTAGGTTTTGAAGTACCCTTGGTGTACACTCAAAGGAGTATCATGTGCTGATTTTAAAATCGGATTCTTTACCTCTGAATTTGGAGCCAAATACACCCTTCCTTTGTGAAGAATGAAGTCATCCCCTATCTTGTACCTTTCATCAATAATTATTCCTTCAAGCAAATCATTAGAAAACTGATTTTTTTGCATATTCTAGAGCAATTAAATCCTTCCAATCAGTTGTTATAAAAGACATAGAACAAATTTCTTCTCCCTTTTGTGAATGATCGTGAAGAAAGGAGTTAACGTGGGGTGTCCCCCTTGTCATACCTTGGAAAATGATACTTTTTCCTCCCACCAGGAACTTGAGCAACAAGTTTTGATAATTGAGGGTGAAATCCCCCAATGAATGCGACCATTGCACTCCTAATACAAGATCCATATCTTCCATGTCAATCATATAAACATCATCAAGAAACTCATAATCACCTATGGAAATGGAAAGCTTGGGAATTATTTTAGTGCATGGTAAAACAAATCCATCCGCCATGGTGACATTAAATCCTTGGAAATCTACAATATGCAAATCAAACCTTGTTACCACCCTGTCACTAATGAAATTGTGAGTTGACCCACTATCGATTAGGATGATTAGCTTGTGCTTGTGTAGCATACCTTCTACCCGGAAAGGAAGATATTTGGGAGTGCCATAAAGAGAAGCAAGTGTGCCTCCCATTTCTTTTCCTTCTTCATGTGCATGCTCATCCACAACCTCATCATTAGTATCACTAAAATCTGAATCAATTTCAAAATTTGAATCAACAACCTCAATAAAATGAATTTGACATTTACCCTTACAATTGTGGCCTCTTGTCCAAGGAGTCTTGCAATCAAAGCACAAACCTTTCCTTCTCAACTCATCCCTTATGTCTCTTTGCATGTTATTTTGGGGTTGATTCCTATGTGGTGGAACATAGGGCTGAGTTGGCCTTTTTGGGGCTTCTTTTGATGACCCTAGGGGTTGTCCCCCTTGTGCTTACATGGGTCTTTGCAAATCAGATCTTGGTTGTCCTTGAATTCTACTTTTGGATAGCGAATGAGTGGCATTATTGCGCTGTCCTCTTGGTCCCAAATCATCTCTACAAGTTGCACATTCCAAATCTAAAGCCTCGGTAATAGCATCTTGTAAAGAAAGAGGATTAAATGCTTTTACCAAGTCTTTCAAAGGCTCAACCAAGCCTTCCGTGAAGAGGACTACCAATCTCTTCTCACTAAAACATCTGTTACCATGACTGCAATTCTTTGGAAATCCGCCACATACTCCTCAACATCATGAACTTGCTTGAGTTGTGCTAATTCCCGAAAGTGTATCTCTGGATCTTTCCAATCAAACCTTTCCGTGATTCTTTTGCTAAACTCCTCCATGGTGTTGATCAAATCATGCCCTTGTGTGTGCATGTCGTGGAACCACCATTCATGTGCCATACCCTCCAAGTGACGAGTAACAAACTTAAGGGCCTCTTCTTCATGCATGGGGGTTAAGGGAGAAATAGGTCTCCATCTTTTGCAACCATGCTCTAACTGAGATCTTGCTAGACCCATCAAAGCTTGGGAGTGAAACTTTTCCCAATCGTTGTTGAAGATCCTTGTGGGGTTGCTTATTGGCCATGTTGCCCATCCTCAATGTACAAAACTCATCAAAGGTCAATATGGCCCTAGTGATTGAATGCAAAGTACCATACTCAATGTTGTAAGATTCAATGGCCTCTACCATTGATGGCTTCTCAATCTCTCTATGGGTTTCCTTAGGAAGGAAAGTGCCTTTGAAGAACATGGGAGGGGATTGTGTAGAGCCCCTTTCCCCACTTTGTGAGCTCTCTTCTCCATTGGGATTTGGAGATTTGCTCGTACCCAAAGCATCCTTGATAAGCTTCGACATTTGCTAACTCATAGTCTTTTGGAGCTCCTTGCCAAAATTCTGCATCAACTCTTGAAGGAATTTCACTTGATCCGAAGTGAAAGCCTTGTCCTCCATTGATTCCTTAGTTCTCGTTTTAAAGCATATTGGCTCTTTATCTCTTTGCATCCCAAAACACCTCCACAAAAGTAGAGGAAAGATGCTCTGCTAACACTGTGATGTCCCCTTTTTGGGCAAAGCAAAAATTTCAACACAAATCAAACCCAGAAGGATTAGATCCTTTTGATTCAACCTCAAATAACTCAATGTCAGCTAATTACAACACAAAATGGGGTTGGAAGTAGCCATGGTGATAGGAGAATCAATTGAAATCCAAATCTTTTCCAGTTCTAATTTTTATAACAGCAAATATTAAATTAAAATAGGTTGTAGATAGCTGAAACTTCAAAAATCCATTACTTAATCAATACTCCGTCTTTTCACATGAAACAAAGTGCATAATAAACTAGACTCTTAGACCTTTCCAATGCACTAACAGTCAGATTTTTCTGATCAAGAAAACCCTTCCAAAACAGGCTCAGAAATCCCAAATCTAGTTGCTAGGGTTAGAGAAAAATAATTTAAATTATTTCAGCCCTTTTTCCAAGCTTTCAAATACTCCAAATAAACTCCCCTTGTTCAGAAATAAATGCTAACGTAAACCGGATTTCAGATCTAGCTTATTTACAAATAAAACATGCCAAAATAACCTCCCATTCAAGTTGTCATAGTTAGTAAAACACAGCAGTGCACAGTAGTAGTAAAATAGTTCAAACCCTTCAAAGGTCCACTCTAAAATAAGCAAGACACATGCAGATTTATCCTTTAAATAAATGTGTGAACCAATTAGAGGAAGAACTATCCTTGACAGGGGTGTTCGGATCAAATAATCCGAGCTTATGTCTCAAGATAGAACTAGGCCTCCCATTCTCCCGCACACCACTGTAAAAGCAAACAATCGACCTTGTCTTCTAGGCGTTCCACCATATTAAAGTCTCCACACCAAATCCAAAGGGCATTAGGAAGCGAGTCAACAAGGCATCTCTAGAAAAAGGCTCGCTCGATCGCATCATCGGATGCATAAATGTTAGCAAGCCCGAGAATTCGCCCATCAAAATCGAAGACAGTCCACACCACCTGATGGGTGGGGGTCAAAGCCCCAAGAAATCACATGTGCAAATTAAGGAGCAATCAGTGTCATGACCTCTCCACGTCCAAGCTCATGATTGGACATTCAGTATGTTGCATGGGGCCAAATTATGCGAGTGGTAGATTGGAGAAGAAAGCCTACAAGTTTAACTCCCTGCAAACAGAATACACATATGTTGAAAGTGAAGATAGTTGTCCCTGACCAAATATCTTCAGGTGGCATTAGTAAGGCCACATATATTACAAGAGTACACAATCATTGGACAAAGTCAAGGTACATAGATACCTCATCATCAAGACTGGAAAGGGCAGAAACCTGATTGTGAGACAAATTGATCAAAGCAATGTCTGTCACTGACCGTGGTCTGTGTTTTTCTTAAAAAAAATTGCATCTTCGGCGAGGGTCCAGTTACGGAAGCAGCGAAGACATGCTTTTCGAGCCATGAGCAAGTGGTTTTCTTCCATTAAGGGTGACTCTGGAAGTTGAAGAGAAACAAAGGTGGAGAGAACAAAATATTTTACAAGTATCACGACCGAGGCGAATAGTGGGGAGCGGGAGAGCAGTTGGAGGCGTCTGAGAAACAACTTGTTTGGCGAGAGCGGCAGAGGAGCTTGCTTCATTATTGTTGACTGGGCGATAATAAAAGGTCGAGGGTTTCGTCGGGCCGCGGGCAGAGCCTTTTTTGTTGGTCACCGTGGTTCAGCCATCCCCAAAGGAGGGGGCTTTGGGTTCCGGTTAAGGCTTTTCTTGTTTCCCAAAGTGAGATTCAACTATTAGCAGACATTCCCGAATCATATGGTCAGACGTTTGGCAACGAAAGCATGTATTGGTTAAGTTGATGTATAAAGAAAATGGGTTTCCCTAACTTGAATTTCAAAGGTGTCTTCAGGTCTTTGGAAAGGTCAACTTCAACACACACACTTTTGAGCGCAAGCATTAAAAAAATTAGGTTGTTCCAAACAAACAAGTCTCACGAAGAGTTTGATTAAATGCTCAACAAATCCCCATAAGGGGAGAGGAAGCCCATGAAATTCAACCCACACTGTAACTTTAAGGTTGGCTTGCTTTGTGACTTGGAAATCCTTGGTCCAGTGTGAAAACACCACCAACATGTTACGGATAAACCAAGGACCATGGTTGACAATGGCTTTGAAGAGCTTATCATTGTTGAACTGAAAAAAAAAAACCCTGTGTGAAATTTTGAATTCTCTCGAGTTTGACACCATGGTGTTGCCAGTGGTTGTGAATCCACTGTTTGAACAAGCTTTCAAGGGGGACTCGGCCAACAAAGTAACCCACCAGGGTAAATGATTCGAGGCAATTACAAGCTTTATCAAAATTAAGTAAATTCAAAACAACATCAAGTAAAGTAGTCTCATAATCAAAGTGATTACCTCATCGAAGACCTTCCGGACAAACTTCCTCACTTTCTTGGGAGCCTTGGGAACCGAACTTTTCATCGGGTGAACCTACATCAATAAATAGAGGTGGCAAGATGGAAGCCATAAATAATAGCTGAACTCCGCCCAAAGGGTGAAGTAAATGGTTGAATCAATGAAATAATTGTGCAAGAATATCAAAAATCCTACCAAAATGGCGGTATGACAACAAAATCGTATAAGCAACAAGAAGCATGGATCGAAACCCTAGCAAAGCCATCACATCAAACCCTCTATTTATTGGATTGAGTTAACATCTCCCTATCGATATTTTTCAAATAAATATATTTAAGATATTTGTACTAGTAATTAGTTTTATAATTTACAAAATGAAGTAGGTCAATTTATAACATAAGGAACTATCTCCGACTCCTCATATGTAAAAGACACCTACTTGTGTTTCAAATATGAGACACACACTCTTCCCCTACGAAATTAGAACTTATGACCTGTTTCAAGAACCAATTATTTGAAACATACATTATGTTTATTTATCATCAGCGCATTATATTTTTCCATCCTACAACTTTCTATTATTGGGTTCTTCTACAATTGAAATACCCAATCTACATAATGTATACCTTCTTGGTGTAAACCCTATGCCATAGAGCTTTCATTGTCGCACAAGGTTACAGCTCTTTGAATACGCGATTTAAGTTTCTCGAGTTGAACCATTTTAAATGCAAAATTTTTGTAACAATCACTCCAACTGGATGGATTTTCTTTTTTCTTCATGAAGAAGATTAATCACTTTTCTTTATGATACCATGAATTAGCTTGCTACTTGTAAATCAATATGTGCCTTATATTAGTGTACCATATAATCAAGTTAGACCACTTTTTCTTTAGTTGTGAGTTTCATTATCAGACAGTTTTTATCTCTGGCTTTTAGTGGCTGCCGACTGGGCTAAGTATTTGTAGCTCAGAGTTCACATGAAGTTTCACTATACTCCATCATCCAAAAGTTGATGTTTGGCCTTTAGTTTTTCTATGTGGGTTTTCTCCACTTCGATTCTTTATACTTTGTACACATATATTAAAACTTTAGATTTCCCTGTAGGCCCACTTCCCGCAGCAATGTTCTTGTTCTTTAGCGTCCGGAGGTTTTTTCCTAAAACTGATTATTGTCTACTTTGGTCACACCCAAGGAAAAGAATGTTCAGAAAATTCGGAAGAAAATTATTAATCAAATAATAATAGTATCATTATAAAAGATTATATCCATTTGAGATATGAGTTGCTGGACACAATCCCAAACCAAATGAATTGATCTAACTTGGTTGCCCAAGAGAGCACTAGAATTGCACCAAGCGCAATACAATCAGAACTCTTTTTATTCACACTTTCAGATAACACTTCTTGCAAGAAATTTTGTATGCCACATTATAATGTTTTTCTTTCTTAAAACAAATTCTGCATGCAGAATTTGTAACATTTACTTGAAGATCCTCAATAAGACTTGATAAAATGGCTCCCAATGCTCTGAATACCACCCAATAATTTACCAGCACGAAGTGAAAGGTATGCAATGCATATTTTTAACCACTGCGAACAGGCTTAAAAGAAACGGGAATCACCTGGCCATTCAAAATACAAACCTTGTAAGTTTATAACCAAATAAAACATAATACAACAGTTTCTGTGGATCAACAAATCTCACCTTGTCGTCACTGGCTGGAATCCAGTCATTCATAGCAGGATTGCTCCTTACATGAATTCTCTGCAGATCCCCATTGTCCTGGTAAGCCAGGCGGTAATATGATCCACCGTCATAGTCCAGTTTTATGTACCCATTTCCTGTCTGAAATCGAAGACAAGTAAATTATTTCTATAATGTGTTTTTTTAATTCTAATATTTGTCCCTTTCTGTTTTCCCCATCAGCAATCAAAAACCAATTTGCATTTGTTCATTGCAATAACTAATTAGCCACTCTTAAGTGAAAAATATTTTATATAATTAGTACAAATATCTTAAATACATTTATTTCAAATATGTCAAGAGATATCAACCAATCATAAGCTTTTTAGTTCAGGTATCTTAAATACGTGTATTTAAAACATGCCAAGAAATATCAATCACTAAGTTTTCATCATAGATTTTTCATACCCATATTAATTAATAATTCTTACTTTCAATACAATTTCTTACTGACTGGTACAGAATCAGCGTGCAGCCAGATTTTTTTTTTTTTTGGAAAAAGAACTCCAAACTCCACCCTATAGGTAAGCTATTATGATTTTTCAATTGACAATACACAAATTTAAGATTGAAATTTCCTTGTGATAGATAAAAGTGAACAATACACTTTCATAAATCTAATTTGTGAGCAACTGTCTGGCTTGATGTGTTAACATCCTGTTTTACAGTATATTTCATAGGTCTAATTTGTAAATGACATCTTGTTTTACATTATAGTTAATAGGTCTAGTCCTACATGACTAAGAGAATACGAAGACGCCATTGTCTCCAATATCCATAAGATTAAATTATCAAATTGCAGATTAATATTAGAAGTAGAAGTAATGAAAAACCTCTAAATTATGGTCCAAATGACGTTAAAAAATAGATTATCAATGTGAAATCAAATCCTAAACATATTATTCTACACACAAGATACTGTCATTTAAAATCTTAATGTATTTATATAAATCTTTAATTTAAAACTTCAAATTCTTCTTAAAAAGAAATAGAGGTTGTATTTTGTCCAAATGGATACAAATGAATGTCTTGCTCCCTTATGTGGATTGTGCTCACCCTTAAGAGCTCTTATGTCACAAGCAAGAAGTCCTTTGCTCAAAGGTGGAGTAGTTTGCTATTGCTACAAATCCTTTCCTTAAAGATGAAGTGGTTTGCTATTGCTCACAATTGGATCTCCATCCCCAAAACCTGCCTTACAGCTGGAGTGTTTGCTATTACTCACAATTTGATCTCTAAATCTTCTTTAAAGGTAGAACGGTTTGTTACTACTCACACTTCGAACTCTAATTTCTTCCTTAAAGTTGGAGCTGTTTGCTATTCCTCGTTGTCAATCTTCACTTTCTTATGAACCATAATTTGATCTCCTTTTCTTTAGTGTAAAGGCTTTCACGTCAATTGATTTTCATTTGCATAGGATACACATTTTGATCTCCTCTTCTTTACCAAGGATAGTGTAAAGAATCCACACTTCGATTTCCTATTCTTTACCATGTATACTAGTGTATAGGCTCTTATGTTGCCAAATACCCAAAGGACGGATTCTCTCAAGGATCTACACTTCAATTTCCTATTCGTTACCAAGTATGGTGTAAAGGCTTTTATGTCGTCAAATACCCAAAGGTCAGATTCTCTCAAGGATCCACCCTTCAATCTCCTTTTCTTTACCACGGATAGTGTAAAGGCTCCCATGTCGCTAAATACTCAAAGGTCAGATTCTCTTTCTTCTTCACCATGAGTAGTGGAACAGATCCACACTTCAATCTCCCCTTCTTTACTATGGATAATGTAAAGGCTCTAACATCGGTCAAATGCCCAAGGTTTGATTCTTTTTCTTATGATCCACACTTGGATCTCCTCGTTCTTTATCATAGATAGCATCTGTCAAATACTTACAAGGTAGATTCTATTTCTTATGATTTTCTTTTATACAATCCACACTTCAATATCCTCTTCTTTACTATCTAAAAGAGTAAAAGCTCTTGGTTTTCAAGTTACAATGCCCTTCCCTACTTGATCTAGATCCCTTTGTCATGGAGTCAAAAGGGCAACAAATACTTTGTCATGGAGTCAAAAGAGTAACAAATACTTTGTCTCTGGAGGCAAAAAAGGAGTAACAAATATAAAATACAGAAGGGTTGTTGTCTAACTGGGAAAGATGATAGTTTGTTACACCATACAGACCTCCAAATAGAGTGAGGGCGAGGTTAACCTGGATAACTTTAACCTAACCTCCTACTTATAAACTGTTAAGGGTAGAGATGCTGATATTTATGCAACTCATCTGTTTTGGAATTACAAAAACAATCTAATACTTAAATAAGATTGGATTCCTGGTTGATTTTAACGTGATCTATTATTCGTAAACCCTTAAGGATAGAGATGCAGATATCTGCATAACTCATACGTTTCCAAATTTGAAAAAACACAGGGCAACACACACACACACATGTGAAATCATTATGTTAGGGAAAACAAATCTTACCGTATAATGTATCTTTCCCTCGGCAATCAAATTCTGGTAATAGTCAGTTTCCACAAACTCCTCGGGCAAAATCTCACCTTTCCCAGATATAAACACTGGCTGAAATAAAAAACATGGAAAAAAAAAACCGAAAAGATTTAGACAAAACGTACAAAATGAAAACACTCCAATACCTATTGATAAAATGAAATCGAGAAAGATTTTTCCTTACTCTGGATCTGAGCTCTTCAAATTTCTTAAGCTCCGGAATGATCTCCTCACGGTCACACGAATCCTCCACATGATCGCCCGTTTCCTCCGAAACCTCGCTACGATCAGGCTTTCTATGCCGCTTGGGCGCCAAAGCTTCAAACTGTGATTTTACCTGCGCCGCAATTTTAATCTGGTGCTGCGCATCGAGCAATTCATCGCTGCGGCTCGGCTTCTGCACTGCTATACCACCTTTTCCCATATTTGATAAAATTCTCAAATCCGCTCTGTATTACAAATGTTCTTCTGTTTGCTCTTATCTGTGATAGGTATATTATGTAGAAATTTATAAACTTTAGAATCCGGGCGGCCACCTGAATTTAAAAGTGTATTTACCAGCCCACAGATATTTAAAACGGTACGTTGGATTGTGGAATGAAAATAGTGGACAATCTTATCCATTATGTGATGGTGACGTGGCGTCTAATCCACGTGTCCTGCGGGGCCACTTTGATTTTAAAATGTGGGTTTGCCATATGAAAATATAGGCGGGGTGATGATATTATTTTGTAATGCTTAGGCAATACATGAGTGAATCTAATATATAATTAGGGAAGGGTGGATTTGGATATTATATATATAACATTTGTTTTTTCAATAATGATGTTTGCATCTATCTACCAAATCTATGGTCACCTACCTAATCTCTCATTTTACTAGCACTTGCATATTTAGGGGCGTGAGGAATGTGCCGATATATTATGTTTACGTTTTCTGACAGATGCGATTTGTTTATGAGTGATTACAATTTGTTTTTCAACACGAGACATGATTTGAGAGAACTCTTTGGACATGCATGTAAAACTAATCTTGAAGATTTGTTTTGATAGTATCTTTCCAAATTGCAATAAATACATGACATTGTGAAAAGAGGGCAACAACAAAGTGTAACAATTTAGATGCGTTGAACACATATTTGTGGAAATACTGAATGATAGTCGTGGAAATGTAGGAAAAAAGGATTCATTCATGTAATTTGCAATGGACATGAGGGGGTGAATGAGTTGTTTGCTTCTGACTAAATACACAATGATGGAGAAAACATTGACTTAGGGCTAAACAAAGAGGGCATGGCTAGGGTGAAGGATGAATATGTTCACTCAAATATAGACTGCGTGGAAGTAAACAAAAGTGTTCCTCATTCAAAGGAGCAATTATTGTGTCATTGTAGCCGTGGCTGAGATTTAGATGTGGAATAATCTTAGGAAAACATGTGTATTACAAACTAGTTGACCATGAAAGAGTACACATTTTATTGTTGCTCCCAAATAATTGTGGCGAAAATGGTGTAAACAAGTATTGTCTTTGGCATCCCATCAAATGTCAATATTCCAAAAACTCTCTCAGTAATAAATTGGGTTGAATATGTTAATACTATTCATATTTTATATACACTCGTTTCTCGATATGTATATTATTGCACGATCTTCGATCTTAAAGTATTGCTCGCCATTTTATTTATATTATCCTTTTCAAATTAAACCACTAGTATGTTTTCTTCATTTCACATCTATCGTTTCTTGTTTCAAATTCAGTTGTGCATGTAGTAGATTGACAAATAAATTACATGTCCAACATCCATTTCAAAATACATAATGCAATGATAAAATTCGTTGTAAAAATATTGGTAACTTCACTTGTGTACATATAATGCACTCACAAACAGATAACAAAATGAACATCCATCATGCAATACATAATTCAAAATCAAAATCAAAATCCACCATAAAACAAAACTTTTTTTATGAATAGGATCTTATATTATATTAATAATAACATGATACAAGATAATCCAATAAAAAAGTGGGCGGTATGAGAGCACGCCCCAAAACTGGGAACAAACTAGGCCAAGCCTAGGATAACCAACAAAACAACTTAACAAAAATCGAATCTATTTAATGCAGTTGACCAACTGATGGAGGATCATGGTCATCTAGCCAACCAGGACCAAGAAGGTCTTTGCCAGTTTCTAGAACTTCCTAGCCAGAGCCCGGGGGGTCTTCTTCTTCATTATCAGCAACAACCCATGTGGGGGAGATGGCAAGAGCCATTCGGGGGAACTTATCATATTTGTGCTCTTCATAGAACTGATACAGACTGGGGAAATTGGTTAATAGAGAGGGTAGACCTTCGTTGTTGTACACTATAAAATCTGGAACTATCGAACAAAGTTGGACACGGGTGTTTGGACTGGGTCAGGGGCACCTGGGCGCCAGATTCTACTACTGAGCACCCATGACTGCACAAATGGTTAGAATCTGATATTTCTGGTGTCGTATAAATGTTGTTGATAGTCATTGTTGGTCACCTATATGTCGCACCCTGATCGATGAATATACTTGTAACTACAAAAGATATGTTTACCTGCAAAACCCACAATACCACAACAATCCAAAAAATAAAGATGCAATATGGGGAGTTGGACTAACCCGAACTATCACACGACAGAGTGAACTTACGACCGAATGTTGCACTACATCTCATACACCATGTAGTTCTTGTGAGGATGTGAAAATGGTGCCCTAGGATGCCCTCGTATAAGTTGTACTTGATAGCAGGCTAGTTCTAGAATGTAACAATGTATAACATGTGTGGATGGAATAATGAACTTCCCCTTCCTATGCACTTTCTATGTAGAAAATGCAGTCCCTTGTCCCGTTGTATGGATGTTAGATGGATGTCTTTGAGTGCTTTGAATGCCTTTGGATGCAAGCTTATGTGATAAATAGAAATGCTTAGAGCTTGGTCCTTTATTTTGGTCAAATAGTTACGTATTTATATGATTCCCTTGATTGAATTTTGTAATTGACAACTGGAAAGCCGACCCATAAGAAAATAAGATGCCCAAAAGATAAAAGAGACCCAAAAGAAGCGAGTAAGATAGAAAAGGAGCAGGTGCACCCAGAGGGGACGAGGGCGCCTGGGCGCTGGTGTCTGGAGCCATAAAAGATAAATGAGTAAAATATCAATTGGGTTGTAGGGTGTGTAAGACCAAATAGAAAATAAGAAACACAAACAAAAGGCCAAAGATAGTTGTCAATTATTAGTTTTTTCACTTAGGAATCATATGAATGCTAATATGTGCTTAGGTCCTACAAATGTACCCAAGTGCGTGACTTTGTATCTATAATAAGTCATTATGAATTTCTTATCTACTTTTCCTATATATGTATTTATATAATGATTTATATAGATTGATGATATGTGGCTATTGTATTAGTAGAAACTATGATGAGAAAAGTTTGGTCATCCTTGAGGATTAGCATTCCCAAATATAACTAAACATAAAAAAATACTTAAAAATGTTCACCAATTTTTTTATATTTCCATATCTATTCATTTCGAATTTCGGGTTTCGTTTTATTTTTTAATCCATTTTTGTAACTTTTTGTTGCTTATATTACCTAGGGAAAGGGCCCTAGCCCGCAAAAAAGATTACATGAAGTTACAGAAGATATCATCACTTGTCTTGGCGATCTAAGTATAAACACGTTATCGCGAAAAGGTGGCAAGATATGATAATGAGAAATTTCCTTTTTAGCCAACCTATTACATCAAAGACAATCAAGTTGTATACATAATCGATATACAAAACTATATAATTATAAAATTTTATGGCCGATCATTAACATACACTCCTTTGCCACTGCTACACCCGAGGAAGACCATGTCCAAATCTACGGACATTAACTGGTCAGATTCACTGGAGGTGCATGTACGCACCCAAAATTGCATGTGCTACATTGTCGGAAAAACGGTTACAAAACTCTCCAATGATGATTTACATCCTTTCAAAAGATGTTCGAGCTCCAAAACCCATATGCAGTGCATATTTGTAGCCTAGACGTCCTTACCTAGCTTTTCCATGGTTTTTTCCAGTTTCCTGCTTCATTTTGTGCATGTTTTGGCCTTTAGTGCCAAGACCGCCACCATGCCTGGGCGGTGGTTCTAAAACCAACACCCATGTAGGGCGGCGGTCCTGTCCGCTTTTTCCAGATTCCGTCATGCGTGTTTTTAACATGTGACAAATCACTTAACTTCACTTTTAGGATGTGTTTGTGAGCCGATTTGTCTAAAAATAGTTTTGATTACTCTGTTCTCCTTCCCTCTTCTATATTTGCATGTGCTTTAGTTAGTTGGAACTACCTCTTCTTGCCTTGTGCATGAAGGCACATCCCAACCCCAATTTTTATATATTCCATGTTTGTGTTCAAGAAAAAGGCGTGATAATTTTTGTCTATCTTGCATAGTATTGCTGCCACAATCTTGTTAGGAATTGCATAGCCAAGCTCAAATCTCTTGTGCTATCTCTCTTCTACTTGCATTGCAACCAGACTACCTTCAAGCTACCATTTCTCAAGCATCTTCTTCTGTTGTTGTTCTTGCATTCCCAATTCCTTGGACTCATATGAACACATAAAGAAAAAAAGGAACAAACTGAGGGGACAGACACAGATACAACCGGATTTGCCAAAGCTCTTGCTTATCAAGGTTGGAATTACTTGTTTGTTTTCTTTATTTGACAAATTGTCAATTTTGAATCATTAGTTTCAATTGCATATCAAATAGAGTAGTAAGATTGTTCATTTCAATTGATCAAGCAATTACAAGTAGACCAAATCATTAGAACGTTTGTTCTCTGACATTGCCAGGGAAGTTATGGGGAACAATAGCTCTTTTTGGGTCACGATTTGTTATTCACCTCTGAGGTAGGGTTTGAAGGGTTTTGATTAGATTACATTATTTATTTTAGATTTAGATTCGTGTATTCACACAAATAACCAACTACATCCGGTTGATTACTTATCTTTAGTTTTTTATTAGATTAGAACACATTGCTTAAAAATTAGAAAAGATGAAAAAATTTACTTTTATTAGAATAGCTTGTTTTCATTGTTTTACTCTGATATATTGTGAAAACGCCAAAAACATAGATTAAATTTCCTTTTATAGTAAATTTTTTTATCGAGATCATTTCAATTTCATTATGCATGACCATCAATGACCCACAACAAGAAAAGATGTACAGTTGTGATCCTTTGGTCTTACAACCCAACGGGCCGGATTTGATAACAGACATTGATACAAGTTTACGTTTGACAGTCCTACACACACCTGCTAAATTTTCTGAGAAAATAGAACAACTAAACACGTTAAACATCACTGATAATCAAGGCTACGATTATTGGACTACTCCTAGCAACATGGTTTGATTACACGCATGACCATAACAGGGCCACAACCTCCACGAGATTTCGGTTGCGATCCTCGGGTCCTGGAACCCAACGGGTTTGCTAGCCAATTAGATATCAACACTGGTTTATATGCATCAATATTTAGATCATCGCCACTTCCACCAGATATCATTGCATAACTTTCATTATTGAATATAACAGCCGATCAGGCTAAGACTTTTTGGACTAGACCAGAAAATCTCCCATAATCCATGTGGCTTCATTACGCCTCTCATTCTTCCTTCCATGACCTTGTCTGGAAATCTATACGAGGTGCCCGCAGGTCACTTTCCGAGTGTTCAACAACCAATGAATAGAATCTTGACAGAGCTTGATATTGACTGGAATCTCTGAGCAGCTATCATATCAGATCGATCAATCACACCACTTTAAGTTAGGAGATCATTCTCTATCTTAGATTCACAGATCCTGTTATTTTGTGTCGAAGATATAAGGTTGCCTCATTAGATTATCCATCATCACCACACATACACATCCATTTATATTCTACACTGGTTGTCTCGACATGACCTCGGGAAGTCAGGTGCGAAGAAGTTCACGTGTTGATTTTCTTTCATACAGTTCCCTCACAGGGAAAATTCACTGCTACTTCTGTAGGAAGCTTGAGTCCTAGGTGATCAGCTATTACCTTCCACCCTGTAACTAGAGCTTGCAACGCCCTGAGGATGGCGTGCGAGTGGAAGTTGGCCTTAGCTCCCCTCCTCTCCCTTGCTTACTCCAACTCCATGTGGTCTAGGTGTAGAGAGAACTGGCCAAAGGTGTTTGAGAGCATATTGGTGCCACATATCCCTTGTGCCACATCAAATATATTATGTCTCCCAATTCACTGCTTGGGGTCCAACATTATCCCATACAAATGAGAACGGATCTCCTCCGCCTCATAGCCGTTAATATCCTAAGCAATTGACCAAATCTGAGTGAGTCATTGGTGCATAGCAGTTTTTTGAATCTTTCCATCTATCCAGTCTTCAAAAGAAGCTTCCGCATCATCCCTGTAAAAGGGGGAGCGACGTGTGCCCCGTACTACCCTGGGACAAGCTCGACCTGAATTGGATGCTCGCTTCCCTCGGCTTCCTCTGCTTTCCATCTCTGAAATTGGGACTCATATCTTTCCAAAATTCCTAAAATGGTATGCTAAATGTATTGAATGCAACATTACTTAAAGGTGAAGGTGGAAGAGCAACTCAATTCACACAATTTTCTATTAAAACCCCTCCTTGTTGTCACTCTCGTCACATGAGCAAGGGATATCAACTCTGTGTGGGAGGCTCGAAGGCAATACAAATCTTATTAATGATTTAAATCATTAATTAAGGCCCTTAGGAAATTATTTGTCCATTTCCTTGATAAAATTCCTTCTCTACTTATCAAACCCACCCCCATATTAGCGAGAAGGTCAACAGAAGAGATCCTCACTCTTAGAATGTGAGAAAAATGAACTTCCTCAAATCTAGATAATCTTTGAAGGGTGTCCTGAATAATCTGATTCAAATTCCAAGCCTTAGAGGAGCAAGAATTAAGAGCTTAAATGATAATTATAGAATCACCTTCTATCCAGAGCTTGCTTCAGTGGAAATAAGTAGTCTCCTTAAGTCCTTGCAAAAGATTCATTCCTTCTGCAATATTATTGGAGGTGCAGCCACAGTCCAAAGCCATCATGAAAATTAGTTTACCAAGAGAATATTGAATTAAACAACCACCTCCAAGAGGGCCAGGATTTCCTTTCGAAGCCCCATCAAAGTTCCTCTTTACCCATCCGGTTGGCGGTGATTGCCACATATTATCTAATTTTATTCCAATCTAAGCCCCATTATCAGGCACATTTTTTTAACTATTAATTTTGGATTGAAATCTATAATTAGTTCTCATTTGTTGGGTATGTGTAGTAATTAGACATTTAGCCCAGAAATATAATTCGTAATATTCTCTAAATGGGATGTTGTGTACTAGGTTTGTTGATACTGCAAATGGGCATCAGGCCTTCAACACATATTGATACATGTGGATTTTTCTTTCTATATGTATCAATAAATATGGCTTATGTTTCCCATAATAAATTCATTAATTTTAGTCAAGGATGTTTTTGCTTACATAATTACTTAATGAAATTAATGACTTGCACGATCCATTATCTCACCCATATTCTGGATAAATTGCCAACCCCTACTTTATGTGTCCTTTACACCAAACATATCTTATGTTCGTTACAAAAGAAAAGGCCAAGATGCATCCACTTTATTTATTCCTTCCCAAAAGTACGCTTATATGTTTATATATCATCACCAATTATATAATTGTGTTGGTCTGGTCCAATGTATGGCACTATTTGGAGACTTGTAAAGGTATTTTGTAAACTATAATAGCTTATGCCTTATTTGAGTTATTACTATGAAGGTCAATATGTGTCCAATGCATTTATTCTTTCCTAAAATATATCATTGTTATATGTAATTAGCCTGCTTGGACTTTATGTATTGTCTTAAAATTGTTAGTAGTTTTTTAGAGAAGAATTTATTTTGAGTTTTTATCTATTTATTTCAGCTTTAATGATTTTGAATAAACAAATTTTACATTGTTTTGCTATTTTTATGGGAAATGTTTTATTTCTTTGTTTATGTTGAATTAAATTGTAATTCTCAATATAAAAATTCATTTCGATTTAATGATTTTATGCAGGTATTATGGAACCTTTCAATGGAAATCTGCCCATCATTACTATATCATAAAAAACCTTTGATGGTAATGTTGGTTGCCCTCGTAGAAAGGTCATAACTTCAAATGAGGCTCCCCCTTCTTTGTCGCCCCGGGCTACAAAGGAGGAGATATCCATTTATGGTGTGTAACATAATTCTACAACTTCCATTCACTCTTTATCTACTACTATATTTTTGGTAGGACATTAGAATCTATATTCCCTTTAAACATGATTGTAGACATTGATTTCCACGTCGTGTTGGACCTGGTGAAAAAGGTAGATGACATTATCTCCGTCTTGAAGCCCTGTATAATTTCCTCAATGAATTGGGATACGACCAATACTATGTTGGTAGGAATGACCAATACATTAGAGATGCATTTATTGCTTACCTTGTAGCCCTGTAACATTATAACATAACTCTCCCCTACTTTAACTTTACCATGTCCATACTTGCGCTAGACCTTTTTTGTTAAACCAAATATACCTAACCACACCTCTAATACCAACGCACACATAATTTACTTTCAATGCGCTCTATGTCTAGATAAATATGTTATATCATTTGCTCCTGCATATAATAAAATTACAGTTTATGAAGAATAACTTCCTTGATGTATACATAGTACATTTTTTGCCTACATTTTTTATTGTACTTGTTTTGATAATATTTACCACCTTTTTAACGTTAACTTTTCAAGATGCATTTTCCACTATAATTATGCACATACAAAATAAGGCAGAAATGATAACACCTTACTAACCATGCCCAACTCGTACCATATTACACTTTGACAATGCATTCTACCAACACCATCACTAATTTATTTACTATGTTTTTCATTATATAGGAACCAAACATATCACTTCCTCTATTACCCTCGATGTTGTTCCTCCCAAAATGGACTTCCACATTGCAACTTTCTCTAATGATAGCAGTCTACCAAGTAAACATGTTGGATGCTAGAAGAGCTTATGCTAAACACATCGATAAAGGCACTAGATCATTACTAGAGCCTTTTGACTTGAAGATAAAGTCATCTAGAAGGGATACTTACATAAATACCACACCAAAAGATCACGTGACAATTTTTTAGCTTCAATCTTATCGATAAGACAAGTATACAGATAGTTGTAACTTATTTTGATTAGGAAATGGAAGTCTTTTATAACCAAATACAAATTGTTAAGTTTCACACAATCACGGAAGCTACACTACGGTATGAAAAAAAATAATACAACAATTCAACAACTTCTTTGGACATCATCCTAAACCCGAACTCATGTGTAAAGCTCAATGCAATCCAAGATATAAGCATTCCTCAATACCATTTCCATTTCAAAACAATTGCAACTATCAAAGTCTTGCTTGCTAAATCCACATTAGACCTCCTTGTTATTGTTGATAGAAAATTCTCATTCTTGTTCAGATTAGTGAAATATATACTAAAGAAATCCAAACAACTCCAAAATGAAAGGGTTTAAAGTACCTTGAAATATGATGGATGCAAATGGACAGGCGCAAAGTGAATGATCTCTGTTGAGTATGGAGCTAAATTACTCATGTTTTAGTATGAAAATAGAACTTTCTAGAAGTTGAAAGTAACTGGCATTGGTTAGGGTTTGACCAGCATCGGTCAAGGCAAGTTAGAACCGATGACGGTTGGGCAGAACCAGCATCGGTTACCTGTGCGACGAGCTTTTAATTAACTCTCGAGATTTATTTCTATTTTAGCATTGGAATAGATTTAATGAATGTAATTGCATGGCTAAGTGCCCTAAAGTCTTAAATGACTATTTAAAGCATAAAGCTATTGTTTAGAATAATAGAATTGATCATAATTACAAGATAATTGTGTAAGAGAGAATTCTTGGTGAAGAAGGAAAAACCTTGAGGAAGAAAGTATTGAACATATGAGAGGTGTGGAAGATTGTAGAAGGCAAAAAGCTTGAGGAAGAGAGTACTGAACATCTGAGAGGTGTGGAAGATTGTAAATCTTCATTGTATATCATATCAAAGCTTTGGATAATAGATTGGCTTGTTTTCTTGGTGGACGTAGCCCATGCTGGGTGAACCACGTTAAATCTGGTGTTGATTTATGTCTCTTCTTTTGTATAATTCTTCTGGTAGAATATCCACTTTTATTTGCATGTATGCTTAGATATGATATATTGTTTGTATAACTGGTGTGCTAACCCCAACAATCTTGTTGCAAACTTGATGAACCTGCACAATAAGGATAAACTAGAAAGAAAATGGATTAGATAGGAGATGAGGGGGTTGCCCGATGAAGTTGGTTCCAATAAGCGTTTACCTCCTTAGCGGATGTCCCCTATATGGATAAGATACAATAAAAGCAATGATAATGGACAAGATAATATGCAGAATTTGAGGTACACATAAACTGAAAATTGTAGAAATGGATAAAATATGTAAATGTGATCTAAACTAATGCTAAAGAAATTATACCTGGTTGGGTCGACGTTGACCCAGGCTATAGAGGGTAGGTCGATGGCAACCTGAGCAGATGGATCTGGACAGTGAATGAAATGTGGATCTGAATAATGTTGAATGTAGATCTAGTGATGACAGAGACCCGTAGATGTTGAATGAAACATGTAGAGGAAGATCTAAAACATAGAGATAGAAAGGATACAAGAAACACATATTAGGATGGATTGGATTGAAAACATGACTTGGGTCGATGACAACTGGGTTGATTTGGCGGCGACTAAAGACAAACAAAGCATATTTTGAGTGATAGAGAATCCAAATAACAAAGCTAAGAAATGGGAATAGTAACAGAGCAGAAACAAACACCGATGAGGATATAGAAACAAAATGGATGAAACACAGAGCTAGGTTAACGAAGATCAGGGTGGAGCGACGACAACTTGGGTAGTGCTAAACAAAGATGAGGATGGATGGGATGGACAGAGAACCTATAGACAAAATCACTAAAAGAGGAAGTTGAAGATGAGGATCTGACGACAACTAAACTTGCAAAACATTAATACCTGAAATATAATAACAATAATAGCATATGATAACATGAATCAACACAAAATCAAAGTAAACCTCCCAAAGTCTCCACAAGTGATGCAAGATAAGCTCAAATGGACTCCAAGAAGGTTGAAACAACTGCAAGAATGCTCAATCTTGAAGATAAATTCGCACAACACAATAAAAATTTGATTATGCCTCGTTTTAGAGGGGGGTGAAACCAACTTTATAGGGTTGATGGCGACCCGCGTGGGTCACTGCCAACTGCGGGGAACCATCCCTTTGAGTGGTGGAAGGGTATTGTATTCAAGATATGGGGCTTTTATGGATTAGGATGAGTGTTTTAAATCATGTAGGCGGGTTAGGGTTTCTTAGGGAAGTGATATGAGTAGGTGGGAGATGAATATGGCTTAAATAAAATCTTTAGTAGGTTTCGATCTTGACAACGATCTTGACAACGATGATCTCCTTGATAGCAGCCCCTAGTTACCTTCTATAACACACACGTGGGGGGCATAACACCTAATACACTCGTCCCCGCTCACTCATCATAGCATTTATACATCTATCATCTTTGCATTTTCAACTAGGCCCTTTTTCATCACACGTTTTAGCATCGTCAGTACCTGATGACGTAATCTTGGGCTTCAGTTCACACTTGACTGTTGAGGGATTACTACTACAGTGAACCCCACACACTACACTATAGGCATTACACATTGTGTTTCATCACACGTTGTGCATCATACACCATACATTCAACATTTAATTTATAAACTTTTTCATATTTTCACCTCATACATCATACTAGTCTTCCTCTTACATATGCCATACTTCTATCATCCACATGCTTCATATCGTATACTATTCATCATATGCATTACATACATTATTAGGATATTTACGCAGATTGCCTCACATTCTATACATAGTCATATACCATACATCATACATTGTGTGTCTTCATGTCATTTTATAGACACAATACTAGTCTTCATCGCATATGAGTCTAACATTATATTCATCCCTACATATTACATTACTCATCTATCTACATGTGTTACACTACACATTATACATTACATTTTATGCATTCTACATACCTACCATCGCATTTTATACACCATGTTTTTCCATATGCCCTTCATCACATGGTCGTGTTTTATCATTTATATATACTACATTGTCTTCTACATGCTACACTCAACACCTTATGACGCACTTTAGTTCCTCGATCTATACTTGACTGTCGAGGATTTACCAATCAATTAGACCTTACACTCATCACACATGCGACAATCCTAGATTAGTGGCATACGATTTAGGCTAAATTGTCACCTATTTTGTCATTTTGTAGTGGTATACACCTTAGGCTACGATACCACTCCATCCTTTCATTTAATCGTGATATACGTTTAGGGCTAAATCATCACTGATCCATTCATCTTATAGTGATATAAGCTTAGGATAAATCATCACTTATGTGTTCATCTAGTCATCTATACACTTCGGCTATAGGGTTTAGGCACACATCATTTCTAATTCACATCTCACCACTACATCTACACATTCATCATAGCGCGTTAGACACAACATATAATACTTAACCATTTCCCGATGATGCACTCTCGTTTACAGTTCATTCTTGACTGATGAGGGGGAAAAAATGAACCTCATTGAATACACTTTCATTCACTCAAGGGCCACGTGGCTCCTATCATTCCATCTTGCATTCCATTACATCCATCCATAGCACATTGCGTTGTCTTGGGGGCATTTACTCTTGTTTACTAGTGTTTTACATGATCACTTTACTACACATGTTAGATTGATTTCTTATATGTCATTATCTATACCATCCACACATGCATGTTCATGTCTTTTTTTATTTATGATCGTAGATACATATATTTTACTGCAACATGGATGTTCGCCTTCTACCCTTCCTACATTGGTCATTGGGGGCATCCACATTAGTCTCTCACATGTGTTATTGTTTCATTTTGTATTTAGCACTTTACATTACTTGGTTATTCACGCTTTGACATATTGGTTATGTCTCTAACATGCTAACGGGTGTTCCATGTACAACACTTGTTTTACAGGATTACATGTTTCCATGACTACTTATTTGTTTGTACTTGTCTGTTTTGTTGCTTCTTGTATGCGGGCTTTGCCCTATGTTTTGTGTGCACACTTGTTTGTTGTTTGTGACCATGATGGTCTTGTGTGTCGTGTCTTGCAACAACATGTCCCTTAATTTTAATCATCAAACATGCCATGCTCCCTCGACTACCGATGACGTGTCAATTTTTTTCTGGTGCCAATGCAGTGGTCCTGTCAAACTCGAAGGTCTTCCTACGTGGGACTGTTCAGCAATGGCAGAGGATGATTTGGAACCGATTTAATGATGACAGTTGTACGTGGTGCATTAACTATGATTATGTGGATGCAAAGTGCCGCTAAAACAATAACTTTCCCTGTTTTTGGCCTTGTTTGGCCATAACTTTTGTTGTTTAGGGAAACAATTCCACCATTCGCAAAAGCCTGAGCCAGAGCCAAATCCGTAATGGAAGCCATCATCGAGCCAAAGTTGTGGACGAATTTGCAGAGTAGGAGGTAAGTAGCTATGCTTGCAATAATAACAAGTGGCTTCTGAGCCAGGTAATTAATTGTTTAGTTTCCACTTAACACATATTCATACCATTGACATGTATCTAAACTTTATGATGCATACCAATGTTTCTTCATTGAATCCCTTAATTTTTCCTTCAAATTATCGATGCCTAAGATCATATTTACATTCAGACAACTAGAAGAATGCAAATTAAGTTGTTCATTTATAAATTTCGTTACCATTTCAATTATTTTGATTATAAATTTCCATTGAAAATTGGAAGTTACCAGTTGAATAGTTTGGCAACTAATCACTTTAATTGTTAAAAGATTCTGGATTACTAATCTAAGATTATACCCAATGTATGTTTGAATGGTTTCTAAAGCTCTCTAAATATTCATTTATTTATACTAATAATATTTTTAGGGAGGATTCGTAATGTCAAGGAAGTGAATTCCTTCACATGATCGATGCATACCAATGTTTGTGGGGAATTCATTATACATCGCATATTTATCCATATGGACAATATAAGTTGAGGCATAATTTTTAGTAGCAACTTCATTTGTGCATATGGTCTAGCAACCACTAACATGGCTAAAATCAGGAAAGGAAGGTTGTTCATCTCCACTTCTAGTCATTATTCTAAATTATTACTCCTCTACAATGAGGTATCACACTTAGGAAGCATTTATAATACTTTCCGTTCGCTAAATAAATCACACTAATTCAACAATAGTAGATTATATTAATAATGTTTAATTATTTATTTAATACATTTTTATTGATTACATAAATCAAAATGTGTGGAAAATTTACAAAACACTATAATGTGTGGAAAATGAGTGGAAAATTTATTTGAGTAGCTAGAGTGGTTGCTTCTTTAATCCCTTTAGCTATATTTGCACTTGATCATGTTCACAGATCATCCTCCTTCAAACGCATGAAAATAACACAATGCTCACATATATATGTTATATCATACACTAGGGTTTGCACATGAATTTATGTTCTCTATCTATGGATTTCATTAGAGATTTAAAATTCATTTGCACTTTTATAATTTACTAATAAACTTCAATAACCATGCAATAACCTCCTCATATTCGGGCTTCTAAAAGTATATCCAGATGTTTGTTTTAACGGGCTCCAAATTCATGTGAGCACAAATTACTTATGATAGCAAAAAAGTAGTGGTTAAAACTTCTACAACCATGTGACAACCAGGTAATTAATGTTTGGTGATTAACATGAGGAAATCACAATGTGTTCTTCATCTTGATGAAAAACACAATGCATTTTTCAACATGCTGAAAAATGCAATGTGTTTTTTAGCACGTTGAAAAACACGACAGTTTTCAAATGGTTTCATTTATGAAATTGAATTTTCTGAAGTCACACTAGTATGAACTTAATATTTGAATTCATATTTGTTAACAAGAACCTTAATAATAAATGTCTTGAAATACAATGTTCGACAATCTCTATTTTTTTCCATCTACATCTAAATATATAGTTATAACATTCATATTTGGATTATCACCAATCATGAGCTAGGGGACCACATATCATACTAAATGCATAGTTATATTTTTAGGGGAAATTTTTTTCCCTCGATTTTAGTGAAAAATAAAGGATTAAATCCATTGTCCACTATTTACCCTTTGTATTTTATGCATGTTATAAACTTTCTATATAGGATAATAATTAATTACATCAGTTAAGATGGAAAACACAGTCCACTATCCATAATGTTTTTTTCGTTAAGATGGAAAACACAACATGTTTTTCATCAAGATAGAAAACAAATTGTGTTTTTCAGCATGTTGAAAAACACATCATGTTTTCCATCTTTTCAGGGTGGCCTATTTGAGTGTCGAGTATTAGTTTGCCCTTGTTTCCACCAATCAAGTCCTAATACACCTAATGTGATAATTTAACATGTATTAGGGCTATATTTGGAATCATTTATACCAATTGAACCCTAATACATGTTAAATTAATGTTAGGTGTTGTATTATAGTTTAGGGTGTTGTAATTGTGTTATTTAAGATGACAAGTTAGTGTTTAGGGCATCATATCAGTGTTTGAGTGTTTAGGGTATCGTATGATTGTTTAGGATGACACGTTAATATTTAGGGCATTCCAATTGTGTTTTGTAAAGGGAACCATTAGTTTGTAAGGTCTCATTATAGTTTTTAGGGTTTCATATCAGGTTTAGGTTTGTTTTGTTAATGCTCAAAGTATCTCGATTGCCAATTATGTTATTTATGTTGACCCATTAATGTTTAGGTTTTTGTATCAATGTTTGAATGTTTAGGGTGGTGTATTAGTTTTTAATACGAGTGCTTATGATATCAAATTATTCTGTAAGGTGTCCTAATTATATTATTTACTGTGATATGTTTATAGTCTTCTAAAAGTGTATAGGGTGTCATATTAGTTTTTATCATGTCTTATAAATTTTTTAGTGTATAACATTAGTGTTTTTTGTGTCTAAATTATGTTATAACGAGTAACCCATTAGTGTCCAAGGTTTTGCATCAAATTTTGAGTGTTTAGGATGTCATATGAGTGTGAAGGGTGTCATATTAGTGTTTAATGTGTTGTATGAGTTTATAGGGTATTAGAGTAATGATTATGGTTTTGTATGAGTCCTTGTGTTTCATTAGTGTTTAGGTTATCCTAATTATGAAATAGAGGATGAATCATTAGTGCATAGAGTATCACGACATTATTTAGGGTATTGTATCAGTGTTTAGGGTGTTAAATTAATGTTTAGTGTATCTTAATTATTTTATGTGGGTGACTAATTAATGTTCAAGGTGTCGTATAAGTGTTTAAAGTGTTCAAAATCAATTTAACGTGGGTGACTTATTATTATTTATGGTGATAGAATTAGAATAAATTTAGCTAATACTAAGTTTTCATTCATCATTAGAATTATAATAATTTTAGCTAATACTTGTAGAGATGTTATGTTAATGTTATAAACAATTTTTAATTTTATTGTTCATTTATATAAACAATCATGCAAAAAAATGAATGTTTTGTTATGTGAAAGGAATGCAAATCAAATCTATAATATTATCTAAATGAAGCTAGTGATCATCTAATCTTCACAAGAATAAGCAAGAATTACATCAGTATGTTTATAAGCATTGAGATCGATTAAAAATATCTATTATCTAATACTGTGAAAATAAGAAAAAAATTATGTTCTTGATATACACATGTATGGCCTAAGAAAACACTTGCGGTAAGTATTTACATAGTTTCTTGGGCACGCGTGGAGGATGGACTAAGATATTGGTATAGAAAGATGACACAAAACAACCTATTAGGCCATGCTCTATGGTTAGTAAATTTAAATAAGTTACATCAACTCAACATGTGATGTCAATATATTCCACTCCACGTGTCTTAAACTCTATAGTGTCATGTGACATGCGCAAGTGAAATCCCTTAAAATTATTGTGTTCTAACTGCCTGCAAAACACTAGGATTGACATTGGGAATATTGAACAACAAGGACTTTCTTTATGAGATATCTCGAAAGTAAATTAGATCAACAATATGTGTATCAAACCCCTTTTCGTATTCAAATGATATTAAAAAATGGAGTATGGGGCTTATATTGAATTCTACTAGAATGTGGGAGGGTAATGGGTTTTAATGTATTCTAGATCCGATTTGGAACAATGTGCATGTGATAGGCATGACTAGGAATAGGTATGAATTTTAAATTTTTAGGGTTTCTACATGACTATATAACTTGTTTAGGGTCTCGTAACAATGTTTAGGAAGTCGCATTAGTGAATAGTGTGTCCCAAATGTATTATTGGTGGTGACACATTAGTGTTTTATGTCATATCAATATTTCAGTATTTAAGGTATCACATTAGTTTTTAGGATATCATTTGATTGTTTACGATGTCATATTAGTGTTAAGTTTTATTAATTATGTTATTTAGGATAAACCCTGAATTCTAAAACCTAAACCTTAAGTCATAAACCCTAAAGCTTGAACCCTAATCCTTGAACCCTCGGCCTTAAACCTTATACCATAAACTTTGAACCTTGAGGCCTAAGCCTTAAGCCCCAAACCCTAAACTCTAAGCTCAAAACCCTAAACCTTAAACCTTAAACTTTAGAAAATAATTATAGTTTTCATTATTATTATTAATTAATACATTTGAAACAATGAGAAAAGGCGGCAATTTGATGTCATATCTATTACCTAATACTTTGTAAATATGAACAAAACTATGTTTTTGATATACACAAGGATAAATATAACATGAAACTTTATCTTAAGTACAAATATATCGAACAATTGTTTGGAAGTATCTTTTCAAAATGAATGACATGGTCAAATATTTGGTTTAGTATATAGATACTAAATAATAATGTGAACTAGTTTATTATTATGGTATTATTGTATTCATGTATTTGTTAATAAATGATAGAGGATTCAGTAATTTCTACAATTTGTGTTTATTAATTATTGGTATGGGAATAATTAATTATGTTGATATTACGTTGTATTGGTTAAATATGCATGTGATCTTTGAGCTCTTAGCTATAATTTCATTGCTCTTAGTTGTGTTAAATTAAATAAAATAGGAAAAGTTTGATTTCTTAAATGCACTATAGTTGTAAATATTACGAATGTGGAGATCATTTGTATATATATATATATAATTAGTTGTTAAATATTTGTAATTTTAATGTTGTGAATGTCTGATGTAAGTTGAAGGTATAAAAATAATTTGATATCATACTCTCTCTCTCTCTCAATTTTGCATATGGGGGCAAGTGCATCTGCAATTTCAATACGGGCTAAAGGGGCTTGCCCCTTATGATGCCACATCGATACACCCAACTATTGTTGCGTGAAGAAGGGGCTTGCCCTTTAGGATTCTACATCAATAGTTAGGCGGTATATTGTGCTGAGCAGAGGTTTTTAAAGTCGCATGCCAACCCCCCACTCAGAAATGCACCCTCCCATAATATTGCAATCGTCCCTTTTACAATGGATGATTGTGATATTATGGGAGGGTGCATCTTGAGTGAAGGATAGTCATTGGAATTTATTGATACTTGAATTTGTTATGGATATTAGCTTTCTGATGTTGTGATTATTTTATCATATTAGATTACGTATATTAGATTTGTTATGTATCATACTAACATTAATTGCATATTTTTGTTGTGTACTAGTTACTCTTTTGTGTATTGAATACGAATACCAAGAGCCTAATTTCTCTCGATCCTGTTTGTAAAATGAAGACATACAAAAATACGAGCTTCCATGTAAATTGAAGATGAAGGGTGTTCGCATAAAAAGTTCGAAAACTACAAGAGTTCCTAAAAATAGTCCTCAATTTATTAACAATTTATAAATTATATGTATATTATAGATAGTTCAGTATGTCAATGAATACTAGTTGTTCAGAATGTATAGAAAATAATTTTTATTACGATTCAAAATTTTAGCACCATTTCTAAAATTCAAATAAAAGTTTGAAATTTTTGAAATACCCATATTCGTCAATTTTAGTTTATAAGCTCATTTTTTTCAAAAAGAAGGGTATATGGGTGTTGCGAATATTATAATGTTATTGTTGTTTAATTATTGTGTTTTGGCATGCATATATATATATATATATATATATATATATATTAAAGATGTTATTAATATTTTAAATTTTTTTAATTTGTGACTTCTGTTTTAAATAAACATGTTCTTGTTTCAATAGTTTTTATTGTTTTTAGCTAAATATAATAATTTCTATTTTATATACATCATTTTTGAAAAATATTATTTAATAAATAAAATAAGAACCATAAAATATATTATTCTATGATGTGATTTATATTTACAAGGTTAATTATAATATTTTCTATGGAAGTTTCTCTCAACATTGAATAAGTATATTTGAAATAATATTAATTTTGTAACAATCTTTGTCACATTATAGATGACCATATTGTGATATAAATTGTTGTTTTCCTTGCAGTTCAATACACATGGCTTTTGAATTAGACAAAAATTTGAAGTCTTCCAATGTTTTAAGATGGTATTCATATTGATGATGATCAATCACAATTCAAAATTTATTTCAGAAAGTATAAGATAATTGTTTCATTAACGATGCAAAATTGCATGTAATATTTTTTAGGATGACAGGGAATGATCGATCTTCATGTCCAAGAGATTACAGAGGAAAAGAGTCAATTTTCATATGATGACCTATAATGGACCCCAATAGGGGATAAGCCGAATGTCGACATTTGTGTCACCATACCGCTTGCAAGACTACATGCATTTCTAAAGGGGGAAAGTTCTCACGAAATTGTTGAGACTACCTTCGTCCACACAAATCACAAGTCAACAAATGTATAAAATCCTAAACCGCATACAACCAAGTCATATACTAGGTTCAGACCTTTGCTAACAAATTATTTTTTGTATGTTCTTTTCGTAAACATTTGTATAGCATTTGATGTTACCATTTTTAATGTAGTTATTGGTGTTCATATGGTCCATATGACAATAGAAATAAGCCAGTAACAAGTGAAAAAGTGAGTAGTTGTATAATTAAAAGGGGTTTCCAATGTCATTTCAATGTGAAGGTTTTTTATGGGAGACCGGCAGTGGTCACAATATTATACAACAATCTATTTCATTGTGATGTAAATGGTGAGTGTTGTCATGGGAGGAACGAAAATACCATTAACAATCCTCGTTTGAATGTTGACCCGTACTTATCAAATGAATGCAACACTTATATCAAGAGTCTTTTGTTAATGTGAGTCACCATGGAAATGATGTACGATAAATATATAGAGGATCCATCCAACGTGGGTGTATCGAGAAAGAGGGACGAATACATGACAAGAAAGGACGTGGTGAACGCATGGAAAAGAGTTCGTTACAAAAGGTATCAAAAACAAGTCGATGATGCCATGAGCATGAACTTATGGCATGCAGAGGAAATATACATTTTTGTATACTATTAACGCCCAAATGGAACCACTGTTCCATTCAATATGGGGTTGCAAACACTATGGATGTGTGAGAGAATGGTTCAACATTCGCACAATTCCATAATCTCCATGGACTCGACGTTTGCTACGAACAAATATGGCGTAAGTAATTGGAATGAATTTTTAAATGATGTGTAATTTATGTATCATTAATAATGTTCCCTTTCTGTTATATTGAACCCCATGTTACCATTTGATGTCATGCAGTACCAATTATACACATTATTTGTTTTTGACGAGCAAGAGGTTGGGGTGCCCGTAACATGGGCCATTTCTTCGAGGAATAAAATTGAATACATTTACCTGTGGTTGGCAGAAGTCCAAAAAAGAGGAAAATGCCTTCGTGCCGATTGGCAGATCAATGCATTCATCATGGATTATGCATCAGCTAAAATCCAAGTCATTAGGTGTGTTTTTGGTTTTCTTGTACCACTCTGCCTATGGCATGTGTGTAGGGCATGGTATAAAAATGTGTACAAGTATTGTAACAAGAAGTCTAGGTGGAAGATTTTTGAGAGACTAGGTACCATCATGTATGGTTCTGAAATGCATCACAAGCACGCGTTTTGAATCATTCATGACTTCTTTAATGAATTCAAAGAAGAAACTAAGTTCCTCAAGTACTTTAAGAATACATGGTGCGAGAGTGAAAAACATATTGGTGAGTATGATCCTTTGTGTGTTTCCTTATTAATTACCATCAATTATAAATTTTGGTTTATAGTGTCGCTGATTTTCAATCTGTGTCACTTGATAGCTATGCGGGCAACAAATTTTAGAAACTTTTCCCATGCAAATCAAGAAAAAAACACATCCATCAAGTCCTACCATTGTCCTACTTGTGTGACAAACAAAAGAAATGTACTCGTCGGATGGACTATTTGTTCTACACACTTGTGTACAAGGTGGAGCCATTTTACAAACACAAGAGGAAGTTGCAAAAATCTATTTTTTTGACAAATTTCAAAAAAGAAAGACAATTATTGAAAGTGGTTGAGAGAGAAAAGAGTATTCTTGATACAAATTTCCTTGCAATTATGCCTGATTGCAATCAATTGTGGGTGAGGAGCCAAACAACTAGAAGCACATGGTATTTGGTAAGGCAATGTGAAGCCTTGGACGTATGCGAATGTGCTTGGGCTATCAGATGAAACACATGTAAGCACGTGTTGAAGGCGTTGGATTTTCACAAGAAATATGTGTTGATGTCATCATATTAAGCACTAGAAGTGACATTTAATTCAATGCCATCATATGTTACCAATGTAGATTGCTAAGCATAAGTCGTAACGAGTTAAGCATCGTGTTGAAATTCTTTTCATTTCACATGCATGAGCTAATACTTATGGGGAGAAAAATAGGGTAAATGAAGAAACATTTCGTGATGGCTCCTCCTCGTTGTATCCAGCAACAAAAGTGGAAGGTAATTCAATGTCATCGTATGTGGAAAGTAGTGATATAGATTGCTAAGCATAAGTTGTAATGAAAAAATCATTCTTTTGAAATTGTTTTCATTTCATGTGCAGGATATAGTACTTATGCTGAGACAAGCACAATAAATGAAGACACACTCCCATATGACCCTTCCTCATTGTATCCAGTAGCAGAAGTGAAAGGTAATTCAATTTCACCGTATGTGGCAAGTAGTGATATAGATTGTTAAGCATAAGCTGTAACTAAAAAAAGCATCATGTTGAAACTGTTTTCATTTCTTGTGCAACAACCAATACCTATACAAAGACAAGCATAGTAAATGATGGCATGTTATGGGATGACCCCTGCTCACCACCTCAACAGTCACTGAAAATTGATGGTTAGTTGTTAATACCTTCAATCAATTAATTTATGTCAATTATAATGTTCATCACACATATTTATGATCAGGTGACATTGTGTATTCATGTGTACAATGATATTGAAAAACCTAGTGTATAAATAAATAACTTTATATAATGCCTTATACGTCACAGGCACTCCTAAAACAATTGGGGTTGGTGGTTTGATGATAGAAAGTGATTCAAATTTTATGGAACACAAATCCAAAGAATTCTTGAAGTCGGTCTTGGATACACGACTGAATACAGATGAACAGAACAAAAACATTCTTTGAATGTGTTCAAAGGTTTAGGAGAGACCTCAAAGCATCAAATATGTTGGATGTTGCTTTCAAAGGATATCTTAATGAGACAACCACCACTCACATGTGTCCATGGTTTAACATGAGTAAAAAATGCCACCGTAGTGTGACTAAGAGGCCAGTCATTGTAGAAGATTTGAACAATCGCGCTGAAGATTACGAATGCTTCTAATTTCTCCGTGACAATCGTGCAAAGAGGAGAGAAACCACACAAATGGAACCTACATGTTAAAACATTGAATTATTGGTGTGATTGTGAATTTGCAAGAAATTTTAATTGTGGAGGCGAAGACTAGGTGGTTCAAATGCAGATGAAACATATCCCCGTCGTCACTTATCTTTTAGCAATTTAGCGTATGCACAAGGTGTGTATTGAATGTCCTTAATTTCAATACATTTATTTAATGTATATAAGGTAAAAATCCTTTGATATCTTGTCTAATAATTAATGCATTGTGTTGCAGATGCAACAGATATGCAGAGAGATGTATCTTATGGAATGAGCAGGTTCAGTTTTGGAATGTAAATGTACAACATGTTGAGTGGGCCTATATCAAAATTGTAAACATTTAAAATTCATTTATATGAGATTGTAGATTGCGTATATTTAAAATACATAAATATGGAACATGTACAACTGACCTACTCTATGATTATTTTTAGAGTATTTAAAAAAAGTGCTTGTTGGTGTTAGCCAACGTAGAACCGCTCATGTAGTATATGGATACTAGAAAATATTTTGACAAACAGAAAGTTGATGTTATTATGATGAAATGATGTAATCAATTGTAACAAATTATCATGTCGAATTTTTATTGCTACTATCAAAGTGTTGAAAAATAAATTGTTATCCATTTTTGCACCCCCTTGCAAAATGGATCAACCTATAGGTCTGGGCATTGGTAGTTAATGGGAGCAGTTTACCAAGCTCGCCATGGCGAAGATTTGGAGCAGGATTTAGATTAATGGTAAAACTGGCAAAATGTATGGATTTTCACCTCATTGACGAGTGATAACCACACCTCATTGACGCACGTCAACTACTTCCTCCTATTGCATGACAACCACACCTCGTTGACGTGCGTCAACCGCTCCCTTCTTTCACGCGACAACCACACCTCGTTGACACACATCAACCGCTCCCTTCTTATGGCGTGACAACCACACATTTTTGTTGCACATCAACCATTTCTTCTTGATACGCGACAACATACCTTCTTGTCGTGCGACAAGATACCCTCCTCGTGTGTCACTTCATGTCGTGTGTCAACGCCCCTCTTCCTATCGCGCGTTAACCTCCTTTTGTTATCGCACGTCAACCTCCTTTTGTTGTCGCGCGTCAACCTCCTTTTGTTGTCATGCGTCAACCTCCCTTCGCTGTCGTGTGAAAAAAATTCTTTTTGTCGTGCGACAATTATTTTCCTCATCAGCACCGACTCTTCCCTTCTTGTCTTGTGTCAGCTAGTAGTTTCCGTCAGGCGACAACAAAGAGTTTTAGATACGATCAAACATTAATGACACCGTACAAGGTAGCTCAACAATCGGTTTAATGAGGTATGGCACCCTTGTTCGTCGTGCAAGAAAAATACCATTGAAAAGTGAACCATCATGGCTGCCCATACTTACGTACAAATATTTAATGAAGGATGTTGGTTGGTAGCTCCTTTTCTCTATATATATGTAAATTCTCCTCATTTGAAGGGAGAGGGATTTTGAAATTGTAAAGGAACTCTGCCAAAATTGTTCCAACACTTTTGTGAGTTGTAGGGCTCAAATTTTTGAATTTTATGAAGGAATCTTGCCTTATGCCTATATTGTAATGGATTGTGCATCATTTTAAGCAATAAAATTAGTGTTTATGGCTCTTCCTGTCCTAATTTGATTTATATTACATTTCTTGCCTTCTATTAGATTTTACAGGTATATTGTGCATATCGTATTCCTTTACAAGGTTTAAATTTGTTGTGCTCCACGAGATTGGAGGTTTGAATGTGTTTTGGGACTGTGGCATTTTATCTACCCTCTTCTTCCCCATTTCCCTCCACTTTCACTCACTAGGAATCTCTATAGTCTTGTTTTGGCGCTATCGCCTCCCTTAGTTTAGGATTTACATTTATGTATATCTCTTCCTCTGGTCCCTTGGAACTGGTAGTTTAGGAGTAGATCAACATTGGAATAAGTAAGGAACCAGCCTTCTCTGGAGGTTTGTCTTAATCACAAAGGTCTCACACCTTGAGACAATCCCAATTAGTCAAAATTAGGGTTTTGTAATGTGCAAATCATACGGTACTACTTTTCGACATAACAGTTCTGGCATGCCTGGTGGGAGAAAAGTCAATATTTTCATTTTTATCAAGATTGGGTGTGTGTCTTGGTGAAATTCTAGTCTTTGGAGGCTTTTCAACAACACATCTGACGACTCCGTCACTCAAATATAGTGGTTTCAGCAGCCTAAGTTTATTAAGTTGATGAGAAGAATCCAAAAAAGGTCAAGAACTAGAGAAGAGGGGTTATTTGCTTATCTACACTTATCCCTAGATAGAGAAAGAAGGGGAAGAAGAGCTCAAAGGTCTCCATCTCCACCAAATAGAACTTTATCAACACCTCCATCGAGCAAACCCTTTCTTCAATCGACTAGGGTTCTCAGGCCACTCAGGATGGCTCATCTACACGTTGAAAAATGCATTATGTTTTTTAGCACTTTGAAAAATGCAATTCGGTTTATAATAAGGTGTAACCCATGATGCATTTCCTTATTATTGTAACGATGTAATCCACATAAACTAGTTATTAGGTGGACAAGGGTTGAATTTTTTCAAAGTGATGAAAAATAGAGTTTGTTTTTCAACACATTGAAAAACGTAATTCAATTTATAACAAGGTGGAACTTGCAATGCTTTTCCTCCTTGTTGTAATTTTGCAATCCACATAAAATATTTATCAGGTGGACAAGGGTATAATTTTTTAAAAGTGCTCGAAAACAGACCGTGTTTTTTGGACAACACACAGTGTTTTTCAGCACTTTGAAAAACATAATTTGGTTGTATGACACGTGCCCCAATGATGATATAGGTCTCCTCGCAAGGTGTTCGGGATCCAGAAAAGCTCCCCAAGTGTGCGTTAACATCCCACATGCCCCGCTTAGCCCCGTGTGCTTTATTTTTCCCTTTTCCCCTCTTTTCTTTGCCTTTTTCCTTTCAGTGACGAAACTGCCGCCCTGCCTGGGTGGCGGTCTCGTGACCGCCGCCCTGAACAAGGTGATGGTCCTATAACCATCCACCCTACTCAGAGCAGGTCCTTTACGCATTTTCCAGAAAGCTCTTTTAACATGACTCATGTAAATTCAATGTTTTACCAGCTTTCTTTCACCGCCATAAGCTTGCATTTATGATTCTGGTTCCCTGGAATAGTGTTTTGCCATTGTTTATAGTTTAAGAGTTCTATTTGGTTTTTACCTTGGGTAAATACAAATGCTATAAATAGATGGCTTGTGCTCAAGCAAATGGCCCCCCAAAATTTGCCTCTGATTTCTCTTTGCAATAGATTTAGTTTTCATTTTTCTTAGAATGCTTAGTTTCTTTCATTGCATGCTTAGTTAGCATTGTTTTACTGTTAGTAAGCCACATATCCATCTTGTGTAAAGTACTGTTGTTATTTTATCCAATCCATTGGAATAAAATAGTCTATTTACCAATAGGAAGCCATTAAAGTTGCAGGTTTTGCTCCTCAAACAGGATAGTTTCAGGTTCTGGACACTTTATGTTGCATGACTCGCAATAGATCCCGCTAGGAATTGCATAAGCCAAGCTCTATACTCTTGCGCTATCCCTCTCCTACTCACATTGTATTCAGTCAGTATTCTGAGCTGCCTTTATCCCAATATCTACTTCTGTTGATGCTAGCATTACACGCTTTTCTGGATCCACGTGAACACGAAGGAACGAGGAGATCACACTGAGGGGACAAGATCACACACACCATCGGATTCACCACTGTTCTGCAGAATCCAGGTTCTAGCTTTCAAAGTTCTAGTTAGAATCATATCAAATAGAGTAGTTAATTACTTTATTTCAGTTAATTCTACTCTCGATATTGCCAGGGAAGCTGTGGGGATTGATAGTTTCTGAGAAACTATGATTCACTCCTCACTTCTGAGGTAGGATCGAGAGCCTTGCAAATAGATTAGATAAGTTATTTCATTGTTTATAATAGATCTACAAATTACACAGACAAATAGCTACACTCAGTTATTTTGTTTGTTTTAAGTTATTATATTAGCTGTCAATTCTAGATATTTTAAATAGCTACTTTCTTAAATTCATAAAGCTCGTCAGAAAACACAAAAAAAATAGAGAAATCATATATGCTATAGATACACTTCACATAGTTAAATTTCATTTTACTGTAGTTCGTTTTACATTGTTTCTTTTGTATGACAATCACGGGACCTAGAGAGCCCAGGGAATACGTATTCGAGCCAATCGTGCCTCAGCCCAATCTCATCACAGCAATAACTGATATAGACCAAAATCTTAGGATCCAAGTCTTCCGAACAACGGTAAGCTTGCAACAAATCAATTCCCAGTTGAGCGGGTTAAACATAGAAGACGACCAAGCACACACGTTTTGGTCAAATCAACCAAACTACAGATTACCCTAGGCAACATTCATATGACTGTAGAAGGGCTTGAAAGAGAACAAACATTTGGTTGTGATCCTTTGGTCCCACAGCCAGGCGCAGGAGACACTCTTACAGATATAGATACTAGCCTAAGAATTCAGGTTGCGCGAATGCCTGTAAGATATTATGAGAAAATCACACAGTTATTGATCCTAAATATAGAAGCTGAGAAAGCATACGATTACTGGATACTAGGGATTAGGACTTGATTTCACACATGACCATAACAGGTCCACAACAACTAAGAGTCTACGGTTGTGATCCACAAATCCCGCAACCCAACGAATCCATAGTAAGTCAATTAGACATAGACATTGGCCTACGCACACTAGTATTCCGGTCTACCCACTTCCACCTATCATCATCGAACAATTATCCTTGTTAGACACAACAGCTAACAAAGCTAGAGAGTTCTGGACTAGGCCAGAGAATCATCCATAGAGTCGACTATATTTACCATCCACCATATGACCCTATCCGGAGAAATACACGAAACTATCCTGGGTCATTTTCCACGTATTCCACAACCTATAGATCGAATCACGCCAGAGCTCGATATTGATTGGAGCCTTCGAGCAGTCATCCTTGCTGATCGATCTATCACACCAGTTCAAGTTAGGAGGGCCTTCTTTGCCTTAGACTCACAAATTCCGCTAGTGTGTATTGAAGACATTAGATTGCCTAACTAGTTTGTCTGCATCTCACATATATTCCATACCCACCGGCTGTCTCGGCACGACCTCGGGAGGTCGGGTGTGAGGAAGAGTCACTTGTAGATTCCCATGCTTGCATGTCACTTTTCCGTCATACAAAATTGGTGAACCCGACGTGAACTTCCTACTTTCTAGTTCGGAGTCATATTATTACGTGTTCTTCCAAGTTAGTATACTTTTCATCTTTTCCGCCTCATTGGCTTTCACCATCACCTTCGCTCCTTCCCATTATTCTGCGGGTATTCATATACCCCCTGAATATGTCGGGATTCGATGCATATGGCAGACCCCTCTTGGGTCTTGAGGCATACTACGCCCAGCAAAATAGACAATCATCACCCTCACTCTCAGTATGGGGTGACAACTACTCAACTAACCAGTTGTCAACACAAACTCTGAGAATCAGATATAACTCATCATTTCAAACTGAGGAGTTAGATCAGCTCGCTCAAACGCAACAAACAGAGCCTTCAGGCTCGAATAACATGACGTTCACCGGAGAATCTGGTTCATCTCCTCAGATGCTGCTTAGACCACAAATTAGTAGACAATCAGACTCATACCAAGGTTTAGATGATGAATATTCGGTACGTTATGCCAGGAATGACCAACGTTCTCGAAGTATGTATCCACCTGTAGGAGGTTTACAAACACAACCCGAGGTCTCTTTTCAAGAAAATACCTCTATGCCACTGCATATAGGAAATACCCTCAGAGAAACTTGGCAAGATAGCGATCAGTTCAACATGCCTATACAACACCATGGTATACAACAAATGCCACTACAGAAAAACACCGTGACTTCACCAAATGAAGTCATTTCAACTCTAATAGAAAAGGTTAGAGGGTTAGAACTTGCCCAAGCAAGTCAAAATTTACAATTCATGCAAGCAGGAAGTTCCAATCCTCCACACCATCCTAGCCAAGTAGATCTCCTCACAGGAGTAGGCACGTTAGGCATGACTCCTCAGTATTCACAACAAACGCCAACTAGACCCACCATCTCTAACACTATTCCTCCCGGTCTAGTACAAAACAATCCATTCCTGGACAGTACCCCGTCATACTTAAACATGTACTCCAAATCACCACAAGGGGATATGTTCTCCTCTCCTAGCATGTTTTCTCAAACACAGGTGCTTCCTTATGCCCCTACCAATGCATATGCAACGCCATATCAACAACCCATTCCACCACCGCTCCCTCAACAGGCACCATCAATGGTCGAAACATATGTGATAGGGACTTACTCAGAATATTTGAAAGAGCCCTTAGATTTCACCATACGAAGCGTCATGCTTCCAAGACCTCTTCCCGATTTTCCCAAATACAAAGGTGAGGGAGATCCAAACGCACATATCAAAGCTTACGCTACAGCCATTCGAGAACTACTCCCATGGGATGGGGTTGTTGCTAAAATATTCCCAAAAACCTTGGAAGGCATCGCTCTCGATTGGTATTATAGAATACCTGAGGCTTCCATACATTCATTCAAACAACTCGTGTCAGAGTTCATCAAGGCCTTCGACATGAACAAATTATTAAGAACAGGAATCAGAGAGTTCTTACACATCAAACAAGAACACAACGAATCTGTCGCCCATTTCATCCAAAGGTGGCGTACAGTTCTTTATTCTTCGGCAAGTGCTCCAAACATGGATCAAATGGAACTATGTGATTTATTCCTTCATTCTCTTAGCAGAGAAGTGAAGGAAGAAGTCCAGAAGTTCCCATTAAGAACTTACGATGAAGTACTGGAGAGTGCTCTTCGAATAGATCAAGCAGCAATTGATAGTGGTCGCAAAACATATGGAGCAAATGGGAGGTTAATCACCCCCAACCAGAACACTACAACTTATCCTACTACCACGAACGTCAATCAAGGACCTAAAATCCTTAACAAAAATCGGGGTGTAACAACAGATGGAGTAACCGACCAACCTAAAAAGGTAAATGTTGTCAATACTCCATCACAAATAAACAACCAACGAAATAACAACTTTACCCCGACAATCAATACAGTGGATTTTAACCATCCACAACAACAACAACAACAACAACAACGGTGAAATCCCATACAGGGTCCAAGCCAAAATTCAACTAGGTACCAAAACCAGAATTCAAACCAAAAACAACAAACGCAAAATTTTAATAGACAACGGTTTGATCAAAATTTTGGGCCACAATACACATCAAACCAACAAACTAGGAATTACAATCCTAATTCGTATTGTGGTTTCCACAAAATTCAGGGCCATGACACTAGAACGTGCCGTGACTACAATAAATTCATGCAACGCTTGCCAGATGAACAAAGACAACTTTTCATGGATATGTTCTTGGCAGATCCTACGTCACCAACATCAAATACCTTTTCAGGGGTAGTTTCCCCTCAAAACGCACCCCTGAAGATCTTTAATGATCCACTCCCAAATCACGATAACAACAGGCTAAATCTAACTGGGATGAACAAGGGTGTAATGACAGGAAACAATGATCATGAAGCCTCAACCTCACTAAATCCATTAGTTGCGCCACAACTAGGAAGTCAGCCATGACCTAAGGTAGTCAGTTTAGTGGAGTTAGACGCTGAACTACCCATCGAAGCTATAACAAGGATGCGAGAGTATTTCTCTCAGCCAAGTCCAAGCCACCTGCCAGAGGTAGATGACATCCAACAAATCATAGTAAAACCTGTGGGTGCCTATGATTTGATTAACGACCTAACAAAAACCTTCTCGCACATTTCATTCTTAGACTTACTAAAGAACTCTCCTGCTCACAGGGCTGCTCTTTTAGAAGCATTAGGTTTAGGTCATTTAATTAACATCACTCCACCTCCTGAAACATAGGTAAATCATGTGGACTTTGATGTTCATCCTCCAGGGCAGGCAGATAGGGACGTCGAATTCATATTCGAGATAAACAAAATGCCGACAGATGCTGAGATCACACGCCGAGGTGATCCAGCCTTACATTTACAAGTATGGGTTTATAACAACTATGTGAAGCGTGCAATGATAGACGATGGGGCAGCGGTTAACATAGTCCCCTTCTCTTTCCTTCAAAAGCTAGGGTATGGAGAAACCAATTGTTCCACAACTCGAAATACACTAAGGGGCTATGATAGCCTTAAAGCCACCTCGGTTGGAACTATAATATTACCGGTCACCTTAGGACCCAAAACCATCTTGACTGAGTTTTATATTATAGATCGGGAAACTAACTATAATATGATCCTCGGCCGACCATGGATACACCGCATGAAGGCAATCCCTTCTACACTATTTCAAGAAGTAAGGTTTTTACATTTAGGAAAGATATTTGTGGCCAAAGGTGATCCAAAACCATTCGATGTACACCTAGATGACTTAAAGAAAAGACCAGGCATACACTCAGAGTTTGAACTCCCAACAAACCAACTTAATAAACCTACCAACGCAAAAACAAAAGAAAGGTTGGTACCTACGACAGATCTTGAAACTATGAGCCTAGCCAAGGCAACCCCAACCCCCAAAGATGAGGCTAACACTATAGAAACAGTATCATTAGGAACTACTGCAAAAATCATTGAATTGCTAGAAAAGGATCTACCAATATTCTTACCATTCGATTCAGTAGGCATAGGATATTCCCTAGGTGTTGGTTCTCTTCCAGCAGAGGATCTTTGCATGGTGGAAGTAGAATGCGCAAACACAACAAATGCCCCAACATCTATACTCCCAGCTAAATATTGGACACTCCATTTTGATGGAGCTAGATGCCGTTACGGAGCGGGGGCAGGTGTCATCTTTACTTCCCCTGAAGGAAAAGTCTTACCTTTTACCTTTAAACTAAATTTCAAGTGCACAAACAACGGTGCTGAGTACGAAGCCCTCCTCCTTGGCCTCATCTTAGCTAAGAGAATTGGTGTTGATAACATCAGAGTCTTAGGAGACTCACAATTAGTAGCAAACCAAGTCTCTGAGATATATGAAACCAAAGCCGAGCACTTACAACTTTACAAAAAAGTTGTATTAGATTTAAGCAAGGAGTTTGACTTCATATCAATTGAAGCAATCCCGCGAGAGAAAAATCTTCTCGCCGATTCAATAGCAACTTCAGCATCACGTTTTACTCCAAGCAATGAGTTAGAGGATACCCGTTTCATGGTATCCCTTCGTGATGAACCATTGATAAAAACAATGATGAATTCTCTTTTAAACGGAAATGAATCTACTATCCTAGACCATGTTGATAGTGATATGGCCACTCTGGATTACTTAAATGCCTATGCGGCACTACATCTCTCCTATCATATGATAGATTTGTCCTTAATCCCACATTCGTCTTCCTACTTCGGAAATCCCATGATGGATCTTCCCTCGGAAATGGAACCTAGCATATACACAGTAGAAAATGGGGATGATTTGGATTTACCTCCAGCGCCACCTGAGTTTGAAGAAGGTAACGCCTCTCTAATCGAAGAAACGATTGATATTAACATCGGAACGGAAGATGAACCAAGGATATTGAAACTAGGATCCTCGTTAACCCCAGAGGAAATAGAAATACACACTCGAATTCTCAGAGAACATCAGAAGGATTTCACATTTAATTATAAGGAAATGACAGGAGTTGCACCCCACATTGCGGTGCACAACCTCGTCACTAAATCTGATGCAAAGCCAGTTAAACAAAAATCGAGACCCATGAAACCCAAGGTAGCTCTCATGGTAAAAGAGGAGGTAATAAAACTCCTCCAAGTAGGATTCATCAAGCCAGTCGATTACTCCCAATGGGTATCTAATATCGTTCCCGTTCTCAAGAAGAATGGGAAGATACGCATCTGCATAGATTTCCGAGACATCAACAAAGCGTGTCCTAAAGACGACTTCCCGTTGCCATCCATTGATGTCATTGTTGATGCAACAGCTGGGTTTGAACTTTTGTCTCTCATGGATGGATTCTCAGGATACAATCAAATTAAAATATCTGAACAAGATCAAGCTAAAACCACGTTTATAACTCCCTGGGGAACTTATTGCTATGTTGTTATGCCATTTGGTCTCAAGAACGCTGGTGCTACATACCAGCGAGCTATGACATATATATTCCATGATCTAATTCATAAAATCATGGAATCCTACGTAGATGACTTGTTGGCTAAGGCCAAAAAGCGTTGTGACCATCCGGAAGTACTCCGCGTCATTCTCTCACGTCTGATAGAATACGGAGTCACGCTAAATCCAGAAAAATGCGTCTTTGGTGTAACAGGAGGGAGGCTCCTAGGTTACATCATATCGTCACGAGGGATAGATGTTGACCCAACCAAAATTCAGGCTGTCCTCGAAATGGTCCCACCTTCGGATGAATCTGGAATCAGGTCATTTCTCGGAAAACTTGGTGCAATCCGGAGATTCATCCCGGACTTAAGTTTCGCCATTCATCCAATCAACAATTTACTCAAGAAAAATTATAGCATTGATTGGACTGAAGATTGCAATGAATCTTTCAACGCAATTAAGCGTTTCTTGTTGTCACCACCTACGCTAATGCCACCTAAACTAGACCGCCCATTAATTTTATACTCACAAGCTACCAATGTCTCGCTAGCCTGTATGCTGGCTCAAGAAGACGATGGCAAGAGAGAACGTGTGATTTATTTCATTAGCCGAACGTTGCTCGACTATGAAACACGTTATACACAAGCAGAATGAGAATGCCTCGCCATAGTCTTTGCAACCAAACGCTTAAGACACTATATGCTGAATCAAGAAACAAGGGTCATGGTAAAAACGGACCATTTACGAACTTTTCTCACACAAGGGTCCTTATCTAAGAAGGCTGGACGTTTTATAACCTTAATGGGAGAATTCGAATTAACATTTGTAAATCAGAAATCAGTTAAGGGACAAATCATCACAGATTGGTTAGCTGATAACCCATTAGATGGAGGCGATCTAGTAGATCTAGATTTTCCAGATGAGTGCGTATACTACATCGAAACCCGACCTTCTATCTCTGAGTGTCCCTGGTACACTGATATCATTAATTATATCATGGACCATACGTATCCAGAAGGGGCTACACCGCAACAAAGAAGGCGGTTACGTATTATCGTAGCTAAATACATCATTATAGAGCAAGTGCTCTATCGGAAAGCGTTCGATGGAATGCTTCTAAGATGTGTCGACGCAGAAGAATCCAAGAAGATTCTCCATGAATCTCACAGTGGAATGTGTGGAGGCCACTTCGGTGGCCATGCCACCACTCGTAAAATACATCGAATGGGCTATTTCTGGCCCACTCTAGAACACGACGCAGTAGAGTTCGTACGCAGGTGTCATAAGTGCCAAGAATTCTCCCATGAGATCCACATGCCGGCACAAGCTCTGCAACCAATCGCTACTCCATGGCCCTTTTCTACATGGGGCCTAGATTTAATAGGGAAATTCTCTCCCTCATCCACAGACGGCCATAATTTTATAATCACGGCCACCGAATATTTTACCAAATGGGTAGAGGCTATGCCTCTTACTACTGTACCTGGTTCTGTAATCGCCAAGTTCATTTTGAACCAAATCATTTGCAGGTACGGTATCCCGCAAATCATTATCTCCGATAATGGAACTTCTTTTAAGAATGAAGAGGTTCACGAACTATGCAATAAATTTAAGATAAGCCATCATACGGCTTCCTTGTATTACCCTCAAGCCAACGGACAGGCTGAAGCGACGAATAAAACACTAAAAGCCATTCTCCTTAAAACGGTGAAAGAAAACAAACGAGATTGGCACTTGAAGTTATATCCGGCCTTATGGGCCCACCGAACCTCAATAAGAACACCAACGGGAGCAACTCCTTTCTCACTAGTATTCGGGGCAGAGGCAGTTCTCCCGCTTGAGGTTGAAATACCCAGTCTCCGCATTTCATTACAAGGGATTCTGGATGAAGACGCTTACAGAGAAGCACGTCTTTCCCAACTAGAAAGCCTAGATGAAGCTAGGTTAGATGCTGAACAATGGCATAGAGTCTATGCTGACCGGATGTGCCGGCAATATAACAAGAAAGTCTATGAACGTGACATATATGAAGGTGATCTAGTTCTAAGGCTAGACAGCCGGATCGACAAGAAGACCAGCGAAGGAAGGAAATTCCGGCCTAAATGGTTGGGCCCATACCGAGTCATGAAGGACTATGGAAATGGTGCATACCTCTTATGTACGCTAGAAGGTGAGGAATTTGGTGAAACAGTCAATTCCCTGCACCTCAAGCGGTTCTACGCGTGAGCAGCTAGCACTACTTATATATATATCTACATTGCATCTTCATATAGATTAGGATCATATTGTCCGCTTGTTTCATACACAAATTGTGATCAAGGAATCTATTCTCAAAGCAATTCATTACAAACTCATGATGTTGTTGGCATAAACTCTTTAATCATACCTCTCCATTTTCATGATATCATCAAATTATCTCGGAATCATTTTATCAAATAAAGCTAGACATGACAAAGTCTTAACGGTAACCATACCAAGATCTGCAAGTTTATTCTCACTTTTGGTTTCTTCTTAGGGTAGGTGTCTTGCCTATGGTCTGTTCTAGAAGCTTCATGGTGTCACATCTATCCCATATGTATATCTCTTTGGAAATAAACACATACTGACATTTTACTCAAATAAACAAGTCAAACATTGATCAAACAGAAAATTTTAATTTTACACATTTCCTTGCCCCACCAACCTTTGGTGATGAGCTTGCGTCTCTTACTAGTGACGTAGGGTTGGGAAAGGATGGAAATGCCCTTACTCGCCTATGCTTTGCCCACGGTGATAAACCCACGCTTCTTACTAGTAGCATGGGGCAAAGTGTAGGGGGTCTTCTTGACAAATAAATGCAAAAGGTCATACACAAACAATTCAAACCTTGAAGCTTTGAGTCAAAAACAAATGAATCATATGTTCAAGATCCCAAGAGAGTTAAAATCCTAAAAACCCAGATTTTGTCTACCATGTGGCCATCTAAGGATCTAAGTCTGGATAAACCGCAAAGCAAGTTGCATCCAAAACTATGAAGTCACTCGCGTGGAGTGGACTTGTGGTATCCTAATTTGGTTCCACCAAAGCTTTGTCTGTCTTCCATCACTATCATTTCACTACATCTCATAACTTGCGCCCTTCCCAACTCTTGGTGATAAGCCCTCGCATCTTACTAGTTGCGTGGAGTTGGGGGTAGGGGCAGGTTTATCTGTTCATCGTACCGGTTTATTTTCATCACTTTGCCAAAACAAATATGAAGTATCCAAAATTGCTTACAGAAACTAAGATTCAAAATCACATTATATCTACATCATCATATATCAGCATCATGAAATACAAAAAAGGAAAGTAAAACACTTGCATCATTTGTTCACCATTGCATACATTCTAAAAACATATAAACATACATCATAGTATACATAAGGAAACTGGAAATAGAAAGTGAGCCATGAATGCCAAGAGTTTGATCCAGAACAAATATACATATATATAAATGATCAACGTTTATGTACAATGCCATCATGCACTAGGCATGGTCAAAATGCTCAAAGAGCCCGGGATATACAAAAGAATGTATCATACAAAAAAAAAACTACGAGAGCCAAGTGGCTTCTCAATCCCTACGAGACCCCTCTGAAGGCGCACGCCCACGCCTAGGACTCCGGCTACGCCGGCGCTCTGAGTGCACAGAGGGCTCAGGATCCCGAGGGGCAGCCGCGGTCTCACCACGAGAATGGCTCCTCATCAGGCGCTCGGCCGTCCTATACCCCGCTAACTCTGTGCGGAGAGTCGATACCATCCTGGCCACATGCCAGACTGGGGCGAAGACATCAGTATGTCTACCGGCTGCTGAAGGCTCCCCCGCGTCCACGGACAACTCTGCGTGGGTCCTCTCCATGGGGATCATCAGGGTATCAGTGCATACCCTGCGAATCAAATCTCGCCACTCATCGGCGGTCTCTGCAAACAAAGGAGAAAACAAATTAGAAACCAAACAAGAAATTAAAAATACAAGATAGCAACTAAGGAGATCCTAACAAAGAAATGAACATTAAAAGGGAGAGAGGGTAACTTACTCGGATCACCAGGCCTCCAAGATGGATCTATGGGATCAGCACCGCCACGGATGCCGCTGCCGACTGAGGGGCTGCTCCTGTGGCTGGAGCAATGTAGCGCCCCGCAACAGACTCATCCTCCCCATGGCCCTGGGAGAGTGGCTCCTCTGAAACCAGAGTCACCCTCTCTGCACTCTGCTCGGCCCTCTCCGCCTGCATGATATCCTGGGTGTCGTGCCACTCAGGATCACTGTCCTCGGTCTCCTCCTCTGTCTCTCCCCCTGTAAACTCCTCAGACTCGGAGTCTACCTCAATGGGGTCATCGCTGCTATGGGCAGGACCCGCGGCAATCTGAAGCAAAGGTGCCTGAGGCGCACCGGCTCTCCCTCTGGCACGTACTATCCTCCTGGCTGCAATAGGAATGCCAGGAGTAACCACTGTCCAACCCCGGCCTCTAGGCCCCCCTCTGGCCTCTCGGACTGATCTGTATACTGGCGCCACTGGGGGAAGCATACCCATGTATGGTAAGCCAAACTGCTGAGGAACTCGGCCAAAGGGGTGCATCTCCACTCGCCCCACTCTATCAATAAGCTGCCCTGTGGTGGAGCAGGAGATCAAGGTAAGAGCCTCCTCACCCCATATACCTGCCATAGTCTGGTATGGTGTGGCCTCCATGTCGGCAGTAGTCAGGGAGGCAACTGGCTGATGAGGTGCTCTAAGCACCGACATGTCTGTCCATCTGGCTGCCCTCACAGCTCCGGGGTCTGTCACCTCTACACCTCTGCCGTAGGGGATGAAGTGCTCATAGACCCAACTCATAACCAGGGTCGGGTGGCTCAAGGACTGCCCCTGTAAATGGACTACCCTGTATAAGTCATGGTAGGTGGTCCCAAGAATGTCTGCTCCCCAGGCATATATCCGACCGTGTCCCTCTATCTGTGCAATAATAGGGGACCAGCAGTATAACAAAGTATCTCCTCCCTTGTCCCCGATCAGTCTCGAGGCAAGGATCCCCATGATAGCCTGGCGAAGTAAGGGGATGGGCAAAGTAGGAATGGATCGAACTCTAACCCCCTTCTTCGACCCCGTGGAGATGACTGCATCTCCCATATATGTAGCCCACTGTGCAATCTGTGCCCGTGAACCTGCTGTCTCTAAGGTGAGTCGTCTCCCAATAATCGGGACCCCCAGAATGCGATAGACATCCTCCAATGTAATAGTCCACTCACCGCGGACCCCTGGCAATCGGAAGGTGTTCCGATCTGCATCCTAGTATGAGAACAAGTCACAAAGGATGTGACTAGATGGTGTAACATGGGGCACGCGTGAAATGCGTAGTATCCCAGCCCGCTGAAGAGTGTCCTCCTCATCCTGTGAGAGGGCATCTAGTACCCCTGGGAGCCAATCACACTCCCTCTCTCTACTCCACCGGATATACTCCTCTCTCGCCTGCATACACCCAAAAACACACAAAACAGAGCAAGTTAGCATCCGAGTAACACTGGAAAAGTCACGAAAACACGTAGAAATGCTAGAAAAGCAAAAACAATTTCAAAAAGATGATCCTTTTGCATTCTGTGCAAAACCGCCGCCCTGAGCAGAGAGGCGGTTTTGTAACCACCGCCTTAAGGGCGGCGGTCGTGTAACCGCCGCCCTGAACAGGGCGGCGGTCATGTAACCGCCACCCTGGGCAGGGCGGCGGTCGTGGTCCGAAAACCCACGCGGGTTTTTAAACTTAAAAAGCCTAAAAAGTGCAAAAAATGACCATTTTACCTAAAAACAAAGCCTACCCAGTAGGCGCCCCCCCTAGGTGGACCTTTTAACACTAACATTTTCAAAAATTACCCCCCCATGACAAAATATTTAGCATTTCAAATTTAAGGGGGTAAAAAGGATAAACTGAAGAAAACTAACCTGTGATCTCACGGGTCGATGTTCCGCACGTGGAGGCATGATCGCTATCTCGTCACGGACGTTTCGACTCTACTCATGCAAGAAACCGTCACCGTGGGTCCCAGAGCTCAAAATCAATCAAATCGACTCGCACAAATGAATAGGAAAATGGGCCCACTTTCATATATATAGCGCCCTGATTCGTTTTAAATGACTTTTTCACAGGTTTGGAGCGCCGACGGAGGTAAGTTCCTATCCCCGCACAAATGGTACGTTCTCATTCCCTATTATTTTAGCATTTATTTTTCAAACTATTGTGTCTATCTGCACTTGAGTTCTCTTTTCATTTTGCAGGTAGCGGGAATTTTGGACGGCGTCATTTCAACACACGGATGTATCAGGTATAACTTCTAACTTCCCATTTCGGGACCGCCATACTCGGACCCACCGTTTTACGCCTCTTCATGGCTAAAACGCTTCTCCGAGGGGGCAATATGTACGTACCCAAAATTGTAAGGTACTGTACTGCCAGAACAACGTGACACGTGCCCCAATGATGATACAGGTCTCCTCGCAAGGTGTTCGGGATCCGGAAAAGCTCTCCAAGTGTGCGTTAACATCCCGCATGCCTCGCTTAGCCCATGCATGCTTTGTTTTTCCCTTTTTCCCTCTTTTCTTGGCCTTTTTCTCTTCAGTAACGAAACCGCCGCCCTGCCTGGGTGGCGGTCTCGTGACCGCCGCCCTGAACAGGGTGGCGGTCCTGTAACCACCGCCCTGCTCAGGGCAGCGGTCCTTTACGCATTTTCCAGAAAGCTCTTTTAACACGACTCACGTAATTTCAACATTTTACCAGCTTTCTTTCACTGCCATAAGCTTGCATTTATGATTCTGGTTCCCTGGAATAGTGTTTTGCCATTGTTTATAGTTTAAGAGTTCTATTTGGTTTTTACCTTGGGTAAATGCAAATGCTATAAATAGTTGGCTTGTGCTCAAGCAAATGGCCCCTCAAAATTTGCCTCTGATTTCTCTTTGCAATAGATTTAGTTTTCATTTTGCTTAGAATGCTTAGTTTCTTTCATTGCATGCTTAGTTAGCATTGTTTTACTGTTAGTAAGCCACATATCCATCTTGTGCAAAGTACTGCTGTTATTTTATCCAATCCATTGGAATAAAATAGTCTGTTTACCAATAGGAAGCCATTAAAGTTGCAGGTTTTGCTCCTCAAACAGGATAGTTTCAGGTTCTGGACGCTTTATGTTGCATGACTCGCAATAGATCCCGCTAGGAATTGCATAAGCCAAGCTCTGTACTCTTGCGCTATCCCTCTCCTACTCGCATTGTATTCAGTCAGTATTCTGAGCTGCCTTTATCCCAATATCTACTTCTGTTGATGCTAGCATTACACGCTTTTCTGGATCCACGTGAACATGAAGGAACGAGGAGATCACACTGAGGGGACAAGATCACACACACCATCGGATTCGCCACTGTTCTGCAGAATCCAGGTTCTAGCTTTCAAAGTTCTAGTTAGAATCATATCAAATAGAGTAGTTAATTGCTTTATTTCAGTTAATTCTACTCTCGATATTGCCAGGGAAGCTGTGGGGATTGATAGTTTCTGAGAAACTATGATTCACTCCTCACTTCTGAGGTAGGATCGAGAGCCTTGCAAATAGATTAGATGAGCTATTTCATTGTTTAGAATAGATCTACAAATTGCACAGACAAATAGCTACACTCGGTTATTTTGTTTGTTTTAAGTTATTATTTTAGCTGTCAATTCTAGATATTTTAAATAGCTGCTTTCTTAAATTCATAAAGCTCATCAGAAAACACAAAAAAAATAGAGAAATCATATATGCTATAGATACACTTCACATAGTTAAATTTCATTTTACTGTAGTTCGTTTTACATTGTTGCTTTTGTATGACAATCACGGGACCTAGAGAGCCCAGGGAATACGTATTCGAGCCAATCGTGCCTCAACCCAATCTCATCACAGCGATAACTGATATAGACCAAAATCTTAGGATCCAAGTCTTCCGAACAACGGTAAGCTTGCAACAAATCAATTCCCAGTTGAGCGGGTTAAACGTAGAAGATGACCAAGCACACACGTTTTGGTCAAATCAACCAAACTACAGATTACCCTAGGCAACATTCATATGACTGTAGAAGGGCTTGAAAGAGAACAAACATTTGGTTGTGATCCTTTGGTCCCACAGCCAGGTGCAGGAGACACTCTTACAGATATAGATACTAGCCTAAGAATTCAGGTTGCGCGAACGCCTGTAAGATATTCTGAGAAAATCACACAGTTATTGATCCTAAATATAGAAGCTGAGAAAGCATACGATTACTGGATACTAGGGATTAGGACTTGATTTCACGCATGACCATAACAGGTCCACAACAACTAAGAGTCTACGGTTGTGACCCACAAATCCCGCAGCCCAACGAATCCATAGGAGAATTAGACATAGACACTGGCCTACGCACACTAGTATTCCGGTCTACTCCACTTCCACCTATCATCATCGAACAATTATCCTTGTTAGACACAGCAGCTAACAAAGCTAGAGAGTTCTGGACTAGGCCAGAGAATCGTCCATAGAGTCGACTATATTTACCATCCACCATATGACCCTGTCCGGAGAAATACACGAAACTATCCCGGGTCACTTTCCACGTATTCCACAACCTATAGATCGAATCACGCCAGAGCTCGATATTGATTGGAGCCTTCGAGCAGTCATCCTTGCTGACCGATCTATCACACCAGTTCAAGTTAGGAGGGCCTTCTTTGCCTTAGACTCGCAAATTCCGCTAGTGCGTATTGAAGACATTAGATTGCCTAACTAGTTTGTCTGCATCTCACATATATTCCATACCCACCGGCTGTCTCGGCACGACCTCGGGAGGTCGGGTGCGAGGAAGAGTCACTTGTAGATTCCCATGCTCGCATGTCACTTTTCTGTCGTGGGTTTAACTTTTTGTGTGACGGTAAATCGTCTAGCTCTGACACCATATACGATTTGTCGTCACACCAAAAGCTCGAATTGATGGTGGAGACGTTGAAAAACACATGGTGTTTTTCAGCACTTTGAAAAATGCAATTTAGTTTATAACAAGGTGCAACCCATGGTGCATTTCCTCCTTGTTGTAAACATTGAATCCACATCAAATAATTATCAGGTGGAGAGGGGTTGAATTTTTCCAAAGCGATGAAAAAATAGTGTTTTTTTTTGCCACGTTGAAAAACGCATGGTGTTTTTCAGCACTTTGAAAAACGCAATCTGGTTCATAACAAGGTGCAACCCGCTTTGCATTTCCTCCTTGTTGTAAACGATTGCAATCCACATCAACTACTTATCATGTGGAGAGGGGTTGAATTTTTCCAAAGTGATGAAAAAACAATGTGTGTTTTTTTCACCACGTTGAAAAATGCACACGGTGTTTTTCAGCACTTTGAAAAATGCAATTTGGTTTATAAAAAAGGTGCAACCCGTAATGCATTTCCTCCTTGTTGTAAACATTGACTCCACATCAAATACGTAGCAGGTGGTAGAGGGGTTGAATTTTTTCTAAGCAATGAAAAATAGATGTGTGTTTTTCACCATGTTTAAAAACACACATGGTGTTTTTCAGCACTTTGACTAAAATGTAATTCGGTTTACCAACAAGGTGTAACCCATAATGAATTTCCTCCTTGTTGAAACGATTGAAATCTACATCAACTACTTATCAGGTGGACAAGGGTTTAATTTTTCTCAAAGTGATAAAAATAGAGTGTGTTTTTTTACCACGTTGAAAAACGCACAGTGTGTTTTTCAGCACTTTGAAAAACACAATTTGGTTTCATCCAAAAGGTGCAACCCACAATGTGTTTCCTCCTTTTTGTAAACATGTAACTGCACATCAAATAATTATCAGGTGGAGAATGGTTGAATTTTTTCTAAAGTGATGAAAAAATAGAATGTGTTTTTTTCGCCACGTTGAAAAATGCACACTATGTTTTTCAGCACTTTGAAAAATGTAATTTGGTTCGCGATAAAGGTGCAACCATTATAAATTTTATCCTCATTGTAACGATTGCAATCCACATCAAATAATTATCAGGTGGATGAAGGGTTGAAGTTTTTTCAAAGTGATGAAAAAATAGAGTGTGTTTTTCGACATGTTAAAAAACACACGGTGTTTTTCAGCACTTTGAAAATACAATTCGGTTTATCCAACAAGGTGCAACCCATGATGCATTTCCTCCTTGTTATAACGATGCAATCCACATAAACTAATTATCAGGTGGACAAGGGTTGAATTTTTCGAAAGCGATGAAAAAATAGTGTTTTATAAGAAATGTTGAAAAAGTGTGTTTTTCAACACTTTGAAAAACATAATTTGGTTTCCAAAAGGTGCAACCCATCGAGGTTTTTCCTCGTTGTAATGACGGTTTATTTGGAGAAGACTTGGTTTTTCCAATTTGAGAGTGAGATTTAAGACACTTTGAAAAATACAAAGTCCTTTAATTCGGTTTATTACAAGGTGCAAACCCGCGATGCATTTCCTCATTGTTTCAACGATGCAATCCAAATCAACTAATTATCAGGTGGATGAGGGTTGGCTTTATTGAAGCGATGAAAAAATAGAGATATTTTTTTTGACACGTTAAAACACATAACATAAATGAAAAGATGAAATCATATTCTTTGTAGATATAACATGAAATCATAATAGATATCATTTGTAGATAGAACATGCATGATTAATTTATAATCAATAGTTTTTATATGAATGTTAACACAACCAAAATAACAGAAGTTCCACTCCTTTTTATTTAAACCTCATGTGTGGAGCCCATATTACAGTGGATACAATGTGATAAAATCATAATATTAGACAAACCATTTATACATTTACACCAAATTTATAGTAATCGTAGAAAATACTAATTATCTCTTATAAGACTGGATGATAATAATGAATTGCATTGAAATAACCAATACTATTCTTGCAAACTTCTTGAAAACCATTTTTTATTTTGAAATGGAAAATCCTTCGCATCGAATATGTATAACATTGCAAAAAAAAACTATGAGAAGATGAGAAGTTAGACTTGAAGCAATGAAAATACTTTTGTAGTCTTATGAATGGTAACACACATTTAAACTAAGATCAAACCATTCATCAATATATGCACAAGTTGAAAGAAAATTACATGAAGATGTCAAACCTGCAGACATTTAACAAGTCCATCAATAACATATATTATTGTGAACGACATTCCAATAATTGTTATAGTTTACTCGCTAAAAAACCATTGTAATGTATATGTAGTATGAAAATTACATGCTTCAATGAGTACTTGAAATTTTAATTCTCTATAATATGTACATTAACTAGAAGTAACATTCACAATACTCACACATTTTAAATCTTATTCCAATTTAAATCTTGTTATTTGATTTTAAAACCTTCTAATATTTTATTATGTTTTGATGGTTTAATTATTATTTACTCTTTTAAAAACTAAAATATACGTTTAACCAACATCTGTTGATGTCAAAGGTCACATGGAAAGTGTCATTTTATTACAAAGTCATATTTTATATCAAAGGTCACTTAGACAGTCGTCGGTGTGAGAAAATGGTACTTTTTTCATCAGTCGATGCCTTGGCCAAGATGTACATCTTCTTCCATAATTCTTTGTGACCTTCGTGAATTTTAACAACGGAATTAAAGCTTGCTACTTGATTTTCAAACTTTTTTTTTGTTTGATTCACACTTCGTCTCCCAATTCTTAATTTCTAATTCCAAATCTTGAACCTCAAGCTCTAACTCCATCTTCCTCGAAGAAGCATCTAGTAATTGGTCCAATAATTCCTTTTTTTGACAATTTTAAATATTTCAGTCTAAGTCTTTCACGCTCAAGTTTTATAAAAAATTTCCTTATTCATTGCAAGTTTCATTTCTATTTCCATACAAAATGACAAGGACGACTCATCTTCTTGTTCAACTTTGACATCTTTATTTGTAGGGATCTCTATAATATTTCCAAACACATTAGTACTGACACTATAGAATTTTGCATAATCTTTCGGTTCCGACACTGGTGAGGCCTTGCACTTTCCAAAATTATTTTGCTTTTTAACCTTCTTTTGTCTTGTCACCATCTAATTAAACTTGTATATTTAAACAACCAATTAATATATGTTAACATTCAAATGTAATTGTAACCATATACCAGTACATGGAAGAAGAACGCAACTAAGTAACCATATACCATATACCATAATCCACAATCCATAGTCACATTAATACATTAACCATGTACACAGTTGACAACATCATCATTTATACAATAAATGGAATGTCACATAACAAGAATAAAAACCATCTAATGCGCTATAAACAGAACCACAAACCATATTCAATTTAACAAGAATGTAATACTAAATCGTAAATGTCAAACACATTAAAGTAACAACCTCATCACACATATATACACTTGTCTTCTAATCACACTTGTATTACTCTTCCTTATTCATCACATCGCATACTAGATATAGCAATTCATATACATGATCTAAATACTAATTAATGTGCACATCATAACATCAACCAAAAAACAACCATATTAGAGTAAAATCACATACATCTAATAATCATAATATAACCACATACGTCTATCCATATCATCTATTATGCTACAAAGGAAAAATTCATTAAATATAACTAATTTTTTGCATACCACATAATCAATATCTATACATATATGTCAAATATATAAGTAAAATTTGTCAAATATGTAAGTGAAATATAAAATTACAATAACACACTGATGTCAAATATATAAGTAAGTTCAATATGTGTTTAACAAGCATATTTTCATCTCAAAGGTTGTATGACTGGTATATTCATTTGTTATCATTGTCTTGGGTGGGAGTGCCTGGTGTTTTTTCCTCAATTTCTACCTTGGCCTGCATGTACATCTTCTTCCATACTTCCTTCTGATCTTCGTGTATTTTAAGAATGGTATTAAAGTTTGCTACTTGATTTGCGAACACTTTTTTGTCCACTTCACGCATTGTCTCCCAATTCTTAATTTCTAGTTCTAACTCCTGAACCTCGAGCTCCAACTCCATCTGCCTTGAGGCAATTTCTCCTATTTCATCCAATATTTCCTTATTTTTTTCGTAAAATATAAATTTTCCAATGCAAATCTTTCACACTGGTTTTGATACATCTTTGTCTTCTTTGTTACAAGTTTCATTTCTAATTCCATACGAAATGACGGGGAAGACTCATCTTCTTGTGTAGCACTGACATATTTGTTTGTAGATCTCTTTGCATTCTTTTTGAATGCATAAGTGTCACTATCAAATGTTTCATAATCATTTGGTTCTTGCACTGGCGAAGCCTTGTGCTTTCTAGCCTTCTTTTGTTTTGTCATCTAAATAAACATGTATTAAAACAATTGATTATTATCTATTACCATTCAAACATAATTAGAAAGGAAATAATGCACTTAACTTATACTTAACAAAATATTATCATGGATGAAATATATACGAAATTTTTGTAAGCACATCAAACCAAATTACGCATACATGGATAAAGAACGCAACTATGTAACCATAAACCACAAACCGTAATCCATAATACACAAAATTTGAAAGCAAAATTATGAATTATCTATGATAAATTACTGAACACGTCAAACCCAAGTAAACATACAAGGAAGAAGAACACAACTATGTAACCACATACCATAAACCATAATCCACAATCCATAGTCACATTAATACATTAACCAGATACACAGTGACAACATCATCATTTATACAGTAAATGGAATGTCACATAACAAGAATAAAAACCATCTAATGCACTATAAATAAAACGTAAATGGATAACTCTATGTAACCCATAACCACAAACCATATTCAATATATCAATAATGCAATACTAAATCGTAAACCTCAAACACATTAAAGTAACATCATCATCATATACACATATATAGTAATTCGACTCCTCACAAGCAATGTTATATAATAAATGTTTTCATCTCCTTTTCTGCTTATTGTTAGCGATAGACAATACTCCATCATAAAATATAATACATTTCTTCTCGTTTCTATGAAAAGAATTTGGTGTGATGCCAAGAATGGGTGGGGCATCTGATGTCTTTATCTAAGTATGTCGCGTTGTCTCAACCTATACCTCATCATCCTGAAAGCCAACCATATAGTAAATAAGTCAATGTAGATGAATCTCTCAGTTAAACACATAATTAAATTAAATCATCCATTACATCTACTTGCCTCTTCACGAGTGTCAAGTCTGATATCTCTGAGATCCCATATAGCAAACCCTTTGACACACTCTGCCACAGTGCTTGCAAATGTATTAGGGTAGGGAAATGGAGCAGTGGGAACAATGGCCTCAAAAATAATGACTTTGATAGTAAATTGGGGGAGTGTGATGCCATGACACTGCATGTGTGGGCTACTATCACAAACCACTCCTCTCATGACAACTATATCATCTGACATTAACCTGACTTTGACCCCGTTAGGAAAATCCTAGAATAACGACAATCTCAATTGCATTAATAACTTTATCTTAATTTCACCAAAAAAGAATACAGAAAATCAAATGAGAACATTCAATAACTTACCATTCCAGCTCCACCCTCTCTCGTACTATCAGCAATGGTGTTTGTGCCATTCTCCTCATGCCTCCCCTCGTAACCCTCTCTCTCCTCGACTGGGGAAGAAGCTATAACTCTAGGATTTTTCATCTCTGCCTCTCTGACCTCACGTGAAGCTATCTCTCCGATAATATTGAGACCACAAGCTGATTAAGAAGGGGGCGTGTTATCACAAACATCCACCTACAACAATCGATTCATCAAGACAATTTAAATATCAACAACATAAGGAAACATACATTTTTCAAGTGCGTGTTAAGTGGTTTTTACCTCTCTCTATTTCACACTATGAATCAAGTCTCTTTGTCAGCGTAGGAGTTCACACAAGGGAATGTCATAATCCTATGCACACCTATAGTTAGTATATACAAAAATAAACAAAAACTACATCTTATCCTTACTTACAAAAGATCAATAATTAATTATGTTATCATTTGTAGGGGGATCAACATTTCTACTACTTGTTCCACCCTCTTCTCTATCTTCTTGTTCATGACAGAATATTAATTTTTTGATTTCCAACCAAACATAATATAAAAAATACTATACTAATCTTAAATTTACCTCTGTTCTGATATTTGAGTTTTTTTCCTCACTCTCAACCAATTCTCCGCTCTTTCCTTTTACATCTCCGTTAAATCGTAGGCATGCATTGCATCATCCACCTCCCTCTTTCCTTCCTGGCTCAACTCCTCGAATTGATATTTGCATTCTTTTTTGCAAACTCGATTGATAACCCTCCTCCATTGTAAGTAGAATCACTACCTCAGGACATAGGTCACATCAGCCTCCCTCTTTTACACTTATGCCCTGCTCTTATCTTCAGAGATAGGTGGTTGTTTTCCCATATGCTTACGGCCACACTTACGAGGTTCCATGGAGGGAAGATTGTGTTCTACTTGTTGATGTCGATTTAGTCTATGCAACTCGAAAAACCTAACATCCCCACTAACAACACATGATCCATGTTGGCAGACATAACGAATACGGCCATTAATATGTTTGGTTCTGTACTATACGGGTGGCTCACAAATATCTGATTGAATGGGATCAGAAGGACCATCTGACATAGCACCATCCACTATTGGAGGAGCATCTCCCTTTGCTTCCTCTATGACGGTGCTTGTGAAATGCGTATAGTGCCATGTGATGTGAAGGTGCTTATATATAGGGAGTATAAGTGCATAACTATTAGCCCAACATAAAATATTTAGTATTTTTCAAAAGAAGTAATGTTCACATATTTGAATATTACCATCATGGAATGTGAAGAAACCTGTGTGAAAAGACAACAATTTCATAATTGTTATCCCAACAAATGACATTAGGTACATTGCTACGACAAACAATTAATGTTTACAAAGTTATATATTACCATCTCATTATTTATGTCTTCCCTAAAAACATAAGAACAAATTGTGAACATGGATCAACCCATGTCACTGAGCTTCCACATGTTTCGTTCATGTGCATTGTCATAACCATCGTTGAAGCGACACATTGTAAAACAAGTTAAATTGAAACAAATGGTGCACAAACTTATTTATTCATATTTTGCATTCATATTGAGAAAATTGTGCACAATAAATGATTTGTGATGAAGTTAGCCACACACATTATTTTTCAAAACTGGATACTCGACTCTAGATGTTTCCGAAGTAAACATGAAATGTGAATTGCAGGTGTGTTACAAGACAAGATAATATTAAAGCATGATGTATCCAAAATGCCGGTTTATCAACCAACACTATATGATGTATCATCATATTATCCACAAAATATATAATATATACGTTGGAGACAATTCACATAATATTAGTTATTCATAATCTAATAAATAATGTATGTCTACCATTACACAAAAAGGAAATACAGTGTGTACATATATCATATTGAAATGTCTTCCATGGAAAGTGCTAGCAAAGCTACCACTTCTTGGTTTATAGTGTCCCTAGACACTTGACATACATCTAACCTACCTCTGTTAACTTTTACATGTACATATGAACATTTCACAAAGCGAGATACACTCTCTAGCGCTTGAACTTGAAGAATTGAAAATTTACATTATTACATTGGTATACACCAGTCATTTGTTTCACAACAAGCATATCGTGAGAAAACACACAAATGTTTTGAACATCGTGGCGTATCGCTTCCTCAAGACCCAATATCAAGGCCCTATACTCAGCCTGGTGGAAGGTCATAGTGGCATTTCTGACAATTGTACCTCTTTCTACTATCTTGCTTCCATCAGGGTCATATAATATGAATGATGAACATGCAAGATTTTCGGAGGTATTCGACACTCCATGAATTTCCAATCTCCAAATGGCAACCATGTTTACCTTTACAATGGACAAAAATATATCGTAAGCAAACATAAAAAAATAGAATGAACACTTCAAATTTGACTTTTTCAATACAAACATCTGTAATTTAACATATGACAAGGCCCTAAAACATTTGCTACTGAGTTCGTTCATTAATAATGATTTCTTATTGGAGAGTCAATGGAGTTAGTACTTTGTCTAGGGACATACACACTAAATGAGTTAATGTCATGTGTTCATGAGCGACTTCTTTTTGGGAAACAATTTAGAATAATTTTTAAAAAATATGTTTTCCTATAATTATGAGTTTATAAATGTAATGGGTAAATATTAAATTTGAATAAATCACTTAATAAATTGATTAGTCTATTATGAATAGATATATTTCTATCTATTTGCAATATCAATATCTATAAACATTTGATTAGGGTTAAAATGGGTGTAGAACAGTAAATAACATTTGATTAGTTTTCAAAACCAAATCAATAAAGAAATATCTAGTACATAGGGTTTAGATTTATCATGTTCGTAGGAGTGACAAAAAGATGATCATCTAAGATAGAGTTTAGATTTTTCATGTTCTTGGGAAGTGACAAGAAGATGATCATCCAAATCTTGTAGTACGATTTATTTTTATGAGACAGGGGAAAACTAGAAAACTTACATTTATTAGAACCAACAAGTGTATACTGTACACTTGACATTTCAAGCATACCTAAACCATACACTTGACATTCCAAGTAATATTGTGCACTTTAATTCAAAATATGTTATTACGAGTAGATTTTCTAGAAACGAGGGGGCCAAAAACTCTCTCAAGTTTCTAAAACTTCATTACAATCAATGGTAAAATGTACTTCTTTAGCTTTCCCTAAATGGGATGCTGAAGTTTAAACCATAAGGAAATAATAATATGTTTTGGGGTTTTCATTTTATCAAATATACTAATCTTTCTTGATATTTAACAAGTCCATCAATAACATATAGTAATGTGAATGACATTCCAATAATTGTTATAAACCATTGTAATGTATATCTAGTATTAAAATTACATGCTTCAATGATTACTTGAATTCTCTAGAATTAACTCATTTTCAAACAATACTGATTTTCTATATTATGTAGATTAAGTAGGGTACATGTGCATCTCTAGATGAGTTGAACTCATATTAGAACACTATTGACACACAAATAAACAAACTGATATATGACTATAAAAAAATGTGAATAAGGTAGACCAAGGGTCACATGGATAAATTTCAAAGAGAACGGGGACTCTTTTCTCATAAACATGTAGTTTACCAAAACCTTTTGGACTTAAATTCCTTGTCAAGTGCACTGACCTAGCAAAAGACTTAGAACTACACAAGATAATAAATAAATAAATAAATAATCAAAGGGGGGCCATATGAATACCATAAACGATTGGAAATGATATTTGCACCAATACAATCTTAAATAGGACAAATGATCATAACCCATACTTAGTGAATTTGACATGAATATTTAAATATTTTTAGACCTTGTTAATTTTTTCTTTTTTAACTAGACTTCACTGATTGGTTTCAAATAAGCCTAAAGACATTTCATTTTTGGGGTTGTGAAGATTTTAGAAAATCATTACCAATACGCATTTGGTACCTAACTATAATTATAACATAATTACTAACTATAAAAATTTCTAAAATAATAAACATTAGTAATTTTAAAAATGTAATCTGTAGAAACACATTTTAATACTATGGAAAACATATTTAATCCAATGCAAAACATATTTAATATTTAAGCTCATGTGAATCAAGAATATATTCAAACAACAAAATGAAATATATTTAAGCTCGTGTGAATCAACATTCGACAAAAATTAAATATTTATATAGGTTTTTTTCAAACATGTCATAAGTTTTTTAGTACAAAACATATAAAAGAAGTAACTATTTTTTTTTTTTTGTTTTTAGCAGCAAACTTGGAGTTGCTTCCATGTGCAATCTTTTTTGCACAATTTTTTGGATCTATCGCCGGTTTTATGACCGGAACTCCCATCTTCCTCAACTTATGGGGAGGCTCATACTTCTGGGCTTCCTCCATCATGTCATAAGCTAAACCCTATCCATGTGAATGAGAATCTATAGTGCGGAACTTAGACAAATAAATCACTGAAGTTTCCGGCAAATTGAGTCGGGCTTTAACCATGTTTGCAATTTCCGGTTTTGACGGTTTATTTTGGTGATGGTGGTCTATGTAGACCACAAATGTGGACCTCTTGAAAGTTTCCTCCCTCTGAAATTTGGGAGTATTCAATGTTATTCTAATGGGATTCAGATGAATACAGCTGTGTGTATTCATTTTTTCCAAAAAAAGGAGAAACTAAATACAACAACACACATGCATACAAAAATATACAATTAACGTTAGTACGATACATGACAAATCTAATATATGTCATCCAATATGATAAAATAATCACAACATCAGAAAGCTAATATCCATGACAAATTCAAGTATCAATGAATTCCAACGGCTACCCTTCACTCAAAATGTACCCTCCCATAATATCACAATCGTCCATTACAAAAGGGATGGTTGCAATATTATGGGAGGGTGCATTTCTGAGTGGAGGGTCAGAAAACGACTTTAAAAACCTCTTACTCAACACAGTATACCACCCAACTATCAATGATGGGCAAACCCCTTCATCACACCAACGATATCCTAAGGGGCAAGCCCCTTCAGCACGCACTGATTCCTGTCTTTGCAGAGGCACCTGCCCCCATATGCCAAATTGAGAGTGAGAGTATGATATCACATAATTTTTATAGCTTCAACTTTCATCATAAAAAAATATAACTAATAAACAATTTTCTATATACAAATGATATATGCACATTGACCATTATCTACAAATATAATTATTATGGAAAAATCAAACTTACTCTAATGTTATTCCATTTAACACAACTAAGTTCTCTCAATCATATTAAGAAATTACTAAACATTTACAATTAATTATATAAACCAACATACTAAACATATGATAAACATACTAAATCAACTAACATCAAAAAGTAACATCAACTAACATATGATAAACATACTAAATCAGCTAACATCAAAAACTGCCATACTAAAGTAGACAAGAGTTAATATTTACTTTATGTAGACAAGAGTTAAAATGAATAAGGATCCAACAATATTATACCTTCAAACACTCATCCTCACTCCTATGTCTATCAACAGTAGAGGTTTGTTTATTTTCAGAAGTTTATGAAAATTTGTGAAGATAGTAAAATCCCATATTATCTAGGTCTGTGATGAAATCATAAATGGGTTCTCCCTCAAATCAACACAACTGGGTGGTTCCTCATTTTTCAAATTGCAAAATGTTCCTCTTCTCATGATTCCCAAAATCAGCAGTATTTCACTCTTAAAAAAGGGATGCACACTCTTAATGAGACGCCTTGGGGAAAATGTGAAGCAAAAATTCCAACCATGAAATAAAATGTTATTCAAGTTACTGAGATTCAAAGTACTATTTTAGATGAACACTTCCATATATTTGTGTTTCTTTTATGGTTTCTTTATCTATTTGCATCCTTTATTGTATTCTTGAAGTTAAAAAATGCTTATGCATGTAGGATATATCAACCCCATTTCCCCCACTTCCAACTAATTTGAGACAATAAATAACCTATTTTAATCTTCCCCTTTTCCTAATCTTCTTCAATATTAATTAATTTAATCACATAGTGTATTAACCCTAAATTAATTAAATAGAGTTATCTAATTAACTTATATAGAGTTGAATAAATTGTACATTTCATCACATAGTGTATTAACCCTAAATTAATTAAATGGAGCTATCTAATTAGCTTATATAGAGTTGAATAAATTGTATATGAATTTCACAAATTTAGACCATATTCATTTACAATTCAATAATAGAAAATATCATATCATAGTGTGTTAAACTAATAAGGCAAATAAGAGTATAATTTTGGTTTGAGGGGTGACATAAATTATTCAAGCTGACTTATCACAATATCATTGCTACATATGGTATATATGAATAACTCTAATTGCCTTTAGGTCAATGTTTGCTCACATAAATATGGAGGGGAAATACCATACATATTAGGTTGGAGTAGATTCCATAACTATATGAAATACTATAGATTTGGACCTTTAGATTGTGTGATACTAGTTTCCTATATGCCACTTTGTCATCACCTTTATCTCATGTTGATATCTTTAATGATGTCATATTCAAAACTATACTTTACATCTACACTTGCAAATCAATTGTAAATTCCAACAAAATGATATATTAAAAATAAACATGCAATTGGTTAAATTTTAACAAAATGATCAATTTTCCTTCATTATTTGAGATTGATAGCATGCTATGCTTATGTACTCCCATAAAAACCATTGTAATCAAATGTGCATATCATATTATGATCTTGTATGTTCTAATATGAATTATGTAGTAAATAATGGTTGATACATAGACATGTTATTTTTAGATAATAAGCACTTAGAGTAAACAAGTATATATAAGAGTCTTGTGCATTTAAATTTAAACCTTAGTGAGAGGAAACAAATAATCAAAAATATTGTAAATAAAAGATAAATTATTAATTGAAGAGGATCGACGGAGAAAAACTATATTTACAAGAAAAAGAGGACAAGAGAATAAAAATTAGGTGATGACCCATAGTATGTTCCTAACCATACTTCATAGTCTTGGAACAAATCCATCTAAAGGAAAATAATAAAGTTCAGATTTTAGAAATCTTTATCACAAAGAAATTTTTTTTCATTAATAATAAAGATTTATGTTAATAAATAGAAACAAATTCTGAAATTTATTAGAAAATCAATAAGAAACAACACCATTTAGACTTTGTTTCATTAGTCAATACTCAAATATAATACATAAAGTTAGCAAAAAAATGATTTCATAAAATTCTTTTGTTATTTTTTGTTTTCTAGACCTACCCTCCCATTATGTTAGTGAATGATATTTAATAGTTCTCAAGGTGAATAAGATTATACTTGACAGTGCTAGAGATTTAAAAGTTGTTATACATTTTAATAGAGTAACCATTATATGGTAAACATTATGATCCATCTACACGATCCCAATGGAGATGTGGTATAGTGTACCCATTCTATTTAGAGTTTATAATAGACATAAATGGCAATCTTAGATAAGTGGACCATTACTCCTAACATTCTTGAAAGATTGGGGGTCATAAATCACCAAAAAGGTATTGGACAACCAGGTAGGAATTTTGTATTCTAACACAAATTGATGAGTGTCAAAGATATTTATATTCTCCTTGAGAAAAACACTTCCTGTAAGTTGGTACCCACACTATTGTATACATATCATCATCCCAAAATTTTGAAAACCCTACAAATACAAAAGGGAATGAATATTCATACCCACACTATGCATTATACAATTGTTCTTTACAAACTATACTATTGATGATTCAAGATTTTAAAATTATTTTCCCCACTACATTTAAAATAAATTGCAATGGAATGTTCATTTACAACTTCATGATTTAGTATTTAATTCATTTTAATAATCATAGTTATCCTTTTTGGTCACTAGGTTTGTTTATTCATTTGTCCAAAAGAGGGTGGTTTTATGTAACCAACCCATATAGTTTGTCCCCTTTTGATGAAAGACATGAAGTGAAAAATATTACTTGAGGTGAAAGTAAATAATAGTAAATATTGGAGTGTGAACATTTATCAAAGATGCATATGATATTGATAGTACCAAAATACCCAATTGTGATAATGCACATAGAAGTTATATTGATATTATTGGTGTTTTTATCATTAACAAATCTAGTAGTTCGAAAAGAGTATTAAATTCATGATAGGAAATTTAGTGTTCATAGTGTGAAAATATGGTTTGAATATTAGTATTATTTAATATTTAAATAATATGTGAGTGTGCAGAATTAGTTGTCATGCACAACTCATAGAGATAGGAGTGTGTGAGATTATCTTGGGATTGGGAGTAAGACCAGGGATTATAGGAGAAATATGAGGATAAGATGATGAGACTTGACTCCATGATTATAGGAGCAAGAAATTGTATAAAATGCCCTCCACTAATCAATAATAATTGCTCCATTATTCTCTATATTTTATTTGTTTAAAAATATTTTCTCTATTTTCATGTGTTGATCTCAAGTAATTGTTGCTAAAAATTCATTATCGAATATAGAGTTTTGATATCATCTGGTATCAGAGCAGGCTAGATATCAAGTTATGAGAGTCGCTGTAGGACAAAACCGTAGTCTCTAGGATGCAGATCTGATTCTTGAGATTTTTTAAGCTTTTATCACCATTTTCAAGAATATGATCTTAAAACAAAAAACGACTGGTAAATTGTGTTTTTCTCAAAAACCCAGATTCCGAATCTTTTGAAATTTTTTGGGTTTGAAGATACGTGTTTTATTGATCTACAATTAAATTTCAGAATAACCCAGTTTTTGGTTTAAGACAAAACATGAAATAGATTTTGACATCTGAAGTAATTTCTAAAATTCGGGACCACAATTCACATGAATGTTGCATAATTCTTTATTCTTTAAGTTGTTTTATTGTTGTAATTTGTTTTTAGGGTGTTATTCAAAAATTAATTATTGATTACTTTTTTTTTGTGTCTATCCAAGTTGAGTGTTATGCTAAAGTGATAGTTTAGTGAGTCATTGTAAAAGTATATTATAAAAATTAAAAAAAAAATCCCCACTTGTCAAAAATCAGACACATTTTTACTTGTACGTGACATACATAGTGAGGGGGTGGATTATCGGTTCAAAGTAAGCTCCTAATTTTCAATTGTAAAATGAACCTCAAAGACAAATTAACTTGAGTTAGCAAGATCTACCATGGACGATGGAGGTAACGGAGGAAGGTTGCATTTAAGAAACCTCTCGTCAAGAACCATTGACAAGGCTGCAATACTGCTTTGGCGGCCATGTTTTTTTAGTTGTGTTTGGTGTGTTTAATTTCAACATGTGTGGTAGTAAATAAAGAACAGATGATATCATACATGTTCAAGTATTGTAATATGTGAGCAATTGTCTGAGCGATATTATTTCTTGTATTTTCCCTTGAATGTAAAAATGTGAATGGGGAAACATGTACGTTGCTATGGATGTGGTTGGTGGTTCACTAGAAAACCAATTTGATAGTTTGTGATTTTTTTAGAAAATCACATATAGAGTGGTTAATGGTTCCACTAGAAAACCTGTTATAGATGATGGTACTCTTTGAAAACCATCGATTTTGTAGAACATGAGCAGGTACTAGACACAGAACTCGCCGATGTTCACACTAATGGGGTGGATGTTAGGAAATTAGTGTTCATAGTTTGAACATATGGTTTGAATATTAGTATTATTTAATATTTAAATAATACATGAGCGTGCACAATTAGTTGTTTTGCACAACTCATAGAGATAGGAGTGTGTGAGATTATCTTGGGATTGGGAGTAAGACTAGGGAATAAAAGAGAGATAAGGGGATAATGATGATGAGACTTGACTCCATGATTATAGGAGCAAGCAATTGTATAAAGTGTCATCTGTTATTCAATAGAAATTTCTCCATTATTCTCTATATTCTATTTGTTTATGTGTTTTCTCTATTTTCATGTGTTGATATAAAATTATTGTTACTTAAATTCATTATCAAATCTAGAGTTTTGATATCAATTCATATGATTTTTAAATAGAGATTATGTTTGTATAATAAGATAGAGTGGTACTGAATTTATAACAAATATTGAGAAATATAATGAACCCAGAGAAAAAATTATGATAGTCGAATAATAATTGAGTCATAGATGACGATGTAAATACAATAGTAGAAAAGAGGAATGTAGACAATAATTTAGTCTCGCTTCGTACTTTGTTAGAAATACAGGCATATTAGCTCTGCAATGTTCAAGTGATTGAATTCACTGGTTCATTGGTGATGAAGGGAACTAGTCAATAAGATATACCTTTTTTGTTTTGTAAATGCTATTTTGAATGGAAATGTTATTTATTCAATATACTTGTGAAGTTCGTTGATAATAATGTACGAATGCCTAGCTAATACAACATCTTTCTACTTACTCATGCCTCACCATGATAATAAATCTTTAAAATGGTTATGGTAGATAAATTATGGGTGCTTAAGTCACTTAAGGGATTTCTAAATCTATAGTTCTTTGTATGTGTATGCTTTACATAATGGTTCATTATTCGGTTAAGATTGTATAAGAAGAAAAATTGATCGAGTTCCTTGGGTTAAAATTGTGCATGGAGTTACATTGTATACATTTTAAGGGAGGAGGAAAACTTGTGGGCATATTAAAATAGAACTCAATTCTTGAATGTTAAAGTTTAAAAGTAACTATAATTGATGGTTTATAAAGGTATAATATGTCCCTACATGCACCATGCACATCATTATATAACATTTCATTGAATCTCTGTTGAATCATAATCAACTTCTAGGATCTCCATTGAATCATGTATGTTCTCTAACTCTCTCTTTTGTTCTTTAATATTTCTCTTTTGGGAATTGATAATTTTTCCCTAGTTCATCCTCCTTTCTTATACTTTAATTCTAGCTTTCAACACTATGAATTCAAACTTCAACTTCTCTAAAATATCCATTTCTCTTTTCTTACTTCAACAAAGCTTCTACAAGCCTCTCCATAAACACTCACTTCTTTTATCACTTTCATACCTCAAAAACCCACTACTGTAAATAACATTTTTTCCTTTCTCTTTATCACTCTCTTGGGATATCTCAATGCCTCTCAAACTTACTTTCTTATATACATGCTCATATGTAGTTCACTTTCCTCTCAAATAATATGTGAAGATCGAATTTTAATATCACAAGTATTAGATTCTAATGGTGGCATTAATAGTTTATTATTGTTGACACTAATAATTTTGTATTAATTCTATGGCAAACAAACTATAATTATATTACATAATGTGTAATCTCTATTCTATTTTCCAAAGACACGTGTTTCATAAAAGTCGAAAGGATCAAGCTTTACACTTTCTAATCTACTGACAATAATCTCAGTCCCATTCTCTCCAAAATTTTCCAATCTTCCATGCCACAACATCAAACTTGACATCTTTGATGCTCCCACTTGGTTTTTTACTTTCCATGGATGTTGAATTAACACTACCCATGATGGGGTACTCACATCCAACTTATACAATGTGGTAAGCTTTACAACACCTTTTGCCAAAACAATACTTTTATGGAGCAAATTGCAGCCATCTTTGGTGAAGATTGTATCAACTTTAGCATCAATAAATTGACTACCAAGAGGAGATTGCATGTCAAACCTTGCACATGTTATACATCATTTATCCACTTCAAATTTCCATATTTGTGTTTTGATTCTCAAACCATCTTTATCAACAAATTATTGCCAAGCAATATATTGTCTCCACGATCCTTCTCATTGTCTTTGAACTACTCCCTAGGCTAACTCATATGGAAATAAGCACCCAAGTTTATTATCCATGCTTCATCTAGGTAATTGGATGTCAAACATATAACTACTTTATGCTGTAAACAATACCAAGAGAGCTTTAAACATATTAATATCAACAATACACTTACTTTTCTTGTGCCCATTTTGCTTCTATTCCAACATATCGATTTGTAATTCTTTTCTTGTCTATTGGAATATCCCCCTCTTGATTTAAATATTTTTTTACTAGATTTCTCATTATTTCGACTCTCACAGTGAGCTCAGAAGTACACTTTGTTATTTTTCTAGTGACATATAACCAATAACCACATCGATCAGGAGATTCTCCACCTTAATGATCCCATTAATGGAAAATATAAGATTGTCTCAAGAAATAGATAGGCTACAAACTAAACAATTACATTGATTAACATCCTTCAAATCATCTCCAATAGACTTCTACTAATTTACAAATGGGTACAGATAAACAAAATCAAGTATAAATGGAACACATAAAGGTCACCATAGTTCTTCCCCGTACATAACAATACAAACTACAAAACCTTACACCCATCCACGGAAGTTTTGAAGATTACAAATGGGTACAGATAAACATACTATGGAAATGTTGTGGAGCCGGCTTGGATCCCCTACTTGCGTCTCTACCTCTTCGATGTCCTTCCTCTACTCGTTCGACCCCCAAATTACAAAGAAAACAACGCGTATCTGGTTATGGAATGGGTTATCTGTAATGTGAAAATGTAAAATGCTCCTGGTTATCTCGTGCTTGGGCATGGTTATTCGGTGCTTTGATGATTCATTTGTGTGTTTTGGGAAATAAATGGTTTAGGCAGGGCGGGGCAAACGTTTTTAATAATTCAAAATTGTCTGTAGTCACTGCTTCCTCTCCACGTCAATCTCCACATCGATCATGCTATGAGGTGTGGCATTGCCATCCACATCAATTCAATATTCCGCAGTATTACGTCACATCATGCGTTTCCGGCATAGGGGCCCTTTCCGACGAGGACAATGGCTAGGGGAGAGGAGCCAATCATGGTGCATTACCCAGTAGTGGTGAGGGTAGTTGACACATTTGCTGTCAGATTTTGCACAGTAAAATATTAATAATGGAATGAATATTATCCTATAAATGTACAAAGTATCCTCAAAACTGATGTGTCTGTCACTTTTCATGTACAGCCAGATTTCTGTCAACAATAGAATAGTTAGTATGGCTTTTAAACATAAAATAACATATATTATACTTCAAAAATTGCCAAATTTAAAGTCAACATGTATTTAATACAAGGATATATAATTGTATTTCATCCCTATACAAAATTGATATCACATCATCATATCAATTTGATGTCAATTTTCACATAATTTAAGTTCCCAGTTTACTGTGTAATAGGTCTTGTCATTCACACACTTTAGGCCAGGTTCTCACAAGTAGAAGTCCAAAGTGCATCATTTTCAGATACAAGTTGTCTTTTAAGCATTAACTTTGTCACCATTTTCCATCCCAGCTACTCCCATAAATTATGTACCTGCATATTTTCAACAAATGTGAGGCTCAAGAAACAAACATTGAATTGAAATGACTATTAAATCAAATTGAACTTCAAATATGAGTATTGAAATAAAATATCATAAATCTTGATCCACCCCTATCAGTTTCACCCAATCAAAAACAAGCACAAGGATCAACCAATTTTACCCAATAAAAAAAAGCACTGGGATCACTCAACTACAACACTTTTCATATCTCCTATAAATCCAATTCCTCAACTGCTCTGAAATTTTATTCAGTTAGAGCTATTTTGCTAGTGCATGACAATTACAGTTCCAAGCTACCATAATCAACTATTATTCCACATCATAGTGCCACATACAGTAAGTTCTTAACTCTGTTCTTATATTGATGCACATTCATTTAATTTTAATTTTTTTTTATTGTCAATCTCCATATGGGAGGGGAGCCTGTAAAAAACCTGATGATCCCAAAAATCTGTCAAAAGAAGCGCTTGAGAATTCTCTACAGCCCAATCTACTTTGCAAACTAATTCATGTAAGATGTATATTAACAAGTAATTCCAGTCTAAATTAATGAAAACTGTATTTCACATTTATAAGTAAAAGTATGTATCCCCTTGCTGGTGCATACTTTATGCTGCCTTTTCATGTAGACGTATATTAACAAGTTATTCCAGTCTAAATTAATTAAATCTGTATTTCATATTTACGAGTAGATGTATGTTCCCCTTGCTGGTGCATACTTTATGCTGCCTTTTCACGTGAGATGTATATTAATAAGTAATTCCAGACTAAATACATGAAATTTGTATTTCATATTTACAAGAAGTTGTATGTTCTGTAGACGTATATTTACAATAAATTCCAGGCTAAATTACGGAAAGGCTCTATGGCAGGGGAGGCAGTCATGGTGCACCCACACTTTGGCGGATTATAGTGGACATTAAAAAAACATTGTAATCACAAAAATCTGTCAAAAGAAGCGCGCGAGAATTTTCTACAGCCCCATCTCCTTTGCCAACACATTTGACACGCAGATCACCGTACACATGAACTGGAGTGTGAGGTGTCTCAAATTCCGAGTGTTAGTAGAACCCCCCACAGTTTACTGTATTCGCTGCCACTTATCACTAAAACAATCACTGTTTCCGAGGACAGCGAAATCCACACATAGGTATATGGTAGTAATAAACAACCACTAATTTTCATGTAGATATTTATTAACAAGTAATTCTAGACTAAATTAATGAAACCTGTATTTCATATTTACAAGTAGCTGTGTGTTCTGTAGACGTATATTTACAAGAAACTCCAGGCTGAATTACGGAAAGGCTCTGTATTTGCAAATAGATATATAAGAAATATACATCTACTTATAAAGATACATCTACAGAATACACATCTGAATCTAAATATACATCTGCAGAATATACAACGACAAAAAAAGGCAGCATAAATAATACAGTTACGTGAAAATGAAGCATTAAATATACAACTACATGAAAAGGTAGCATAAAATATGCATCTAACATGTAATTTTTTGTAAGTATATATATACATATTTCTTCAATTTATCCTGGAATTACTTGTAAATATAAATCTACATGTACGCATACATCTGCAGGTTTCATTACTTTAGACTGGAATTACTTGTTGATATACATCTTACATGAATTAGTTTGCTAAGTAGATTGGGCTGTAGAGAATTACTTGGGCAGCATAAAGTATACAGTTTCAATAATTTAGCTCAGAATTACTTGTGAATATTCATCTACATTTAGATGCAGCATAAAATATACAGTTTCATTAATCTAGCTCGGAATAACTTGTGAATATTCATCTACCTTTGATTTTTGAAGTATCCATTGCTCAGAACATAGGCACTCATATCAAATGGCTGCACTTGAGAATTACGTTTGTTGATTCAATATGCTGAATATCTCATTGTTGTAAGTTACATCGGTTTGGTGAATTTAACTATATTTGCAGGTTTTTATTGACATCATGAGGAGAAGGCAGCTTCCAAAAAGAGTAAGACCTGCATGTGCCAAAATTAGGGGAGAAAGATTTCCGCCAAGTGAAGAACGTGAAGAAGAGGCTATCAATACCCCACCTCAAGATGCCAATGACACACCACATGAAGAAGTAAATGTCCAAGCAATAAGAGTGAGCCCTTCAACACAAAATGTGTCAAAGCCAAGATCTGATTGGAACAAGTCTGATATGAATAATGCCATGAAAGATGTTGAAGATTATGGATACTCTACACGCGCTGCTGCAAAAAAATGGGGTATACCAGCAACCACCCTTACTTCTTGGCTAATGGGCATTACCACCACTAAAAGAAAGGGTCCACCAACAATTCTAACAGAAGAAGAAGAGATGGAGATAGTGAGTTGGTGTCATGAAATCGCTGACATGGGACATGGGTTAGAAATTATACAACTTAAGACATGTGTGGCACAAATCTGCGAAACAAGGTCTAACCCATTCATGGATGGTTTTCCGGGTAAGTCATGGTGGGCAGGTTTTAAAAAAAGACACCCGGATCTAACATTAAGGACAACTGAAGGCCTTGATAAGGATCGAGCAGTGTGTTTGAGGCCATCAATTGTCAGTTCCTTCTACATTAATTTGTCTAAAGCTTATGAGGCCAACCCATATGGACCAAACCGAATATGGAATTGTGATGAAACTGGATTACAAGTAGGGAGGAACTGCGGTATGAGAGTGCTTGCTAAAAGGGGTAGTAGGAGTGTGCCATATATCATCCCAAAAAGCAGAGAATGGATTACCATTTTGTGTTGTGTAAATGTTGCTGGACAAAGTATTCCAGGATTCTATCTTTTTAAGGGGAAGAGCCATTTAGAAAATTATATTGCAGGTTGTGAGCCTGGAGCTTGCATGGCAACACAATCACATGCATGGATGACAAAAGATTTATTCATGAACTAGTTACATCACTTTGCATCATCTATACCCGGTGGAGTGTCTCCTACCAATAGGCATTTACTAATTTTTGATGGCCATGGTTCACATGTTGCTTTGGGGACAATTCAAGAAGCCAGGAGTTTGGGGATTGATTTATTAACATTGCCTGCACACACCTCTCATAAATTACAGCCATTGGATGTGAGTGTCTTTGCTCCATTCAAAACATACTTCAAGGAGGAGAGACACAAATGGATAGTTGCAAACCATGGGATAGATGTGAAAAGGGTTGAATTAGCAGAGTTAGGGAGCAAAGCATTCAGAATGGCTCTTACACCTAGCAACATTAAATCAGGATTCAAAAGAACAGGGATATGGCCTCTTAATCCCAATGCCTTGGATGAAGACATGGCACCAAGTAGAACATTTGACACATCTTTTCAAGATGATGCTGGTGCAGCAGAAAATATGCTTCATCTATCTAGGGTTGATGAAGAGGAAAGTGAAGATGCTCAGATGGTGCCTAACACACAATTGGAGAAAGAATCAGAACCTCGGCAGATGGAGATAAATATAAATGAATGTGTTGCTCAACAATTGGAAACTCCAAACAGAATTAATCAAATCGATGAATCACTATCTTTGCCCACAGAAGAAAGCCCTCCCGATTGGATGAAAGAAGCAGCTCTTAATCTTGGTGTCAACTTGAACTTCAATAATGAAGAGGTCAGCCTCTCTTTACCCTCTCAACCAGCAGTACTTCATGACTCAGATTTGGTGCACTACTATGTTGGCAGTCAACCTGAAGATAATGATGCAGATTCACAGTTAGAGGTAGCAGGGGTATTAGGGGCAGATTCGAACCAAACTTGTGAGGCAAACCAAGGACAGAAAACTCTTGGTAGATTCTTGAAACTCCCTGTGGAAAAGGTTAGAGAATCATCAAGGTCAAATAATGCTTCTGGTATAAGATTGAGTAGGGAATCTCTACTAATTACCGCAGATCAGTACATGGAGCTTCTGGTTGAGAAAGAGAACAGAAAAAAAGAAATAGATGAATTAAAGCAAAGAAAAAAGGAACAAATCCAAGAGAAGAAGGCTGAACGAATTGTTGAAAGGGAGAGGAAGGAGCAGGAAAAGATTGAAAAAGAATATAGAAGGAAAACAAAGGAGCACCAAAAGTTGATTCAAAGGCAGGAAAGGGAACAGAGAAAGGAACAGGAAAGGATTCAAAGGGATCAAGAGATAAATGAGAAGGAGTTTGAGAAGGCAAGAAGAGAGTTAGAAAGGAAAAGGAGATTGAGCAGTCCAATTAATCCTTTTCCTGATCAACACCCAATGCTAAGAGAATTAATGGGCATACATTGCCCTTTATTAGTTTCAACACATAATACTGCAGTCGGAGTGAATGCTTCTCCAAGTTCTGATCCATTTCCAACTACGCCTGCGAGGGATGTCAACATTGGGAGGCAATTGCAAAGTAACACCCCAACTTCAACCTCAACTGCAGATTCAACGCCGCCCTTCCTTGGATTTTGGAAATAATATTTTCGAAAGTTAATATTTAATTTTGAGGGCTGAATTTTTGATGTGTGGAATTGGCCTTTCGATTTAAAAAGTACAATATAGTAGTAGTAGTTATATGGCCCAAGTATATTGTATGGCCATGTTTTTGTAATGGACAATGGAATGTTTACTGAATTAATATATATGTCTTCCAAGTTATGTGATAACCTTTTTGAAAGATTTAAACTCCTATTGTTTTTGAAAATTACACTGAGTAACATCCAATGGTAAATGTCATTAAAGTAACACACAGAAGCCAATAACACAATCTACAAGTAGAAAAGAGAAATACGCAATAGTTTCTATCACTGCCTCAATGAGGGTAAAAACCTCACCTACTGGAAGCATATGGACTGTAGATATTCAAAGAGAATCAAACAATTGCCAAACTAAAAAATGTGTTGATAACAACAAGCATATGCACTTCCATTATCAGTCACTCCAACAAGCATAACAACACCAGTGCAAGACAAGTACAAATTATATTATCAGATTTTAATATGTAAAATCACCAAATTATACGAATCAGTTACTAATAATAGGGGTTGCCATGTCCTTTGACAAATCAGCCTCTTCGACTTTCTTGTAACATTCGAAGGCTTTTATCAACTATGATTGAAATATATTCATTTATAAATCCTATCCGATTATAAATCGATCTCATACTAGTGTAGTTTGAATCAATCAACTCCATTTCATTTATTGCTCAAGGAGCCTAACCCCTTGATTACCTTTAAATATGAACAATTTTCCAATCTTCACATTAAAACGACTAAGGAGGGTTACCATAAAAGAAGTAAATGGCTAAGAACAGAACAGTGTACAAAACGAAACATCTTTTGAAGCATCCACGGCAAGATTCAAATGACTATTTCTAGTTTTGAAGGAAGCCAAGTTAAAATATCACTTCAAGTAGATATTATTGCTGAAGAAAGAAAACAGAAGTACACTCAGAAGTATGACTAGCTCCCAACACAGAGGTGGTCAGTGTAAACACCCAGACACAAAAATCTCAGGCCGAAACATTAGGCAGCTCTGTTGTTAAACTTACCATATCCCTATGCGTGGATTTCACAGTTGTCGAAAACAGTGAAGGAGATGGGGTTGTAGAGAATTCTCACGCGCTTCTTTTGACAGATTTTTTTGATTACCTAGTTTTTTTAAATGTTCAGTTTAATGTCCCAAAGTTTGGGTGCACCGGGACTGGATCCCCTCTCATACAGTAAGACACTAACCTTATTCTTTGGGCAATAAACAGAAATCCAAAAAAATTAAGTATAGCAGACTAGGATAGCTGAGTTAAAATGTAGAGGAGATAAAATGTAATGTCTTTAAAAGAATGGAAGCATCCGTGTACATAGCTACAAGAATGGAAACGTGAGAGCAAAAATCACACTTTGAGCACGCTCAGTCGAGCACAATCGAATGCTACAATGATACAATACTCACGCGCTTATTTTGACATATTTTATATAAATTCAACAAGTAAAAAGATTCAACTCTCACGCACTTCTTTTGACACATTTTTTGGATCACCCAGCTTTTTTTAATGTTCAGTATATTGTAATTTTCAGAAACAATAGGAGTTTAAGTCTTTGCAAGAAGGAATCACGTAACTAGGAAGACATATAACACAATCTACCAGTACAGAAGAAGTATTAGTAATTGTTTCTATCACTGCCTCAGTGAGGGTAAAAACCTCACCTATTAGAACCGAATGGACTGTTAATATTCGAAGAGAATCAATTTCCAAGCTCATTTGATGTGTTGATAAACACATTTGAAGGAATGCTCTGCATCTGCGTGGATCATTCTCCGTCAATCGAACAAGCTCCTCCCCACCACTGCAAGACGCGTACAGAACTCACTGTCAGTTTTCAATATGTAAAACCACCAAAGTAAATATTTCGCTTTAAAACGACTAAGGAGGGTTTGTCTAAAAGAAGTAAATGACTAAGAACAGAACATTGTACAGAACGAAACCTGTCTTGAAGCATCCACGGCAAGATTAAAGATGGCAGATCACCATGATTATAACTGAAACACTGAGTTATTGCTGAAGAAAGAAGTCGCAAGTATGAGTAGCTCCCAACGCCGTAACCGTAAGCATGAACACGTGAAGTCGCAAGAAGAAAATTATCATGCCACAACTGTAAACATTCCCCTCCTGGTCCGATGGCTTCCACTGTTTTGTTGCATTCTTTGCTGGTTCGAGCGGTATACAGTCTACCAGCTGGAGGCGGTTTGGGAGTAGGTGGCGCCATGAAGCACAAGCATTGAATCCGCGCGGTGCAAGTCTCGATGTCGTTTGCTTCCTTGACACGGCACCTTAACCATTTATTACGACCATATCCCTATGCGTGGATTTCGCTGTCCTCAATATACAGTGAGTTAATGTGCCGTAAGTGGCATCGAACATAGTAACCGGTGGGGGTTTACATTCGCCAGATTTGGTCAAGCGCGCGAAAACGAGGTTTTTTGGACACCTCACACTCCAGCTCATGCGTACGGAGATCTACGTGTCTGTTGAGTTGGCAAAGGCGATGGTTGTGTAGAGAATTTTCGCGCGCTTCTTTTGACGGATTTTTGTGATTCATGTATTTTTTTTGCTGTTGCAAATACACCGCCAAAGTTAGGGTGCACCGTGACTGGCTCCCCTCCCATATGTGTGGACATGACGACATGCAAAAAAAAACATCCACATGCATAAGTGCAAAATGGGTGAAGGGTAGCTGCTGGTCTTACCGTTCTCGTATTTCCGAGGTGGTTTAAGAATTAAAAACTCATAAACCCTAGAAAGTATTTTTTTATGGGAAGGAAACCACCTGAGCCGAGGAGGTAGAGCTAGCGGTTATTCAGTCGGACTCTGTAAAAATGGACAAAAATATGCTCGGAGATTTGGGCAATATGCCAGAGGAAGATCAACAGAGAATGTCCAATATGATTGACCAGCTGCAGATTAGAGACAGGTTATTTTTCTTCCTTTCAGACCTTACGCCCTTCTATTTTGATTTCTAATTGCGAGTTTAATATTTCCCTGTTTTCAGAAATGGGATGTAATCCGTTTTCTCTAGCCATCGGCTGGTAGTTTTTGAAAAAAATGATTGACATTGTCTTCTGGTAGTGGTAATGCTAGGACTTAACAGCATTACTTTTTCATGTCTGCTGTTGTTTTCTTTGAAATTTGTGCTTGACCCACATGGGTTTTCCGGCATAGTTAACAAGCGTTCACGCCTATGAAAGATTTACTCCCGAAATTTTGTATATACGTATGAGAAAATTGGATGCCCCGAACAAGAAAAAACTTTGGTGATTACGCCGAAAGGCGTTTTTACAGCGAGAAGCTTGACACCCCTATGATTGTGTCAGGCTGCACGCAAAAATGTAGGACGTAGATCTTATGGACACTATCAACGTTTCTGATGAATCAAAGCCGTCGATTATTTGCATTAGAGTAAACGAAACGAGTCCTCCTTGCCTGTATTTCCGAAAAATGATCTTTCACGGGCCAAATTGGACACAACAAAGCTCAAAATTTGGACGAAAAGAAGCTGTTCCAAATCATTCATACATTTCACATCGTCTCGTTCAAAAACCCTTTGGATTAGCCCGCAGATCTCCCATGTAAAACCCCCATGGAACCTTAAGCGTAGTGCAAGATTAGCCGTTGATCGGCATTTGGATCAGCTGTTGCTATGTCAACTGATGTTGATTTGTCTGTCAACTGGCCTCGATCTGCCTGTCAACTGACATTGTCGATGGACGGGAATATAGGAAAATGAGCCCTTTTGATAGGAAAAACAATAATTTTGAGGGCACATGGTGGGCTGATAAATACGTAGTGGTTGCTCCTGAAGGAGCAAGTCTATGCCAGCAGGGGCTTTGTTGAGAGTAGCCTTGTTGCGTAGAGTTTGGTTTTTTGATGTGCGTGGTTGGTATGTTTGGAATGCCTTTTTTTTCCTAGGTTGTCGTTTTTGTGGAGTACCTGTACAGATTGTGATCTTTAAATAAGAGTGTGAAAAGCAGCGTTTAGTTCTTTTGTTTGATGCACGCAGGCTTTGGTTGCTGTTTGTATTGATGAGCAAGTGCTGTAGTAAATGTGCAGTGTTTTTAGCCTTTACAAAATTGCCTTTCCATATCAATTCTTTAATTGCATGGTTTCCGGTGTGATTGTAACAGCGACTGGTTTTTTAGTTTTAACTGTTGGTAATACAGGATTTTTTTTTTTGTTTGCATGGATTTAAATCTCTTGTAGATTGAATGTTTGTATGGAAGTTTTTATGCTTTTTGTGGTGGAGGTTTGTGTGTTTAGTTGACGAATGGAAAATGCTGTCCTTTGTTTTAACATGTGTGAATTATTTTAATTACAATTTAAGAGAAGGTTTTCCATACCTGTGCTTTTTTGTTACAATGTGCATACATGTCTATAAGGTTATATAAAATTATAACATGAAAAGAAAGTATGCTTTCAATTATATTTTGATTGATATTCGATTTGTATTGTGTGGTTTTGTTAAGAAAGATGATTGATATGATAAGGAGAGTGTAGAGGTTGAACTTGCAAGGTTGTTACTTTGGATGTATGCATGCCACCAAGCAGTACCAAGTTCAGCTTTTTTTTGTCCCTTGGAAATACTGCGGTTTTAGATTCAGAACATTGGACTAAACAACTATGTGCATACAGTTTTTTTTGGCCTTTCACTTCAACGCATTTCACAGATTCACCAAAATTCAAAATCTTACAACTTCAGGCAGTACAGGCAGTATGAGGTTGTTTTTTCCTTTGAGAGAGAGATTTAGGATACAAAACAATGGTCTAAGCAACCATGCGCATAGAGAAGGTTGCATTCATTCTAATTTTGCAATGAATATTTTAGCCACATTTAACAATATTCTCACACCATCAAATACTTTTGTAATTGAAGAGGGAGAGTTAATTCATTGTAAGGATGGTTGTCATCAAGTCTGTCCCTTCATACATGATACATGGCAGGAAGTGGTGCAAAGTGCAAGCAGCATTCGTGGATGCCGGCAGGGTCTTTGATGAGAGTAGCATTGTCGTTTATGATACAGTGTGCTTTTTTTTTTTTTCAAATGGAGCAATTCTTTTGCTTGTGTTGTTTTTACGTTTAAGTTCCTAATGGAAAGGGGATTTATAAAGTTAGTTCTGAGTAAATCAGGAACCATTTTCGGGAAGCAAAATTACTGAATGGGATTTGTTTTTTTAAAGAGAAAGGTCAAAACCAAACAAAATACATGGGATTGTAAATAGAAAATCAAATTCTAATATGGAGCAGAGAAAATTAATAGGAGACATAGATACTTATGTGTATTTCTGCCTTGATTGTTAAAAAACCACGTGTTAGTTTTCAAGAAATTGGTATTCAGTAGGTTGTAGTGCAGCAAATCAAAATATAATCTTGGTATTGCAAATAGCTGTAGAATAGCTTCATTGGCTGCTTATGTTTATGCATAACAGTTTAATAGACGTAATTTGTATATTAACTAATATGCAATATATATGCAACTAAGGTATCAATAATTAATTGTGAAGCAACTTATGTTTTGAAGTTGTTTTGTTTGGAAAGCCTCTTTACAGCTTTCCATATGCTAAAGAGTGTCGCACAAGTTTATAGAGAGCAAGTGCAGATTTGTTTTTGATCTGATGGTCCTTGGTGATGATTTTTGAAGTCTTGGATATATACATCTATTGGATGCTGCGCGTAATTGGGATGAATGGGTACTCTCCGGGTTGTCCCTCTTGGTCTTGGGGTTTCCCTGTCTATTATCATGCAGTTGGGTTTTTGAAGTTCATTTGAGTGCAATTTTTTTTATAATTGTACAAATTCAATTTTTACTGACATTTCAGTATGGTCTTAGAAAGCTTCCTTTGCCTGGTCTATTTCTGTTGTGTCCAATTTTACTTCTGAACGGATAATGTGCATTCCAGTTAAAGAAAGCCCCTGTATCACACAATAGATAAAGGCACAATCGAATTGGAGGATCTGGAAGCCTTCAAGATTGTATTTGTCAGAGCCAAACAAAACATTTATTTAAGTTGTATACGTATAAACGCATGACAGTTTGGACTGATTGGTTGAGCACAATGAATAGTGAGTGTGAAAAACTATAACTATGAAAGGAAATGATTCAACTCACACTTAGCATCTTCACTCAACGGATAGCAGAATCTCGTACACCATCAATGCCCAAACAATAGTTGCATTTTATTGTAGCAAACAACATATATACGCTACTTCACCACTACCATCTTAGACTATTACACAACATCAATGTCCACATGTACGCTACTTCTCTAGTAAGCTAAGCCTTAATATCGTTTATGGACACATTGAAAGCCGAAGAACCGTGACTGCAAATGTCTATATAACCAGTACCACAGATGGCAATGGGCATGGAAACCTGCGAGTGAGCAGCAGATTTCAGGGGGGCATCATCAAAATATTTAATATATGATGAATAAAGAAGAAGGTTAAAGGAAAAGAGAATAAAGGTAATTTATGTATCCAGCAGAAATCAAATTAATTGCGTAAAGATACTTGAGTTGTTATGGGCAATTGTTATTGCATATTGCTTGTCTTGTATTGTGTTTTAAGTTGGTAGTAATGTAATCTCAGGAAGTTTTGATCTTGTGTAGCAGCATTTTGGGTTTTATGTCATATGTTTAGGACATTCGACGTCTCTGCCTTGCAATGTTATTTATCAGTAGAAGGCATTTTAGTAAAATGTGTCATTAAGAGCGATTCCGATGTTCCAGAGTAAGGGACCTGGTTTCTGCATTAGGAGCTGGCTGAAGTATAACTGAGGTTCAAGTATTTGTTGACAAACAGTACTGAGTTCATGCTTCTAATATCTTAACTGGATACATGCACACTTCCGGCATTCAACAATTTTTTCCCTTGAAATTACAGGGATTTTAGATGCAAAATTCTTTTATGTATTATAGGCATTTTTTCCCTTACTAAACAATGATCTAGACTCTAAATAACTATGTGCATACAGAAGGTTTCATTTATTATAATTTGCAATGCATATCTTACACTATCAAATACTTTTATAACAGTTTCATTGTAAGGATGGTTGTCATTAAGTCTGTTTGTCAATAGGCTGATAGCTTCCAGATCTTAATGAGTATATTCACAGTATATAAGCATTCATTACACATGACTGAAAGTTACGCCATAGAACTATTGTCCTGCAATATCAGAACAAATCCTTGGTATCCATTGTGCTCAAAGATAGTGTAACAAAATCAAAGCAGCATTCCTTGTACAGATACTGGAGAAATAGTATCTTATAAATTAAGCTATTCAAGCATTGTATGCAAAAGTTGCAATATTCACCAAGTTTCCGGCAACGTCAGCAAGTTTTTTTTGTATCTCGTTTGAAGATATGTATACATTGTTTTCCATATTCGAGTCATACAGACACCTTGAAATTGCCGAAGGATAAAAACATGAATGCATACATATCAAAGCAGTTTAGAGATCCCATCTTTGCATATGCGATTAATTCCTCTATTCCTTAAATTAAAAAAAGTAAGCAGTTTTGAGTCTAAGCCTTTTAATAGATATACTGTTACTGAATTGTTTATACAGATACCCATCTTGAAGCCTCTTTCTCTGACGAGCCTTGGACCAGCCTTTACGTTTCTAAGCTATCCTGCAACCTCTTTTTTCTCAAATGTAAGTAGCAAAATGCAGAGTAATAGCCTGCAATTACGATACAGGTTGCTTGCTTTTTTAATGAATGGAATAAAATTTCGTAACGTTAACTCTTAAAATGTTTGCGTTGTGAGGTGTTTGTAAATATGTGGTATGTATTGAGAAAGTTGTATCTGCGAAGGAGGTTAGTTATATTGACATATTACAAAATTTGGAAATCTACATTTTTGAAGGCATGTACAACCATACATGGTATGTAGTCGGGAGTTTATGCTTCTTTGTTGTAGAAGTGAGCATATAATTTTTCTCTGAGGATTTGTTGGCCGACCTCGACTGCAACTATTGTCTGCTGTAGCATTTGTTGTGCTTGCTGTGTTATTTTCTGAGTTAGCAGCGTGGTGAAAATTGTATCTTTGTCCACTATTGTTTCAGTTCGGCTAAGGCCTTCTATGCATCAGATAGCAGTTGGTGGAGGTAATTTATGTCATTGTAAATCTGAGTAGCTATGTTGTAGAAGTTATCTGCCATCTCTACTGTACCTGTACATGCAACATGTAAACTTTGTATGTTAGGTAGAGGTGTTTGGAGAATGGATTGGTTCTTGTCATGGAGTGATGTATTTTGTGTTCACTCTGAGAGGCATGTATTTTTTATGGAAAGTATGTCGAATAGTATACGGTGCAGTGTATTTGCTTACATGAATTATGTACGGTGAGGAGCGTTGTTGTTGGAGTGCTTCTGCTTGTAGACGAGCTTGTGCATGCCCATCTTCTTGTAGGCGTTTGTACTGGTCAAAGGAGAATGCTAGGCAAATCTGCAGCTTTTCAAGAGCACGTACACAGGATAGTGTCGTAAAAGTTAGGTCTTGGCGTTCTATGTGCCCAATATCAATGGTTGCCTTGTCAAGGGTGAGTCCCTGTGCTTTGTGATTTGTTAGCGCCCATGCCTTTAAGAGGCACTTGGCGACGTGTGCCTCTTGTTATTGGTGGAACTGGCATATGTGTTGGGTGTGCGGTGTCCCATGGTGGTCTTGTATAACTTTTGAAATTGACAACTACATATAATGGCAAAGTTGGGGGTGTGCAGCCTGGGGCATACATTATAGCAATGACCTGGCCCTGAGCATCGTTGACAAGCCTGGATGGCACCCATAAATTTGGAGTAAGCATGGCTTCTTTGCTCTCACAAATGAGTGTACTTTCTAGTTGCATGTTGGTTGTTTTGTTTGCTTTGTTTTGATGGTTTTGTTCAGCTTTGCTCAGGGCAATTGACATGTTAAGGGACCACATTCTATGCTTGTTATGTAAGGTGGCCAACGCATTTGTAGCGTACATGTGTGTTGTGTCGTTAAAAGGCTCTTGGTCTGTAGGAGAGATGCATGCAGGAGTTCTAGACATTAGAAGGTGCCAATCTTCCTTTGTGGCAATTGCATTTCTAATATTGAGTAACAGATTTATGAAGATGAGCTGAGTGGTGCTAACACCTTGTTGTCGAAAGTTGATGGTTAATGTTACGATGCTTGTGAATTGTGTCCATAGCATGTGCCCATAGGTGCTGTCAAAGTATAAGAGAATGTCTTTTATTGGAGCTAGTTGTGTTAGTTTGCCAACAAGTATGACTGAGCGGCCCCTGAACAACTTGTATTTGCAATTGGGGAATGCTTCTTGTAGCCGATTGTTTATATGGCTTGACAACTTTGGCCTAATGGAGCTCATCTCATTAATTAGAATGTATTCCACATTGCGTAATTCTTCTTGGAAAGTAGAAAGTGTTTGGCCTCAGAGGGGTGTAACTTTTGATATGGGGATGTGCAAAGTGGAATGTATTGTGGTGGCATTAATGTTGAATGTTTCTATACCTGTTGGAGCTAGAAGAAGTAATCGCCTTGAATGTGAATTAGGTTGCATATGGAGTGCATCTGTAATTTGCCGTATTGAGTGCACTTTCCCTGTGCCAGCTATGCCTTGGATTATCATGTAGAGGGGCGTTAATCTTGGGCTTGCAGATGCATGTGCTGTGATTATTTGGAGTGCCTAAGTTTGCTTTGTTGATAAGACGTAGGCATCTTTAGTAGATGGAAGCATGGGGGAAGCGATTGTCGTGGTGATGTGTAGTTTCTATGAAATTTGGAGTTGATTCGTGTAAGTGTTTCCTAGTTGCAGTTTGTGGCCAACTGTGGCTAAGATCAAAATCACGCTTGCGAAGAAGCTCTAAATCACTGATGTTGAGCGTCCCTGTCGGGTGTAGCTGGGGAAAAAGCTCCCACTCCCCCATTTGTGCTAATCGTGCTTCATGCATGTCTTCTTCAAAGGTAGTTGTATCGGAATTGAATGTGTTATCAATAAGTGCACGTTCTACATGCCAACGCTGGTATGTTGGTAGGAATATTACCCAATTCTGGCTTAGTGTTTCTTTACATATGTCTTTGTCAACTGGAATATCACGGAACGGTTTGTATAACAAAATCACGCTTGTGAAGAAGCTCTAAATCACTGATGTTGAGCATCCTTGTTGGGTGTAGCCGGGGAAAAAGCTCCCACTCCCCCATAAGTGCACGTTCTAGATGCCAACGCTGGTATGTTGGTAGGAATATTGCCCAATTCTGGCTTAGTGTTTCTTTACATATGTCTTTGTCAACTGGAATAGTTTGTATAACAAAAGCTCTGTGAAGCAAATGGCTTCGTATGATGTTGCTCCAACAACAGGGGTGATTGTAATACAAGGAAATACTCTAACAATTGCTTTTTTTGTTCTTTCTTTGCACTGTTGTATTTTCTGACGCTTGTCGTATGACCATGACCTTGTTGATTCTATTAAGCTGTGGGAATCTAGGGGTCTTTTCATATACGCTTCAATAAAGATTGATACGGTTGCTGGAAAGGGCAGGGATTGTGAGATTTGTCTGTAGATTTTTTCCTTACAGTTAGGGTTACAAAAGCCCATCTACATACCGATAGTGGTAGTTTGAGCAACGCGTGGCATGTTTCTTGTGCACCGATATTGCAATCAACAATTGTTTCAGATAGTAGTTTGTTGTATGCAGTGCTTACAACTTTTCAGATGTCGTGTTCATTATCCTTACCAACATGTGATGGCAAGTTTTTGATTTTTGCTCTGCTTTAGATGCGTACTTTGATATATATTTCAGAACGACATGGCGTGAAAGTACTGGTTGGCAATCGATATTGGCTTGCTAAGTTGTTAGCATGGTTCTGTTGTGAATAATTAGCCTGTCATCGTTGCGAGCTGTAGTATACACTGTTTCTCCGTGTATGCTTAGGCACAATGTGGAAATGGCTTGAATAGGCCACGAGCATTTGTACCTACATTGTAGTTGTGTGCCTTTTTTGCGTAGGCATGTAGATGTAGTGCATTTTGTATGGCATTGTACATGATTAACTAGGGCTGTATAATCTGTGACCTCGTTGGTGGCTAGTATAGCTAGAGAAAGTAGTAAGCATGGATCATCATTTGCTGTGCGGGCCATATGACAAGCAGTGGCGAAGTTTGGCGTAGGGTTCCATGTTGTGACAAAGCCATTGAAGTAAGCTCTAACGACATTGCTGACGTGCATGTTGGTCCAATGCAATGTTTCCATGTTGGGGCTATTATCTAACCATATGACTCCACGAATGTGAGCCAAGCCTCAGTTTTGCCATTCAAATCTGCATAAGCACAATAGGTTAGTATGGAAGAGGTGTAATATGGTGGGTTCTAGTAAAAACTATTGTGAACTTGTATTGTACATAGATTTACCTGAACCAGAAGCCTTTCGTATGCAACTGTTTTTCCAAGATTTCTTCTCGGAATATGTTGAATCTGACCGCCATATATATGGTTGTCAAATGTGGATACACTATTATGTTATGGGTTCTCCATTTGTGTGTAGTGCTAGGTGCTGTAGGACATTGGCCAGGCATGAGTTGGTGCAAATTAGGCCATCTAGTATCAACAACACTTAGTGTGAAGAATAGTGTTGGGCAACCTAGTTGCGTGATCATGTCTGAGAGTTTGTTTTTGCATTGCGACCAAAATGATCGGGTGCCTCTAAGAGTGGAACCAAACCGCATGAGTTGATTTGCTATTTGCTCATATGGGAGGTTTTGTAATAAAGTATGTAGGTCGTCAACAATTGTAGGTGAATTGTCTTCAATGTTTTGTTTTGCAAAAACATAAGACATGACCTGGCTTCTATGGCGCATCATAAGGTTCAATAGATAATAGTGGAACCGAAGGTGGTTGCAAAAACAACTGTCATGATACTGCATTAGGTAGAGAGCATATTCATGCATTTGCACGTCAGTGTGCCGGGGTTGGTGAAACATAGCCGCGCCAGTTGTGAAGAGGGTTGGAAAGGCCATAGAAAATAAGCCCTTTGTTGAATATTCATTTATGGGGTCAAAGCTTATTTGGGGCCAATCAATTAAGGATGGGGTGCTTTGAGTTTTGTGTAGCAAAATATCTTTTAATCTCCTCAACCTCTGTGCGGGCGAATGGAATGGATGCAACAAATGATGATGAAATGATTGGTGTGTGCCCTACCAATGGTGGTTCAGTTGCATTTATTTGATTGGTAGGAGTGTGGCAGGTGATTTATCATACGTGAAGGGTAGGATACCAGATATATCTTTAGCAATAATGGGCAAACTTGTAAGGGCACCTTCATCTACAATGACATCCTTGTAATATGAATCATTCTGTTTTTTGTATGCGAGTGCATCACAAACATGTTCCCTACTCATAAAGCATTTGTATGGGTTGCCTTCTATTCCCTAGCCTTTTAAGTATTAGGATATCTATGTCTTGCAGACAGTGCGACAAGAAGCGTAATATGAATGAAATGTCTTGGGGGGAACTTATGGTATGGCCACTATACATGTATTGGCCCCCACGAGCGTGGGTAACCTGTAGAAGCGGTGCAACTTGCGCAGTAAGCATTTCCTTAACCTGTGTTAAAATGGCTAGTTCTTTAGGTTGGGGCCCGAGATCCATATTGTACTATGAAGAGAAGTGGCGTCCGTTCTTTTCATGGGTACACCTACAACACATAGGGCCTGTAGTTGTGGGTTTGGTTTGCATCCCCGAGCATGATTCATTACAGACGTAACAAGTGTGCTTACAAAATAAGAAATCTAATCGCTTGCGAAAGAGTTTCTGAGTGTTATTGAAATCAATAGGGACACTATTAGTTGGCAGGTGGCTGGTTTTTGTGGGTGAAAAACATGGGATTATTGCCTGCTGTGACGGGTTGCGTTGAGGCTATCTTTCCGGTCGGGGTAGTTGTGTTGCCATTTTTCATTTAGTGCATCTTTGTTCTGACTGTAGGCCAATCTCCGTTGTGCATTTATCATAGTGGGCATGGAAATTTTGTATCTACACCATATAACCCAATTAGTTATTTTTCACAAAGTGAGGTTTATGTTCCTAATATGAAATGAGCATACAAAACATGACATAAACATGTGGAGTGTAATACAAGAACCAATTATGTAGGTTTATTGTGTGTGTAACATGTAATCTATATATGCAAACGAACGTGGTAGTTAAATACAACAATAATTAGGGATTCCTTTTTTTAAGAGGGAAAAAGAGGTTAAGATGAATATAAGTGTAAGTGGGTGTTTTCAAATTGGGCATCAACAACTTTTGGTAATAACATATGTGGCTTTGGGAAGCTTGATATTAGGCATGAGTGTGGCTTTAACTTATATACATATATGTATATATATGTGTGTGTATGTATAAATATGTATATATATGTAGATGTATATTTGTGTGTGTATACATATGTACCTATGTAAACAACTTTTGGCAATAATATACGCGTCTTTGGGAAGCCTGATATTAGGCATGGGCATGGCTTTAGCTTATATATATGTATATATATGTGTGTGTGTATGTATATATATGCGTATGCAATATGTTATATATATGCATATGTATTATACATATGTATCTATTTAGCTATGTGTTTGTTTGATAGGTTTATAATGTAAATGGCACCAAAGGCGTATTTTTAGCTAAATCTTGTTCCTAGTTTGGTGTTGGCATAACATGTCAGTCTACTGTGAGTTATAATTGTAGTAGGAAAATGTGTATAATTTATAACAGTAAGTACTTGTTTCCCAAATTTACCCCCCGGGTTAAATTGGAAAAATCATCATAAATGGACTTAGCCATTCATATTTCTTGGACTTGCAGATGACCGTCAAAGTTCAACCCCATTGGAAGAGAAAGGAAGCCTGTGTTTTGGCCCGGTTGATTTGGCCAGCTTGCCGTGGCGAATCTTTGGTTTGGACGGGTCAACCTGGTTGGTTGGTACAGAAAGGTGGGTCGGCTCAAGGTTGGTCGACCAAGGGTTGGACGGCTGTAGGTTGGACAGCCAGGGGTTGGACGGCTGCAGGTTGGATGGTACGGTCAGATTGGACGGCTACAGGTTAGACGGATAGGGGTTGGACGATTGGTGGTTGGACGGCTCATGGTTGGATGCTTGGAGGTTGGATGGGTCACTAGGTTGGACGGGTCATATGGTTGGATGACTCAGTCGTCCCAAGCCAGACGAGGGTAGGTGGGCGAAAGATGGCTTAACAACTGAATTTAATGCGGTATGGCGCCCATGTCTTCATCTGACAGAAGTACCCTCGAGAAGCGAATTTGTATGGATGCCCATACCTCTTTAATGAGGGTGGGTGAAAATTGTCTATAAAACAACTCAAACCCCTCATTTTTTAGGGGAGACATTTTGGGAGCTGGGAAAACTCTTGCAAATTTTCCCCTCAACTCCATTTGAGTTGTAAGCCTTCTCTTGTGCTTGACAAGCGTATTTATGCCTCTTAGCATCAATGTAATGGTTTGTGCATACCTTGAAGCAATAAAATTGTGTTTTGTGGTGTTTCTTCAACCCTAGCTCATTTTTATTGTATTTTCTTGCCTCTCCATTTTGTGTTTGTTTTTTGTGCATGTTCTTTCACTTGCAGGTTCATGATGTTGTGTTTCATGGAGTTTTGATGGCGGATTAGGATTTGGGTCTGTGTCACATTTGTCTGACCTCCCTCAACCCCTTTTTCCCTATATCATCCTCCAACAGAGTATCTCGCCCTTTTTCTGGTGCTATCACCTCGTTAGTGTAGGATCTCCTTGTTCATGCACTTTCTCTCTCTCTGTCTCCTTGGCATTGTTAGGATAGGTGTAGTTAGGCGTCTTTTTTGCATTAGGATTAGGTAGAGGAAGCCAGCCTTCTCTGGAGGACCATCTCAAGTTCGCAAGTCCCACAACTTGAGAGATGGTCCCATGTTATGCAGGTTACACTAGATGCCCCATTTAAACTCGGACCATCTGGGGGGTGCTGTGATTTTGCATTAACAGTTTTGGCACGCCTGGTGGGAGAGGTTTGAAGCACCTTGCCACTTCATTTCATCAGGGTGATGTGTTCTTGGTGAGATTCAACCTTTGGAGGCACATTTAAAGCACATCTGACGACTCCATCTGGTCAATAACCCATTCTTCGAGTTGCAGACTTTCCTTCTATCCATTTCCACCCATTCTTCTTTACACATCTTTCATCTTCTGCCATTCATGAAGCTGTGCAGTCATGGCTTCATTCCCATCTTGGAATTCACACTTGCAGCAGCAACAGTGCAGTCCACCTCCAATGTATTTCTCAACTCCTCCAGATCAGCATTATGAAAAAATTCAGAACCATTATGCCTACCCATATGACCAATACCAAAATCAGTTTGGCTATGGAGCCTATAAGGAACAAGGGTATGCATACAATGACAACAGTCAAATGGAGAACGTTGATCTGCTGGAGAAGATTCAAAGGATGGAGGCTGGCATGGTTCAGTCAAGGGCTACAATACAAATGAGGGCATTCAAAATCGATTGCAGGGCATCTTGTCCATGGGAAGGCCCTTTTCCAAGACACTACAGCCCACAGGAGAAGCTTGACTTCATGGTTGAAATGCTGCCTCAACTTGCATAGTGGACCAAGGAGATAGAGGCCTACGAACTTGGTGATAGGAAACTTTGTCAATGGGTAAATCCTACACCATCATCTAGTAATTTTCTTTCCATTCCCTAAGCAGCACCATCTTAACTTGAGCTTCAATTTCCAAGCTTCCCATCCGCTGCTTCTATTGCGAAACCCTCTTCTCCATTTTCTAGTCTCCCATCTTATGGCTATAGTATATTCAAAACTTGGGAGCTCATCTAATCGCCCACAATTGAAAACAACTAGAATTTGAAGGTTTATTAGACCCCGAATACCCCTTAAACTCTTCAGCAATTTACATCCACTCAAAAGAATAGTCTTCACATATGTTGGTATGGGGTTTTAATAACAGTTAGACGGTTGTTTTAAGAGAGAATGAAAGTTTCATGGCTGGGACCAGATTCTTCAGATATCAAATACCCCACACAATGAAGTAGTACATCTCAATCGCTAATGAAGTAGTAAACCCCAATTATGTGAGTGGGCAGTGAATAATACCCAAATTTTGAACATGAGTCGGTGGCTCAAAGTCTTCCACTTTTGATCTTACTATCTCCAACATTTCCAATTTGACGAGTACATCGATGTTAGTTGGAATATCTTTTAACCCTCAAAGATTACCTGATTTTTGATATGACGAGGCAATCCTTCCAATTTACTGCACCATAAGAAACTCCAATACTGCAGCTTTGTCATGTTTTCACCATGTCTGACCCGAATGTTAGATTTTCACACCATGTCAAATCAAGATGATGTAGGTGTATCAGTCGCCTAAAAGAAACCGACAACATCTCCAAGTTCCGAAACCAAGTTATTTCTATAAGGTGGAGGTTAGTGAAGACATCCAAGTCGTTAGCTTCAGTGCTCTAGTGATTTGAGAGCACTAAACTCTTTTGGCAGACGTTAAATCCACAATGGTTAATGCGGGCAGCTTGTTAACGATGGTAGAGGATGATGCATTTAGCGGTACAATTTTGTGAAAAGCATATCCAAGTTGGTTGTGTTGTTGGGAAGAAGAGGAATTGGAATCCATTGAGTTGAACTGAATTGAAGCCAAATGTATTGGAGAAAAAGAAAGTAAAGGAGGCGGGAAGGTACTTTGTTCGTAATGCCAAATGGAAAGACTCAATTAAATTGTATTCTCCTTTTGATGTAAACAAAGCCAATTAATATCGTTAAATGCAATTTGTGAGGTAATTACGCCGAAATGTGTTTTCACAATGAAACCATGTGTCCCCTCTGACTTTGTCTGGCATCCGATGAAGATATGGAGCGTTGATTTTGTGCACCATATCAACATCTAGTACGCGCGTGCCAAGGTTGTCAATCGAGCAGCCACAAATTATGGCAACAGTCAGAGGCGTTGGGTGGTGTAATAACTGTACTCGGACTATGTTTTGCATCATTTCTTTCTCCTTCTTTGAGGTTTTTTCGATGCCATGCTTCTTTGATGGCACCATTTTTTCTTACTGCATTTTAGTTTTTGTTGTTGATTTTGTTTCATGGTTTTAGAGCTTGTTGCACGCTTGCTGTGTCGGTGTTTGAGTTGAATCAATTTTTTCCTTTTTACATGCTTTTTGAATGAATTTTTAGGGTATGTGCTTTGAGTGTTCTCTTTACTTTTTTGTGTTTGGAACGGTGTCGGCCCGAGTCGAGCAAAGAAGAGCCCAACCAACCAATCCAACTGAGTTGAGCCACTTATTGATCCAATTGGGGATGAGGTTAGGTTTAGTATCCTCTCTCAGTTCCAGTGGTGTCAACAAAAAATTTCTTAAGATAATTTTTGTAGTGTTTTTTTCTATTTTATGGGCTGTTTCGTAAATGCAACTGATTTCCATTATGGATTTTAGGTCACAGAAAGGAGGAGCTGCTTGCTCTGCAGAATTTGGCGGGCCATATGCAACTAACTCGTCTTCATATGCATTTGGAGGATGCCCTGTAGAAACCCTAATTGTGGACGTTAGAGGGTTTGAGTCACAAAAATGTTACAACACCCTTATTTGGATCATTTCTTGCTCATTTTTTGGGTGTTCTACTTTTTTGTCGGTGTTGTTTCAATCTATTTTTTTGTTTTTGCTGCTCATTTTTGTCATGTTCTTGGAGTTAATTGTACACATTTTGTTTGTTTGAGTTGAGGCATTTTTTCTTTTTTACATGTGTTTTGATTGTGTTTTTGTCACAGTTACGCGGGGACGCGTCCCCTCCAAATTTGACACGTTCGGGACGTCCCAGACTTCCTAGGGACGTGGGGACGTGGGGGAAACGTTTCCCCCACGTTTCCCTCTTTTGTTTTTGCTGGGAAACGTCATGGGGACTGCTGAAAATGTTGGGAAACGTCCTAGGGATGGGGAAATGTGGGGGGGACGTCTAGACGTCCCCCACACATTTATTTCCTTTTTTTGGCATTTCTTTCCTTTTTTGGATTTTTGGTGAAGAAAACACAAGAATAGAATAAAATTTGCCATTTTTGGAAAGGGCCCGGGAAGATGGAGCAGCAAGAACTTGCATGTGCCTTAACTTTCATTATGTGGCTCCGTTTCGGGTGCCGTTTTCTCTAAAAGTGCATATTTTCTCGAGCTATACGCATTGATGGCAATATTTTTCTTATTTTCATAAAATCAATTTTTGCACCTTTTTGGATCAAGCAACTTCTTGCAATCTTTTGAAAGAATCACGAGTATTAAGGAATGTATTTGATGTTTATGAGTATAAGTTTCACCTTATTTAAATCTCAAATGGTTTTATTTCATCTTATTTATATAATTTAGTCACTATATCTTTATATTTTAAATATTTATATATATTTTAATTAGCCGTCCCCCCGCTGTCCCCAAAATTTAGAATTTTTTTGCCATCCCGGAAACCCCGTCCCCTTGTCTCAGGTAACTATGGTTTTTGTGGGTGCTCTCCTCATTTATGTGATATTCCTTTTTGTTTGCAAGGAGGGGCATAACAGAGCAGAGTAGGGCTTGAGAAAATCAGCTGAGAAGAGCTAAGCAAATCAACCAAGGATGATGCTTTTAATTGCAGTTAATGGTCAATAAAACAAGTCGCCATGTGAAGGAAGGACTTACCTTGATCTCGATGCGAAAGTATACCCTCTCAAAAGATTGCGTAGGATTAACCTTCCCGCAGGAGTTTTGTGTTTTATGTTTGGTGTGGATCTATTCTTTACTAAACCCTATGCTTCAACGACAAAAAATAAACCCAAACTCATGTTTTTGTTATTTTTTGTAATTTTTTCCCTCATCTTGCAATTGTTGGATAACAAAAATTGAAAAACTGAAAGGTATTGTGGCAGTCTAGTGAAAACATTCAAAAAAAAAATCTGTAAAGTATATCTGTGAATTTTATTTGTGGCCATTGCAATAGGGATAAAAAACGAGGGCTTATGTCGTGTATCTGTGCTCTTTTTCTAACTTCCCATTTTTGTTATCTGCGAATCCAGAAACATTATGTGTGGGGCTCTTCCTTTCCTTCCTGTTGGCAGGTGAATTGAGGCATTGTTTGTGTTAATTCCATATTTATTGGTAAAACACAAATAAATATACCATTATAAATTTATTGGTAAAAACATAGGCAGGATACTGTTGTTTTTGCCATTTGCAATTAATTTTAGGAATTTGGCTTTTAGTGGCTTTTATGGGCGTGTTATATGTGCATGTTTCACTTGTTTCGACTTGACAACCAAACAATTCTAATTTATTTATGTTGATCTGAATCAAAACTGTGGATACGTTTTGTTTCCTTGTTATTTCATTGGTGGGAACCATTGCTCTCATTGCCGGATCTGGAATTTTGCGGAGGCAATTATGTGTTTGATTGGTCGCTATTGCGGTGACTGTTATTGTGATATGAGTTGCCCACCTGGCTTCCTCTATGATGCGAAGATGGAAAGTGCAAATATTGTTTTCCGCATATCTGTGTGTTAAAACTATTGATATGTTTTGTTCCCTTGTTATTTTATTGGTGGGAACTATTGCTGTCATTGCCGGATCTGGAATTTTGTGGAGGCAATTTTGTGTTTGATTGGTTTTTGTTGCGTTGACTGCTGTTGTGATATAATGTGCCCACCTGGCTTCCCGTATGCAATCTTGTGCGGATGCAGGTGACCTAGGGCAGCAGGGTTTTGTTTTCGTGTGTGCTTGGTATACTGCAAAGGCCTGCAGATTTAAAGATTTCATTTTTCCTTTCTTTTGAATCTCTGTACATAGGGTTTGTGTTTGTGAGGATTGCCCTTGCCTACGTGAACACAAGTTGAATATCATGAGGTAAAACATTCAGAGTTTAGTGTTAGTTCAAAATATTTAGGGTTAGTTTTTGTACGGACACTTATTTCAAATTCAAACATAAGGTTTATGGAGTGAAAGAGATCATGGATGAATATTTCAGAATAACCTTTCGTTGTTGTTATTTGCCTTCTGGGACTTAAACAAAGATATTGTATTGCATAGGGAAAGTTGTATCTGCGAATATTGCAGTGTTCATGTTAAGTTATTGTTTTGATCATGGTTAACTCCATATTTCCTCTACATAACAATTACCTGACCTCTACATAACAATTACCTCTTTTCCATGCTTAATTTCATATTTTGATCATGGTGGCATTTGAAACCCTGATTGCCACCGGTTCTGTTGTACTTTTAAGATAGCTCGACTCTATAAAAATCTCATCCATTCTGGAAGACATAGAGCGGATTCTGCCAATGCCAAAGCTGTTGGCTTCTTTTAATGAACAGGTGGACAAATTGGAAACACTGCCTTCTCAGATGGTATTTCAGTTTTCTGTCAGAGCTTCCATTAAAATGGACAAATCTGTTGTTCTGAATAACAATAGATTTGTGTTTGGTGATGCATTTGTGCATTTAAACATTAGGTTATAGACCTATATGTTTATATTCAGTGCAATGGTGTACAAAATATACAAAAAAAACATAGATTATAACAAGCAATAGTTTAAATGTTTTGTTGAAGAGGTTGTGGTGTGATGGTAACGAAGGAGACCCATAAGAGCGCAGGCTATGCACATATCTACCCGCTGCACATGTTCATGAGGTGTGCTACTTGTTGCAATTGGTTTTTCCTTTACATCATCATAATTATAGACTGCCTGTGAAGTAATTAGAGCATCTTCCATGGTGGAGGTCCTGAAAGGCCATATTGCAATAAATTTTACTTTGAAATTTGCATTGCTTCATGCCATTCATGAAAAATCTGCAAAGGAAATTACAATAATTAATCTCTGTCAAAAGCAATGCTAGGTTTAAACCAGTGGGGTTGATTCAGATATGCATAAGTAAATTGCAATTAACGAAACTCCGGTGGAAGTAATGTGAATTGCAGATAAGCAGAGATTGAGGTGCAATACAGCTGAAACAAAATTTGCAAGATATTTGCCAGAGATATCCATACTTTCACCAGAGATATTTGCGACAACAATATTTGCACTTTAAAATTGCACATATGACATGCATGTAAAAGGCACTAATAGCAAATTTCATTTCAGAATATGGATAAGAGCTTCCTATTTGATGCAAGTTATATTTATACGAACCATATTCGAAGCTTTGTTGTGCATTAACAAAAAAAAGGATACTGAAATCATTTCAGATTTCTTTTTGTTACGACTAAAGTTCACATATTGTTATGACAGTTTTATATTTTAAATTGGTGGGGACTATCACTCTCTCAGAAAAAAGGTCTTATTTCAGCAATAGAAAAAGAAGATCAACTTTTTGCCAACGTTTTGCTGCTTGCAAATGATCTTGAGAAGGAAAATGTTGAGGCTGTGGTGCAGACCATAGAAAGCAACAGGTCATGGTTTGAAGATGAAGTGATGAAAAACAATGCTCTGCTTTTTAGAAAATTTGCTATGAGGTCTGCTGCTGATTTCACTGATTTCAAGGCAGTCTTTCAAGCCTTTGCATGCGAAAAAACCTTACATAAATTGGAAACATTTACATTACTGTAAACTGCAGTTTTTTGCCCCATTGTTTATAGTCCAATCTTCATTAATAATGACTAAGACGTATCTGCATAAAATTATAAAGTCTTGGCTACAAATCCACAAGGAAAACTCTTACAAATAATACCTATTATTGCCTAGGAGAGCATGGAAAATGGCATAAGATAATGGCTATAAAGATGACACAAAACCACACTATCGGCCCTATGTTTTGTGGTTATCATATTCAACAATTGCTATGACTTGACTTGGGATGATGAGTTAACTCCACGTATCCCTATCTCTAAAGTGGATCAGCACATAAAGAAGATAATTCCCCTTAAATTGAAATGTGTTCTAACTACCGACAAATCACAATGGATGCCATTGTTAACAGTAACTTGCTCCACTCCCCTTTTCTCCAATTTAAACGATTACCAAAAGAAGTGTGTGGTTTGGTTTCCCATACCCCGTTATCCAGTACGAGTGGACGCCCATATATCTAGAAGGGAGCATACTGTAGAGAGTCTCCCTCGTCTGCCATTTTCGATCCTCCTTTACATCCCGGTTTAAAAGATGTTTTGATTAGTGTCCATATCACGACCATTTCCTGCTCTTCTTCCCCGTGAAATTTGATTCTTTGCATAAAACTTTTCTTCATGTCGACTGCATTTTTGACAATTTTTTCCCATTCTCTTCAATACCTCTGGGTTATACAGCCTGACAGACATTGCCATCCGTAGTTTGGCCTTCTCTTTCGCAAAAAAAACTGTTTGTGGATTATTGCGTGTTGCAAATTTGGATGTTGTAAATAATTTGTTCTAGCAACCAGGTGTCTGTAACTTGCTGTTTAATCTCCTTTTTATGTTAACTGTCTTTACTTCTTGCTTTCTGTTTTGTAGTTTGAGGATGTATAATTCATTGGTGGAAAGGTGCTTCAATCATTGTGTTGATAGTTTTCGCCGCAAGACTTTGGACAAACAGGAAGAAACATGTGTTCAACGCTGTGCGGAGAAATATTTGAAACATTCTATGCGGGTGAGTATGAGGTTTGCTGAGCTTAATCAAGGAAGCCCAACTCCTGATTAGCCGTGTCTTGAAGGATGCAAACAGTTGGTATACTTGACTGCCAAAGCATTCCATTTCTGAGCTGCTGGATTTTTGAGCTGAGCTCCAGTATATCTAGACTGCCATTTATTTTTATTTTCGAATCTTATTTGCATTGTGATCTTGATGCGACAAGGGTACTCTATTTTGTGGGGGTCAAGCAGAAAATTGGTTTTTTTGCACACCATTTTTATTTATGAGCATGGTCTGCATCGTCTATCATTTCAGTTACAAGGTCACGTTACTCTTCATATCATTTTGAAATAAGATTAGTTTATACACAGCTGGAGTTGGGTTACGTGACTCTTCATATCATTTTTGAAATAAGATTAGTTTATACACAGCTGGAGTTGAAGCATTATGTGCTCATTGTTAATAAACAACTGTCTTGATTATAACTTAAATTTTTGGTTTTCGTTCAATGTTTCTTAGAATTGGTCCTCATCATGCAACGGATAATCCAGTGAAGGGTTTTTTAACATGTCATCAAAGTGCTGCTGAAGGCTGTTGAGTGTCGACTTCCAAAAGCCTTCCATTTCAATGGGGATGTCGGTGATGCTTTCTCTGCAAACCTTGGATACAACAAATACCGACATAGCTGATAGAAGATCTTCTCTGGCAGAAGAGTTTTAAGATGCAGAAAAAATTGTGCCACGAAAGAAGATAAATTAAGATTACGAATATGACTGAGGACAAGAAATTCTTTGATATACATATATAGACAGAGAAATCCAGCCCATAACAGCAAAATTCCACAGATCGCAAACATAATATGCACACCAACACTCTGCACCCAGGGCATATTCAATTTTTTCATAACATAATTCTTGTATATGGCCTACAGCATAATTTTAACTCGAATGCTACATCCCACTGAACTGTATCAGAAGGCTATTTAAAATTAAAAGTTGCTTGCTACTACACTATCAAACAGCAGAATAAATAAATTTTATGGCAGGGGACACACAAACTTCACCGTGTAATACTCTGCATTTTTGATAAGCTAATGATGCTCAGGACTCAAAGATGATTCTACTGCGCTTCTCTGTCAAAATATGACCAGATCTGGCTTAAATTTGAGTGTCCTTCAAAATAAGCTCAATACGAGTTTGAGCGTATTTTAATTTTACACACCCAAATTTTAGTTTTAGTTCAATTGTGAAATCCAGCCAGCTGCTTTAAATCGAGTCGAGACCAAATAATACAAAAAAGCACAGGTTCTAAACAGAATTCTAATTTGCATATGTAGAACTCCTTAAATTCAATCCTGCTCCAAAATGATGACATCTGATATACTTGCTATTTTCATTTAACTAGGAATTCTATGAAAAGCCCTAATTTTACTAAAATTCTATCTCTGAATGGCTCAATGCTCTCCAACACCAATAAAAAGCTAAAACAAAAAAAAATAAAGGACATTTTCACATTCTGTAAAGGTAATTTTTAATATCACCATTGTGCCTTAGGCGTACCAGAACCATGGGAGCGTTAGACTTTACCTTATATCTATTGGTCAAGTCTGTAGCCTTTTGGGTAGTCACCTTGAGCCACATATACGTGGGCAGGGACAGGGATGGGGACAGGGATACCATTTCAAATCAGTGTACGAGAGTAAATTTAACAAGGTTACAGCCATATAATATAAAAATAGTCACCAGAAGATGCAGGGACAGGGATGGGTACCCCATCACTATACTGGAATCTCTTGGCGACTATAATTCAATCCTTTAACCAAGTTTGTGATAAAGCAATCGTCCACAAGCATATTAAATTTCTCCCATATGTATTTATCATTTAACCTCTAACGCTGCTCCTCAACTGTTTCAAAAGGTAGAGCAAATGCTAAAGAAACTTGAATTTTGCCACAAATACCATACATCTTCTATAATAGAGGTGTGCTTCGAATGCAATTATTTCTACTCAACAGATATTTCTATCACACTGGTCTGTCAATAATATTGGCCAACCGGATCTGTCTAGAATTAAAGGTCTTGACAAGCAATGTCAACACCTACTGGAACAAATTTATCTGTGCGTAATATTATTTGTACACTCAAAATAACTGTTGTAGTTCAATTGTAACTAATCAAAAGTCCTGTTTGAATCTAAATGAAAAATTCATTTGTCTGGTAATGGTTGAATCAGACAAAAAGGCACTGATTCTAAACAAAATTTTATTTTCCCTCATAGAAATCGTCAGTAGAATCCTCTGTCAAACTGATGCCTTCTGAAGTAAATGTTGCCTTGATTTAACTATCAATAATATGAAATACCCTTAATTTTCAAAAATTCTATACGGCGATCAAATTTGAACACCGCAGTGCTCTGCAAGACCAATTAATTCATCTTATAAACCTTTCGGAATATTTTATACCCTAATGAAAATTGCAATGAAATAAATTGGGGAGTCTCTTAACTGTAAGGGAGGATGGAGTTCATGAAGATTCTTTAATTACTTACCTAACTAGACAGCAACAAATATCTTCTTCCTCCAGATTGAAAGCACATCCCAAACAAAACAATAATTGCTATTTCCCTAAATTGTTGATGCACAACATTCACTACTTATCACGGTTCTCCGAACATGCAGTTTCTGTAACATTTGAAACAAGCCAAACTTATTTACAGGTGAATATAGTTGCCGACCAATAATAAGTGCACAAACCCTGGACATATCACAATTCTCATGCATCATACAAATTCTAAACACCATATATTCGAAATCAATGATTTAAGCACTCTAATCCTAGTGGCATAGAATGAAGCCTTTGGCCATCTCCTTCACATAGGTTCAAATCACAGAATAATATATATATATATATATATATATATATATATATTGCATAGAGATAATGTTTTAGATCACACTCTGGCCTTATGCAAGTAGGCACTACAGAAGAAATTGTGAAGCTGGGGGATTGTGAAGCATATTTAATTTTTCCAATAAGAGTTTCCTGTACATGACCTACAAGATCGCTCTAAGATTCAACATCTATCGTGGCTTCATAGTTGACTGTATCAATAGGTAGAACAGACAAATTTCCAGGTTTTGAAACAAACATTTTGCACAAAATGCAATTTTTGCAACAAAATTTCGGCATCTATAAGCACCATTATGCACATACCTATAAATTGATGTTTTCTTTGAATACAACTATTTAGACTTAATTATTACCCTGGTCTGTCAATAATTTGGCAAACTAGAATTAGACTATGGTGTTCCTGGAACAGATCTGTGGATTCCAAAATCCAGCTCGCAGGTTGTACATATTTGTTAGCTTTGTTAGCTAGTAGCAGCAGGAAACGCCTTACCTTAACAATAATTCTCTGCAGAAATCAAACTTGAATGGCTCAAAGCCGATTAAATTCATCATATAAACCTTTGTAAACAATATACCCCACATTCACAGAAATTCCAAAAAAGTGTGGTTTGGTTTTCCACATCCCGTTACCCAGTACGAGCAGATGCCTATATATCTAGAAGGGAGCATACCATAGAGAGTCTCCCTTGTCTGCCATTTTCGATCCTCCTTTACATCCCAGTTGCAAAGATGTTTTGATTGATGTCCATATCACGACTATTTCCTGCTCTTCTTCCCCATGAAATTTGATTCTTTGCATAAAACGTTTCTTCATGTCGACTGCATTTTCTACAATTTTCCCCATTCTCTTCACTACCACTGGGTTATACAGCCTGACAGACATTGCCATCCGTAGTTTGGCCTTCCCTTTCACAAAAATAAACTGTTTGTGGATTATTGCATGTTGCGAATTTGGATGTTGTAAATAATTTGTTTGAGCAACCAGGTGTCAATAACTTGCTGTATAATCTCCTTTGTTTGTTAACTTTCTTTACTTCTTGCTTTCTGTTTTGTAGTTTGAGGATGTATAATTCATTGGTGGAAAGGTGCTTCAATCATTGTGTTGATAGTTTTCGCCGCAAGACTTAGGACAAACAGGAAGAAACATGTGTTCAACGCAGGTGCAGAGAAATATTTGAAACATTCTATGCGGGTGAGTATGAGGTTTGCTGAGCTTAATCAAGGAAACCCAACTCCTGATTAGCTGTGTCGTGAAGGATGCAAACAGTTGGTATACTTGACTGCCAAAGCATTCCATTTCTGAGCTGCTGGATTTTTGAGCAAAGCTCCAGTATATCTAGACTGCCATTTATTTTTATTTTCAAATCTTATTTGCATTGTGATCTTGATACGACAAGGGCACTCTATTTTGTGGGGGTCAAAGCAGAAGATTGGTTTTTTTGTACACCATTTTTATTTATGAGCATGGTCTGCATCGTCTATCATTTCAGTTACAAGGTCACGTTACTCTTCATATCCTTTTTGTAACAAGATTAGTTTATACACAGCTGGAGTTGAAGCATTATGTGATCATTGTTAATAAACAACTTTCTTGATTATAACTTAAATTTTGGTTTTCGTTCAATGTTTCTTAGAATTGGTCCTCATCATGTCACACAAGCTTGTTAAATTTTCTTCATCCTTCTTTCTGTTTGTGGATGAAATTTTACTTTCCTGCTGAATTTTGATTACATTGTTTGAAAAACACAGCACTACTAAGGCACCTCCTCTTGGCACAACCACAAAAACAGGACGACCAACCTCCTTTGTGTGTCAAGAAAACACCCAATTCCGCTCTTCCAAAAATATAAAATATCCTTTGTGATTACGTGTTGAGGGAGCTGCTTGACAGGGTATCATTGTCATATCTCAATAGTCCAGGGCTCCATCTAGAATTTCATGGCGGGTAGCCTCTTTATGGAATTTTCACTTGTTTATATGCTCACACATTTAACATCAAATAAAATCATAATAACTCTCACTTCTTAGCCTATAAGTCCAATCTAGGAAAATAAATAAATAAGCTTACACTTATTCTCCCCTGATTGCTGTATACAATCTTGAATGACCATCCAATATGCTTAGTCACATAGTATGTCATCATATTCTTCATGTGAATCGTTTCCGTCTCTTGTTCAGATAACCATAAATGGAGGCCTCCATCCATGCCTTCCATGATGTTTTCTACGGATTCCATGCTAATTCATATTAATATAATATTAAACAATTTTTGATTTTAATACAACAAATCATATTAATAGAATTATTAAATAGCACGGCCTATAATTTGTTTAAGCAATATTAAAAATTATGAAAAAAAATCATTTCTGATAAATAAAATCCGGAATTCATTCACAGCATCAACCATATCTCCCTCTCTTCTACTTGTGCTCGCCCTTACCGGTGTTTCAGCATTCAACATTTCTGCATCCACAATCCACGCAGCCATGCGTATTCCAATCAAAGAACTAAAACCCCTTGAAGGTAGTGCATTATCGTCTTTTCAAGAATCGCTGAAACATATAGAATATGTTCTTATTGATGAAATGAGTTTTATCGGGCCAAAGTTGCTAAGCAAAATTGACAATAGGCTCCGCGAAGCTTTCCCACACTCAAGAACATCTGAATTTGGAAACAGATCAGTCATCCTCCTCGGTGACCTCGGGCAATTACCGCCGGTTTTGGACAGTCCTCTTTATGCAAGTAATTCCTACGGAGCAACCCTTTGGAAGGGATTTCAATCTTCCATTACATTGCGAACAATATTTCAGCAACAAGGAACAACCAATGCACAGGTTTCATTCCGGAATTTACTGTTCCACATGCGAGATTCAACCCCTCTAATTGAGGATTGGGAACTCTTGATGTCTCGCACAGACACACACCTAACTCAGCAGGAGCTCAACATTTTTAAGGATGCACTACATTTGTTTGCAAAAAATGATCAAGTGGCATGCCACAACCTACAGATGTTGAAGGTATTGAACGTTTCGATCGCCCAATCCATTGTTGAAAGTAACAGGCGGACTGGACCAGGAAATCCTGATGATGATCAGTTGGAACACAACGTTCTATTATGTAAACAACGAAAAATCATGCTTATTACAAATCTATGGGTTGATGCAGGCCTCGTGAATGGTGCCACAGGAACAATCACAGACATTGTCTACGACGCATTGATGCAACCACCAACATTACCTTTATTTGTTGTAAAATTTGATAGATACAACGGCCCATGTTGGGATCCCTCCAACCCCTTACATATTCCCATACCCCCTATTTCCAGAGGGAATCGAAGACAGTTGCCAATTAAAATGGCCTGGGGATTAACTATCCACAAGTCACAGGGACTTACTTTGCACAGAGCAACCGTCGACATTGGAACCACTGAAAGACAGGGTCTGACATTCACAGCTTTCTCCAGAGTACTCTCGCTTGCAAATCTGTGCATTTCACCCGCTTTTTCATTCGAGAGATACTCAAATATGGCGCACGTACCAACACTCGAAGCAAGAAGAAAGGAGGAAGCAAGACTACTATCACTCAACCCATCGTAAATACTAGCTTATGCTTTCATAGCACCTCAAATACTACTATACTCAACATTTCTTCTATCGAAAGCGGCAAGGTCCTTCAAGGGATATCAAATGTAATAAAGTTTATTGAAACTAAAATTGCCCACTAAAGGCTACCACTCATGATATAAATACTGCAAACGTATACATGTCTCATTACGTGTACGTATACCTACATTTATTTTTTGTTTGCAAATATGGTATGCAACTTTAAAAGTACAAACCTGTAACATAATTAAATGTACACATACAACATTACAATGTAATGTTTCAACTAAAGTCCTACACTACAACTATCAATCACACACATTATCAATTGTATAATAAATGTTTCTCCAACAAAATACCAACTGAACAACCAATGCACAACTAACATCAACAACTATAAAATTGATTAACTATCGAAAACAATATCACAAGTAATCATGTACGAATTTATAACAAGTTTGAAATGTAGAAACAACCTTCAGATTAAGTGGATCAATAATAACTGTACCTCTAAATCAAATAACATATACCGTTCGGCGTTCACATCTCATGAAACACATGCGATTGCTAGTAATAGAATTATTAAATAGCACGGCCTATAATTTGTTTAAGCAATATTAAAAATTATGGAAAAAATGTATTTTATATTTTTCAAAATTAAAATCACTTTAAACCCTTTATTTGAAACATTAATATCCGTAACCAAAAATAATTCAATAAAATCAATGTAAAAAGTAAAAGGAAGAATTTTTTAAAATATAATATTTTAATTGCATTACTTACAACTTATTCATTACAAATTGCATTAAAAAATGAATAAAATGTTATAAGACAACAATATAAAATTAGAAGTTTTTTTTTATGAAAACTGGAAAAAGAAAAAAAAATCAAGGAAAAATACGAGCTAAATAACTTTTTAATAAGGTTTATAAGGGATATAACTCGTATATTATAATCACTTTATAAAAGAGTTTCATATATAAAATAATATAAAAATTGTCACTAACACAAAGCACAACATTAAAAATTTAATCTTCCAACAAATTAAACAATATTTTAATTTTCTAGTCTTTTGAGTGTTTTAGCTAGGTGATTCAACAAACGCAAAAATATTTATTTTCATTAAATTTTGAATGTGGTGTCCAACTTCTATGCATTAGAAATGTCTTCCAGTGCTATGGAATTGATAAGTATTTATAGCTAATCTATACGATACATCAATACAATGTCAAAAAATTCCATGAGATTCATAGTTTGAATGATACCAATACCTAATTTGGTATTTACATACTTTGAATCAAGCATGAACCCATCAGGTATTGAAAACTTCTTCCAATAAGTTTTTATGAGGAAACATTTTTGCCTTGTGTATTCTACATGATGACGACCCACCTCTCCCATGGCATCTTTGTCACCATCCACCCTTATTTACATGTATAATGAAATTGAAATTGAATGACATACGTCTGAAAACACTAAAATCTCCGTAAAAAATAAAACAAATAGATGAAGTATTACATGCACATTCCATAACACATGAAGACCGATATGCCTAGTAGCAAGATTACATTATAATACATGAGTACTACCCTCGTAAAATAAGGGTAATATCGAAGGAAAAATAAAAATAAAAACCAAAATAACTAATAAATTCACAAATAACAAATTCTAAACCATCTAATGAAAGCAAAACATTCATAATAGATAGGAAGGGCAAGAGAAAGTTAGTAACGACATACCTGAGAGAAAGCTTGGAAAGTGCCACTGTTGGTGACCATTGTTAATCCAAATGACTAAAGTAGAGAGGATGTGGTGATATGAATCCCATCGCATGCTTCACCTACCACTATAAGATTTCCAATTAAGACTAAATTTCCACATTTATCAATGAAATATTTCCAATTGAGGAATTTTTTTCAATAACTTTTCAATTAAGGTCCGTGAAATCAAATAATGGGAGGATCTTTCCAGCACGAGTAAATATTCATAACAATTATTTTTTCCATCATAATATTTTTTAAGATAGTTAAACGCTTTTCGCTGGAGCTATGAACTAGAGGGTTAAAGGGGCCACACCCTACAATAAGTAAAAGATGACAACTTTAAGGAACAACCAAAATTACCTTCCCCTTAGGCAAGGGGCTGAAACCATACGAAGGCCAAACGAGAACAAGGATAATAGGGCGTACAAAAACCATGAAGCAAAAAGGAGCATAGAAAAGGTATCAGTTAGAGATTTCAAGAATCTCCACCTCTTCCTTCACTTGAATAGGGTCCGAGAACTTGTGACCACAAAATTGATCTGCAAAGTTGAGCGTCACCACATTTTTGAGGAAGGCAAAGGCTGAACCCGCTGAAGCCTTCAAAACCACCACTCTCTCAGGCGGAGGCGAGACATGGGCGGTGAGAGCAAACAGGTTTAGAGAAGGAACCCTGGAAACGGAAGCCCCTTGAGAGTGGCAAATGCGATGAACAAATTCCACGAATTGGAGGAGAACATGATTATTGTGCTCCAGTTCTTCGCAAACCCTTTTGTCCACCTGAAGAGGTGAAGGAGAGTGGTCGACAACTGAAAACAAGGTAGGAAGATAAACATTTGCCACCGCTTCGACGAAATCCATGCGGTAATGAGGACAGATGAAATGGTTAGCGACCGTCATCGCTAAATCCTTGTCAGTACATAGTAGGAGGTAATTGGACCAAAAAAACGCTATCTAACTTCGAATTACCTCGTGCCCTCCTCGAGCTCTGTAAATACTCAATGCCAAGAATTTTCTCGATCACGTCTTGAATAAGAGTTGAGCTAATATGAAAGATGTGCCACAGGCGAGTAGAAGACACCACAATAAAAAAGGCCATTTCAGGCTTCTCACCTTGTAAAGGAACGAGAGGGTAAAGAAGGAAACACCATAAACAAAGAGAAAGGAGGCAGAAGGAAGGGGAACAAATGCCACGAATGAGAGCAGCCGAGAACCCTCCCATCATTAAAAGCCACCAAACACGTGTGAGGAGAGTCCTTCGCGATCATGACAGAGGGTGGCATCGAGGATCTCCCACGCCTCAACTTTATTTTGAATGATGCCCTCATCAATTTGACTAACCCCAAAGTTAGCAAGGATATCTGCAACTTGATTATTTTCATGATAGACATGGCGGATAGACCATTCATCAAGGAAGGAAAGCCAATGGATTATTTGCTTTATGAAAATATTAAGAAGCGAACCTATCACTTTACCCTTGCAAATGGCAAGAATGATGACTTGTGAATCCCTTCGATGCAAAGCTTGGAACAACCACTATTAAGGGCAAGTTTAATACCATGCAACAATGCTTGTGCCTCAGTTGCATTATTTGAATTAAGGGACAACCGAAAAGAACCTGCTTTGATAAGCATACCCCTCTCATCACAAAGGATACAACCCGCCCCCGAAAGACCGCGATTCGCTTTGGAAGAACCATCAAAATTGAGTTTGCAGAACCCAAGGGGGGGGGTCAGGGGCGGTTTCCATCATAATATTTAATCTTCACGAAAAATGTTTAATCTTCATAAATTATTACCCACTTATCAATTGACTCTTTACTCATAGAAAATTATCACATGAAAATATTTTATTCTTTATACCACATACAAATGATGTTTACATGGGTGAAGACTAATTAAAAAAAATCTTTTCTAGAAACAATTAAAGCATATATAAAAAGCTCTTGTTGACTTTAATTATTAAAACAATAAACACATTGTAATATAGTTTACTCTTTTCTACCAAAATTGAAACTCACATGGTTGCATGAAGTTTATACAAAAGCTTAAAGGATTGGTTCGTTGTCTAGTGGTAATGTTTAAGGTTCACCAATCAACAATGACATTTTTGGTTTACCAGTCAATGATGATAAATATAATATGTTATTATTTAAGTAACCAAATATGATAAAATGGAGAATATAATAACGTTCATAGACACTTCGAAGAAAATAGTGTTAATTTCTCAAACATTAACAAAATCATGTCAAATGCATGTTCAAATGAGAATGATTTGTAAATTCTAATTTTTACACACTATTTATACAATTCTTTGGATTTGTCTTTTGGAAATGACATTTAGTTTTTATTGGTTGAAGGTGACATTTAGATTTTATTGGTTAGCAGTAGCAGATGTATTGCATTTATGATTCAGTAATTGAATGTAATAAAAATGAGTTAGTTAAATACCTACTTGACTACTTATAAGAAAATATGAAAAATCTAACTATATATTGAAACAATCTTATAACCTTGTCAAATTAGAATGATATGTAAATTATGATTTATATACTCATTGCGGATATACTATCCCTTGGGTTCATCGTCCAACAGTGGTGTATCAAAAGACATAGAGATGCTCTAGATATCAAATCGTAGAGAAAATGCACACAAAATTCAATGCCACAAATATATTATTTGAAAATAAATTGTAAAACTACCAACAAATATGCAACATACACATGAAATGGAGATTAAAATTTGCAAATAACCTCTAATCATACCTTTAATTTTTTCCACATTTTTTCTACCATATAAAAATGCAAAATATTAGTAGGCAGTGTACATTTCCTATAAGGTTTCCTAAAAATTTACTCTTGCATGAATAGAGAAGATCTCAAATTCCTCGAGTTATTCCTCCAAGCAAGAAAACACCATCAATAAAGGGTATTTTTGGTTCTATAACTCCACCCCTACTTATTTCCTATTGTGTATATAGTGCCTTCAAAAAAACCGTTGTCAAATCACCATCAAACTAGAAAGTGAAAGAAATGAAGCAAATGCGCAGAAGAATATGGAAATCAAAGAAACTCAAAGCCTGATGTTTATTACGCCAAGGCGCACAACAAAGAGTGTCGACACAAAAATGGATGCACCAAGGCGCAGGTTAAGGGTGCACAATAAAGAGTGTCGACATGTAAATGGATGCGCCAAGGCGCAGGTTAAGGGCGCACAGCAAAGGATGTCGACACGAAAATGGATGCGCCAAGGCACAGGTTAAGGGCACACAAAAGAGTGTCGACATGTAAATGGATGCGCCAAGGCGCAGGTTAGGGGTGCATAGCAAAGGATGTCGACACGAAAATGGATGTGCCAAGGCGCAGGTTAGGGGTGCACAACAAAGAGTGTCGACATGTAAATGGATGCGCCAAGGCGCAGGTTAGGGGCGCATAACAAAGAGTGTCGACACGTAAATGGATGCGCCAAGGCACAGGTTAAAGGCACACAACACAGAGTGTCGACATGAAAAAAGATGCGCCAAGGCACAGGTTAAGGGCACACAGCAAAGGATGTCGACACGAAAATGGATGCGCCAAGGTGCAGGTAAAAGATGTCGACACAAAATGGATGCGCCAAGGCGCAGGTTAAGGGCGATGTCAACAGCAAAGGATGTCAGGTAGGAGGATGACACGAAAAATGGATGCGCCTATGGCACAGGAAAAAGAGGATGTCGACATGCGCCTAATATGGATGCGCCTATGGTGCACCTTCAGGAGGCGCAACATTTTGAGCGCTGACAGGAAGCAAACCCTGGCGCAGATATTCAGATGGCCATAACTTTTCACAGGGAGCTCGGATTCATGCAAGGTTGGAATTTTCAGAAAGCTTACAAGGTCCTCTATCCAACTACGACTGGATATCTTTAATTGGGTGGGAAAAAATTCTTAAAAATGCAAAATACAGTTCGCCACTTTTTGGGTTTGCTAGGGTTCTCACCTACCACCATAATGAGATGAATTAAATGCAACCTAGAGGTGGTTGGGGTAGATTTGGAATTCCTCTCTCTTTTCTCTCTCATTCTTCCTATAAATTGTAAGGAGGGGCTTCTTTCTAAAGGTTGGACATTCTTGTTTTGCCCCTCCCTTCTTCTCTTTGGCAGGTGAATTTGTGGAGTTCAAACCTCCCATCTAAAACTGTAATGCAACTTTGCCTCTTGGCATTTTGTAGTGTATTGTATCAATCTTTGGAGCAAATAATGCATGTCTGTGGATGATTCTCAACCCTCTCTATGTTCATTTGCATCCTCCTGATCTTTCACTGCAAATCTGGTTATCTGTGCATGATCTTGCATTACATTTTAATGGTTTGTGTTTATTGGCAAGACAGGTGTTCTTCATTCCTCGGTGCATCACCTTTGTTAGTTTAGGTTTATTTTTATGCATCTTCTTACCCTGTCTCCTTGGAAAGTTAGATTAGGTTTTTGAGTAAACCCTCTACATTTTTATGTGTGCATCTGAACAGAGGAATAGGAACCGGCCTTCATCTGGAGAGCTTTTCTGATTTCGCAAGGTCCCACACTTGGGAAAAGCTCCATGTTATGCAATCGCACTGAGAGTCTCAACCCATCGAGTTGCAGACATTCAGGGGTGCTGTGATTCGCCATCAATAGTTTTGGCATGCCCGGTGGGACCAAGAGGTCATTCCACAAGATTTGAAGGAATTTTCAAGAAATTTGGACTAAAAAATTGCAGGTTTTACAATTTCAGATTTTTCACCTTCCAGGCTGAACTTTGAAATTGATTTTCAAGGGCTTAACTTGCTCAAAACAAGTCAAAATTTCACCAGTTGATAGATCGGGGGATAATCTTCAAAAGGGTATTCTTAGATTTTTGAGATTTTGACTTTCAAAATTTCATGGTTTTTAGTATTTCAGGTTTTCCCAGGTGTTGAGCATGTCCCAAGTTCTGACTTGGTATTTCAGGTTTTGTAAGTTGCCTTGCATGACCTGAGTTTCACCTGTACCTTTCGGGGATTAGTAGCTACACAACAAGACCCGATAACCGAATTGAAGAACTGTATCTTTCGGGTCCTTCAAGTTTTAAATTCTATTTTTTAATATTGTCAGGTTTGGTGTGTAACTTGGCAGAATCTAGCCTTTTGAGGCTCATTATCTAACACATCTGGCGACTCCGAAGGGATAGAATTCAGTGGTGTAGCAGCAAAAGTTGCCCAGGCACATGAGAAGAATTTGAACCAGGTCTGATACTTGAGAAGAGGGGCTATTTTTCCACTTGCAACTATCACCAGGCAGAGGAAGGAGAGGAAGAAGACCACAAAGATCACCATCTCCACCTAACCGGACTTTGTCTACACCTCCACCTGGTAGACCTTTTCTCGCATCAACTAGAGTTCTTAGGCCAATCATAATGGCACATCTACCACCGAATCCCTTTGTCAATTTCACTGGCAGCAGCCCACTTGCCCTCAATGCACAGAATCCAGTTCCAATTGCAGCATTGAAGAACATTCCATTTTTCACTGGAGAAAATCATACCACTCCTGGTGATCATGTCAAAGACATTGCTAACGTTTGTGCAATCCATGAGATAAATGAAATGGATGTTGCTGTCAAATTGCTGGCATCTTCGTTCAAAGGGAAGGCATTGCAATGGTTTAGGAGCCTTGGAGCTGGTTCTATCCAAAATTGGAATCAGTTATGCATAGTTCTCCATGAGCAGTTTGGAGAAAAGGGAGACAATTTGTCTCTACTAGAACAATTGACAACTATCAAGAGAGCTCCCAATGAGCAGCTGACTGACTTCAACTTCAGATTTCAAAGGTCTTGGGATAGGATTCCAGTGGCCGTTAGGCCAATAGCTGAAGGTGCTTTTCTATATTATCTTAAGGCTTTGAATTCTGATATTTCTATGTTAATTCAATCTATGGGAGGCACAACCTTACCTGCTACTTATAGCATTGCCATTAGGGCTGAAAACTGTCTTATTCAAGCTGGTAAGCTGGCTCCTAGGCCTCCCATGCCCTTGTATCCAAACTTAGAAAATCCAAGCACTAGTCAAGCACCCACTTTGGCTCCTATTCCCACTCCTAGAAATCAAAGTTCAAATGAAACTTCTACTTCATCCTCTAGTGCTTCAAATGAACTCCAAGAGGTTATGAAACAATTGCAGAACCTTGGAAATGAGCTGGTGACTATCAAAAGACAGCAAGCTCAAAGTGCTAGACCTATCAGCCTCAAGCGCAGTACCAGGCTAGGCCACCATACCACCCAATAGGCCACCCAATCCAGCTGCAAATCAAAGCCAAGTAAGGCCTCCCACCAATAGACCATTTCAGCCCTATAACCCCAATGTTGCATCTGCTTCTAAAGCATTAGTGCCAGTGCAAAACAACATAGCTCAAGAGTATGATTGGTGTTTCCCATGCAATGAACCTCACAACCAATCTATGTGCTTCAATGGTGCTTTGAACCAAGCCTTGATGGTGACAACTACTGGCGTAGAGGGTGAAGTGAGTCAAGAAACAAATCAGCAACAAGGGACATCTCAGCAAAACACAGCTCCAAATGATACCGCACTTGTGAATTGGCAAGCTGAGGATTTTTGTGGCATGAATCAAACAATTTCTCAGAGTGTAGCAGCTAACACAAGATCAAAGAAGAGGAATATTGGTGAAGGGCAGTCATTGGCTCCAAGTGATCTACAACCTTCCATCACTCCACAAGGTGTTGGTAAGCAAAATACAGCTCCAAACATGCAAGGACAGCCCAAACCACCTTCTAAACCAACTCAAATGCCAGTTGTTGCTGCCCATGCACAAGAAAGGAATGTGCAGCCTAAAGGACAACAAAGAGATGTTTCATCCCCATTTAGCATCATTGATCAAATGAAGAAGACAAATGTGAATATATCAATGTGGGAATCTTTATCCATCCTAGGCCAAAGAGATCTTCTACAAGCTGCCATGAAGAATTGGTCAACTTCAAACCAGCAGGTCCATATGCAAGAGAATGTCCTCACAAATGCTGCTCAGCCTGAAGGGAATCATGGAGGACAACAAGGTAAAGTTTTGAAGCCCCCTCCATTCTATGTTTCATTAATCATTGGGGATAAACTAGTACACAATTGCATGATTGATTCTGGGGCAAGTAGTTCTGTCATGCCCAAGCAAATAGCTGATCAGCTGGGTCTCCAATATGAAGTCATATCAAAGGGGGTAGTGCAATTGGATGGGACAGCAGTAGCAATGGTGGGAGTGATTAAAGGTTTGAATCTTACCTTGCATGCATGCCCCAACGTTACCGTTTTGCAAGATGTGTCAGTGATAGATTTGCCACCACTCTTTGCCCTATGCTTATCAAGGGATTTCACAGCTAGAATTGGAGGCTACTTATCTGCTGACTGGTCACACATGTTGTTCAGAACAAGATATGGTACTAAGGTCACAATCAGATCTGAACCAATTGCAAACTTTCATATTGAGCCTCATACTCCAAGCCAAATCAATGCCAACTGTTCAGCATTTGATCAAGAAGATTATCCAAGCACAGATGAAGCTGACACCAAAGTTGGAAGCATCCCAGATTTGACTCTTGATGAATGGGCAAGCAAGGTACATGCTTTTGATCCCTACCAAGAAGTAGAAGAATCTGAGCTAGGAGTCTATTGCATACATGAAGAAAACCAGCCTATTCCTAGCATCACCAAACCAGACCATAAGGATGACAATGAGGTATGGCAGTTATTTTTCGATGGATCAAGGAGTAGGCAAGGTGCAGGAGGAGGAGCTATGCTTGTTTCACCTCAAGGCATCAAATATTATTCAGCTTTCTGTTTCCAGTTTTCCTGTTCAAACAACACAGCTGAATATGAGGCCTTGATTCATGGACTTCATTGGGCCAGGAAAAAGGGCATAAAGAACTTGCAGGTGTTTGGGGATAGCGAGCTGATCATCAATCAAGTCAGGGGACAACATGCTACAAAGAATGACCTACTGAAGAACTACAAGAACAGGGTATGGGACCTCATTGAGGATTTTGAAGCTTTCAACATCGTGTCCATACCTAGGAAGAAAAATGAAGCCGCGGATAGGCTCGCAGCAGTTGGAGCAACGTTTGATGTGGTTGACAACATCAGAAGGGAAAAAACACAACCACATATCCATGTGATTGTGAGGCCAGCAGTTCCAGATAATAACACAAGCTGGCAGGTGTTTGAGAACGATCAACAGATCGTCAATTTTTTACAAGAAGAGGCTGAATTCTCAGCTAGGAATCAGGACAGACTAGAGCAGCAGTATGGGGATCAAGTAGTGCAGCTGCGGACAAACAAGCTTCCTAAGGGTTTAGTAACATTGGAGTCTATCTTCAACCCTAACGACCAGTTCCGTAAGGAAAAGGCTAACATACAGGTCAAGAGAGAAGATTCAGAGCCAATTCTAGTTGGGGAAGGCAAAACACTTCAAATTGGTAAAGTGGCCACTGAGCAGGAGAAATCAGATTTCATACAGCTTTGCCAAGAATTTCCAGATGTCTTCGCTTGGAGCTATGAAGACTTGAGAGGATTCAATCCGAAGTTGGCACAACATACCATAGAATTGGATCCAGATGCTAAGCCCATCAGGCAGAAGCAGAGACCAGTCAACCCTCACATTGAGCCTCTAATGAAGAAAGAGCTAAACAAGCTAATAGAGGCAAGCATTATATTCCCGATCAAGCACTCAAGCTGGGTTGCAAACTTGGTTCCGGTCAGGAAGAAGAGTGGAGAAATCAGGTTGTGTGTGGACTTTCGAGACCTCAACAGGGCATCTCTCAAAGACCATTACCCACTTCCTTCAATGGAACAAATATTGCAAGTAGTATCTGGTTCGGAGAGATTCTCTCTCCTAGATGGCTACTCAGGGTATAATCAGGTAATGGTGAAAGAAGATGACCAGTTTAAGATGGCTTTCACCACCAAATGGGGCACCTATGCCTACAAGAAGATGCCATTTGGGCTATCAAATGCTGGAGCCACTTTCCAAAGGGAAATGGATATGGCATTCAAGGGGTTGATCAATAAAATAGTTCTGATATATCTTGATGACATCACTGTATTCTCCAAAAATGCAGTGGATCACCTCTTTCATCTGAGGCAGGTATTTCAGAGGTGTAGAAGATTTGGGGTATCATTGAATCCCAAAAAATGCATATTCTTGGCTCACGAGGGAAAACTTCTAGGCCATATTGTTTCAAAGGAGGGATTGACGATTGACCCAGAAAGAGTTGAAGCAATTCGAGCGTTGCCATTGCCAAGTCACAAGAAGGCTCTTCAAAGCTTCTTAGGAAGGATCAATTTTGTCTGCAGGTTTGTTCCAAACTTTGCAGCTCTCGTAAAGCCAATAACGCTGATGTTGAAAAAGAGCATGGCATTTAAGTGGACATCTGAAGGCAAGGCAAGTTTTGAGGCAATAAAAGAGGCTATATCTCAAGCTCCGACTCTCGTCAATCCAGACTTCTCCAAGGACTTCATGCTATATGCCTTTGGTGGTGGAGACACAATTTCTGCAATCCTGGTACAACAAAACAAAGAAGGATTAGAACAACCAGTTGCTTTCTTCAGTCAAGGCTTGGAGGAATACGAAACTAGGTACTCTTTCATTGAAAAGCATGTCCTTGCAGTGATCAGGAGCTTAAAGAAATTCAAGCACCTAGTCTCAAACAACAAGATCCAATTATTGGTCTCTCATGCGGGAGTCAAGGACTTCCTTCTAAACAAGGATCTGAATGAGAAACGTGCAGGATGGATCACTCGTGTCATGGAATATGACATCGAGATCAAGGTCACAAAACTAGTACGTGGAAAAGGACTATGTGAACAACTAGCTTTGAGTCGGCAAGTTGAAGCAGGTGATGAAAAAGAGACTGTCTTGGTACTACAGGATGGTCAAGAACAGGAAAATGATGATGTGCCCACTCCTTGTTGGACTCAGAATATGATACACTTCCTACAGGTAGGCCTATGCCCTCCAGAATTGAGCAAAGCAAAAAGGAGATACTTCAGATTACAAGCCATTCCATATGTGCTTGTTGATGGTGTTTTGTTCAAGAAAGACATCAATGGAGTTCTATTGAGGTGCATTGGGACAGGTCAAATTGAGAGGGTGTTACAAGATTTTCATGATGGAGATTCTGGAGGACATTTTTCCCCACGGAGTAACAGCTCTCAAGATAATGAAGGCAGGGTATTATTGGCCCACAGTGTTCAGTGACTGCTATACATGGATAAGAAAGTGTAAGAAATGTGCACTCTTCACAGGAAAAGAAAGACTAGCAGCGCTTCCATTGCACCCAATTTTGGTTGACCAACCATTTATGCAATGGGGATTGGACTTCATTGGGGTCATCAACCCAAACTCAAGCCAAGGCCACAAGTGGATTCTCATGGCAACAGACTATTTCACCAAGTGGACCGAAGCAGTAGCGCTCAAAGAAGCAAATGAGTCTAACATACTAGACTTTTATGAAGGAATAGTGACCAGGTTCGGTGTGCCGGCCACTATCATATCAGACAATGCATTGGCATTCATAGGTTCCAAGATTACAGAATGGGCTGTCAAGAATGGAATCTATTTGAGCACCTCTTCAAATTATTACCCGCAGGGTAATGGACAGGCAGAGTCCACGAACAAGAATTTGCTAAGAATCATCAGAAGGACTCTGGATGAAAACCAAAGGACATGGCATACCAAGCTAAAATCAGCATTATGGGCTGACAGGATAACGCCAAAGAGGTCTACAGGTAATTCTCCCTACAAGTTGGTCTATGGGAAAGAGGCAGTATTGCCTATATCATTAGAATTGCCAGCATTGGAGCTCATGAAGCAGTTGGAGTTGTCTGAGTTCGAACCAATGGAGGCCAGGTATGCAGATTTGATGGAATTGGAAGAAATAAGAGAACATGCAGTTCAGATGATTGAGAAGGATCAGGCCTTAGTAAAAAGATGGTTTGATAAGAAGGCAAGAGCAAAGACCTTCCAGGAAGGGGACCTAGTTCTGAAATGGGATGCAGATCGGGAAAAACCAGGAAGGCATTCCAAGTTTGATGCCATTTGGAGTGGCCCCTACATGGTCACGGGATGTAAAAGTAGTAATGCCTTCCAATTGTCTACATTGGATGGAGAAGAACTCCCGATTCCGGTTAACGGAATCTATCTTAAACATTGCTACTAAAAGGAAAAGGTTTACCCTTGTAAATATTAGCCTAGATTTCAATTCCTCTAAGTGCGTATGCACATTGTCTTGTTGTAGTTAGGTTTCAATTTCCCTAAGTGCTTCGGCACAGGTTTTGTTGCTCTCAGGTTGATTTTCTACAGTTCAGCATGCTCTCGGAGAAGGAGTTGCGGTATCAGGCTCGGGATCAGATATCAGGTTGGTTTCAGGTTATTGCTTATGACTCCATGCCCAATGGATTGCTAAAAGGCCACTGATCTTCTACCTAGCAGGCAGGTGATCTTGTTGAGTCACCAAATTGTTGTAAATATCTTCCCCCCGGGTAGATATAGACAAGCAGAAGAATATGGAAATCAAAGAAACTCAAAGCCCGATGTTTATTGCGCAAGAGGTCGACAGGTAAATGGGCGCTAAGGCATAGGTTAAAACAGAGTGTTGACATGTAAATGGATGTGCCAAGGCGTAGGTTAAGGGTGCACAGCAAAGGATGTCGACACGAAAAAGGATGCGCCAAGGTGCAGGAAAAAGAGTGTCGACATGTAAATGGATGCGCCAAGGTGCAGGTTAAGGGCACATAGCAAAGGATGTCGACACGAAAAAGGATGCGCCAAGGCGCAGGCAAAAGAGTGTCGACATGTAAATGGATGCGCCAAGGTGCAGGTTAAGGGCGCACAGCAAAGGATGTCGACATGAAAAAGGATGGATGCGCCAAGGTGTAGGCACAAAGAGTGTCGACACGTAAATGGATGCGCCAAGGCGCAGGTTAAGGGCGCATAGCAAAGGATGTCGACACGAAAAAGGATGCGCCAAGGCGCAGGCAAAAGAGTGTCGACATGTAAATGGATGCGCCAAGGCGCAGGTTAAGGGCGCATAGCAAAGGATGTCGACACGAAAAAGGATGCGCCAAGGTGCAGGCAAAAGAGTATGTCGACATGTAATTATTCAGCGCCTATGGTGCGCATCTTCAGGAGGCGCAACATTTTGAGCGCTGACAGGAAGCAAACCCTGGCGCAGATATTCAGATGGCCATAACTTTTCACAGGGAGCTCAGATTCATGCAAGGTTGGACTTTTGGAAAGCTTACAAGGTCCTCTATCCAACTACGACTGGATATCTTTAATTGGGTGGAAACAAATTCTTAAAAATGCAAAATACAGTTCGCCACTTTTTGGGTTTGCTAGGGTTCTCACCTACCACCATAATGAGATGAATTAAAAGCAACCTGGAGGTGGTTGGGGTAGATTTGGAATTCCTCTCTCTTCCCTCTCTCATTCTTCCTATAAATTGTAAGGAGGGGCTTCTTTCTAAAGGTTGGACATTCTTGTTTTGCCCCTCCCTTCTTCTCTTTGGCAGGTGAATTTGTGGAGTTCAAACCTCCCATCTAAAACTGTAATGCAACTTTGCCTCTTGGCATTTTGTAGTGTATTGTATCAATCTTTGGAGCAAATAATGCATGTCTGTGGATGATTCTCAACCCTCTCTGTGTTCATTTGCATCCTCCTGATCTTTCACTGCAAATCTGGTTATCTGTGCATGATCTTGCATTACATTTTAATGGTTTGTGTTTATTGGCAAGACAGGTGTTCTTCATTCCTCGGTGCATCACCTTTGTTAGTTTAGGTTTTATTTTATGCATCTTCTTACCCTGTCTCCTTGGAAAGTTAGTTTAGGTTTTTGAGTAAACCCTCTGCATTTTTTACATGTGCATCTGAACAGAGGAATAGGAACCGGCCTTCATCCGGAGAGCTTTTCCATTTTCGCAAGGTCCCACACTTGGGAAAAGCTCCATGTTATGCAATCGCACTGAGATTCTCAACCCATCGAGTTGCAGACATTCAGGGGTGCTGTGATTCGCCATCAACAATAACTTTTCACAAGCCTTTGCAAATCACCCTTCAAGTTTCAAATTTGGTTGGAAACCTATAAACAAGCGGTCAAACCTTTTATTTTTCACTTTTCAAATATAAATTTAAAAATTCTAGAGGTCAAGGTAGTCAAACCCCATCATATCATAGTATGAAATACCCTCCTTTTAGGATACAACAAGGCCATACATTTTCACTTAACGTGATTCATAATCATAAACCTACATTTGGATTTAATCCATGTTTTTTTGATCTATTAGCCCTAGTTGTTCATTTTGTTAGGATCCATGAACTAACAAAAATACTAGTATATTGTGTGCACATGATTAAACATTGAAATATTAATGCGTGAGAGTTAGGAAGTAGGTAAAGATATACATATTATATGTAATTGGAAAATTTAATTAGATGCTTGCCAATAATTGCAAAGAAATTAAATGTAATTCCCTTTATATCCCAAATATAAGAGAACATGTTGATAGTTGGACTTTAAGAGGGTTAGATACTTTGGTTTTGGAATGCTTTAAAATATAGTATCTTGTCTTCAGATTCTTATTTTTAATGTCTGATTCAAAATCAATGAGAAGTCTGACCTTTCTCTACTCTGTTAAATATCTCTATATGTGCGAATGAGTGTTTATGTGTTTGTAGGGTTTATGAAGGAGAGAAATGACTTCTTATATTTTCTGTAGTAGGAAAAATGATAATATTGTGAAATAAAATTGGGACATTAAATAAGCATTTATTTAATACACTTTGGAGGATAAAGTAGTCAAAATCTGTTTCAAAAGTTGGAGTTAGAAGCCAACAAGGATTGTACCTAACTACTATCATTTTTGTTCCATGTGGAATAATACACTCAATTGTCATATATATATACATATACTTTGTTTTGGAATATTCCTCATATTCCTTCTCTCAAAGGGATTTAAAAATCAAGAAGCAATTGGGTAAAGCTGATCCTGAATTGAGCAAGAAGGAATTTGATCTAAAATGAATCTTTTAAAAGTTTCTTAAGATATCAACAACAATTGTTTCCAAGTGGATATATTGCATGGATAAAACACTGCAAACTACAATAATCATAGTCCAAATTGGTAAGCATTATATTCTAGCTATTAAATCATATGTGTTTATTGTTTTAGGTTGGATAATTGAAATTATCGTTTCACTGTGTTGTTTGATATGCACATAATGTATTTAAGGACAACATTTTCATTTCATATAATATATTAGCTTCACATGGAACTATCCTCTTGAATTGTTCCTTTTCTATTTTTCTTTCACCCTATCACCATTACCATTGGACATTTCAGAACAATTGCTAGTTGTAAGCATATGCACAAGGAACACACATATAATCGGTATAAGCATAAATGTGTAAAGTATGCAAACCAAAATCATCACGTGTTGTAACATTAGAATTACTAGTAACATTATCATCACAATTGCAACAATTAGTAGGATGTGTATTCGGTGTAAGCTCCTTACTACGTACATTTACGAGATAAATAAGATGGGAATATAAGTTAGCTATGATCTTGGCAACTGTGAGAATATTACTCTTAAATAGGGTTTAAATCCCCTCTTAAGTGTTCTTATGTTATAAACTTTAGTTTATAAACAAATAAATAAAAATATGTAATGTTTTTATTTATTTAATATAAAATTTAGGTTATACATTAAATAAATTAATTAAATCAATTTATTGAAGTGGTGGGGTGCTTCACGAGAAGACACACCTGTAAAAACCACTTATATAGGCCTCTCGAGGCCCGATAAAATTAATTCAATTAAAAATGTTGAAAAAGGGAGAGAAGTGGTGAAGAAGGGTTATTGGATTGTAAAAATTGTGTTTCTCAAGGTTAAATGGAAATCTATCTTTTGAGTGGGTTTTTACCTCGTATGAGGTTTTCCACGTTAAATATGTGTTCACTGTGTAATTTTTATTCATTTTGTTTTTATTATAGTTTAATTCATAATGTTTAACTTTGCAATATGTATTTACTTACTCGGACCTCGACATGGTACCAAAGCATGGTTGTTTAGATAATTTAAATTATTTATGTTTTATTTAAATAATTGTAACCATGTTGGTTGGTGGGTGGTTATGACCCATGCAATGTATAAAATGAGCCCCATTCAATTTAATTTTACTCACACACATTGTCTCTCGCAATTTTTTTTGATTAGGTAAAAAGAGTGGTTTTTTAAGGGGACCAAAAAACTGCAGTACACAGTTTCAAGAAGTTACAGAAGGAGATACATATAAAGCAATGAAGAACAAGAGAAACTATCTCTACTAACGACAAAGAGGAACTACTATAACAATTCCACACAGTCATCATAAAAGTTTAAAATAATACATTTAAAAAAAAAGCCATAAATCAGCCCAAGGTGTGAGATCTAAGAGTCATTTTGGAAGGGGATGCCATTAAATTAGAAGAGTTCCTTTTTTTGTTCTAGACCATAGTACAATCATCCTCATTGGAGTCTTCAACATCTTCAGGGCTACATGATAGGATAACTTCAATGGAATTTATGGGCCAAAATTAAGACAAAGGAGGGGAAGAAGGGGGTTCCCTCTCCACATCCGTCTCAATAGGGGCATGATGAGGTTCTTGAGAAGGGTTCTCCTCAATAAGTGAGGTTTCCACCCTTGAGGGGTCCTTATCTAAAATTGAATCATCAAAAAACTCATAAGGAACAATAACAATGAGGCGGGAAGGGGTTCTTATTCACTCAGATTTTTCTCTTAGAGCGCCCATAATCTTTCATCAAATGAATGACAACGTGACATCTATAATAATGGTAAGCTAGTTTCTTGTAGTCCTACCATTGAGACCATGATCTTTATCCAATTCGAAGATTAATCATGTCTGAGAGATCTTGGGAAAGGTCTAAATCTACTAAAATATGGACATAGGTAGTATGAAATAGTTCAGCAGTGTCATCATTAGTTTTAACAAATTCCCCCAAAGCATTTCCAATAGCTTCAAGGCATGTTTCATTCCAAAGCCACAAGGGAAGACCAGGTAGATTAACCCAAGTATGAAGGGTATTAAAAGAAGCTTTTAAAGGATCGAAAGAGGGAAACTAGGGTTTAGACATTAGCCCATGATCTGCCACACCCAATAATAATTATGAATAATATCATGGTCTCTAGACGACTCAAAACCAACAATAAAATATGCATTAGAACAAGGATAGAGTACCACTTTACCTTTGATTTTAGGACACCAAAGTTTAACAATCCATACCTTTAGATGGGAAAGCTTGGGCTAGTAGTGGTTGAATTTGTAGATTAGACCATGTTTGCTGAAATCTTCCTCCTAATCTCAAACCTTATGGAACATAGAACCCTCAAATTTGAGAAAAAGAGTATTGGATGCGGGTTTCAGAGGCTACTTCCCCTGATGTACATTTCTTGCAGTTCTAAGATGATATAGTACAACAAAAAAAGAAGGGTGCTCTGAGTGTGGTCCATCCGACTGGGGATAGGGAACCCACACAGAGGAAGGGGAGGGGCAGAGGATGCACCCCTGACACAGACCCTTAGCTACCATGGACACCTTGGTTGCCACAACGGGCTCATCATAAGTCAATCCAATGCCATGGTAATCATATTCCCCTGAGTCGGGGAGGGGTAGAGGATGCACCCCTGACACAGATTTATGGCTTTGGTCATTCATAGGAGAGCACTCCATCTTCTAACACTAAAAACATCCACTGCTCATTCGCAGGGGACTCTCGCAAATCTTTTTTTATCCCTTCAAAATTTTGGAGTATTTTAAAGACTCTCAAGAAAGCCCACTTTACATTCAAGTCCAGGTAAGTCTTTACAAAAAAAATTGGCATGAATTTTATTTCTACTATGGTCTAACGTGTGCAGGAAAACTAAATTTCAAGGTTAATTGGGATGGTTCCCAAGTTGGAGACATCTTCCTGATTTATAGGTTCTTAAATTTTCTCATTGGTTCGTGACACACAATTGTTGGTTTGGGACCACTTTGCATATTAAAATTCTTTACTAAAACTTGCCTCCAATTTATTTTCAATTATATTTTTGAATAAACCTACTTCATGCACTTTGTGTGGGCTCCTGCACATTTTATTTAAGGCTTAGATAAGCCTTAAGCCTTCACGTATTTTTAAGGGGAGTACTATCCCATTTAAACTCTCCACCCCTTTAACTGGTTACCACATCATATGTGCTTTAGTGCTTGGTTGACCGCTTCACTTGGCATGTAGTTTAATTAAAACCTTGGTGAAAGAATTTTTTAAGAAGAAGAAGAATTTTAACATCGACAAGGCTACCAAAGACAACCTATGGGACATAAGATCTTGCTAAAAATTCTTTTTGGCATTCAGATGTCCTGTTGGTGAGTTTAATAATCAGCTCCCCTATTTTTTCAACCATATTCTCGGTGAAAATATCTTGAAATGATGCAGTAGCTACCGTGCTAGTAAACTAGGCCCTAATGTCATTATAAGCATTACAGTCCAACATGAAATGTTTCTTTGACTCCATTGTACTAGATGTGCAAAAGACACAAATTATCTCTTCCCACGCTCTTTAGATATTTTCCATCTTCATGTTTCACACTGAAGCTGATGTGAATTTTTTCTCAGTTGAGTTATGAAGATCTTTTCTTTCCATGGGATACTAGCCCCAATAAAAGCATTTTGTTGATGATCACATGTAGAGTTGAATTCCTCTAAATAATACCTCTTCTTTCTCCCTAACGACTTTTCCCACATAGCTTGGCGGAATTTATCTATAATAATTTTTTTTGTCTTGGCTATTATTAGGACACGCATTCAAGTAAATTTTCCATTTTAAAGCCATTTTTTGTTTTGATTCATCCATTACTTCTTTCTTTTATCCAAATACTCATTGAGGACAACCTTCGGCCATCTACTACCTTCCACTTGCTCAATCCTTTTTTAAAAATGTTATGAGACGAACCATAACAGTAGCTTTTAGAGGTATAACCCTCGTTTCAACTAGAAGAATCTCATATGGGACCAAGGTATTTAATTTGAACTTGTTAGTAATCATGCTTTTTTGAATCCTCTCAAATTGTTTCCACCTTGAGTTTGAAATACTGCTAGCCCAAACCTCACATCCGTAAAGCATCACTGGAGTTACTAAAAGTCCAAAAAAGTCTGCATAGTTTTTAAATCCCATAATTCCACCTCTCTACATTTGTTTTGGAAAGCATAAAAATCTATCCACCCCCCTAAAGTTCTATTTTTGCTAAAAATCTCCTAGTTGAGCTTGTTATTAAAGTCAAACCCAAGATATTTATACTCTGTTACTTCCTCTAAAATGCTTTCCATCGAGATAGAAATCATACCGAGTTCTTTTCTTTTTGTTGGAGAATAGCATAAATCTTGGTCTTACTGGTATTGACTTGCATCCCCACTTCTTTGCAAAAGTTCTCAAGCACACATAAATGCTTTTGAAGGCCTTGAGCGGACCTAACAATCAAGATAATATCATCAACATCAAGGAGAAGTCTTACAACATACTCTCCTAGGTGAACACCATCTTCACTCTACATATTTAACCTTTCCTCAAGTTTTGTCAATATATAGACCAAATAAAGTGGGTGATAATGGGCATCCTTGTTTAACCCCAATATCACTCTTGAAACTTTCCGAGATACCAGTTTTGAATTCTAATTTTGTCTTATACTTTTTCATAAAATCTAGGAACAACTGCTTTGTGATGCACTGAAATACCAAACTCCTTCATTCTATCCCATGGCTTGTTCCTAGGAACTGTGTCAGAAGCCTTCTTGAAGTCAACAAAACAACAATAAGCTTCCTCTTTATCATTCCCAAATTTTTCAATTATGTGCCTCAAAGTGATACCATGATCTATTGTTGAATACTTAAGTTTGAACCCTGCTTGTGCTTTTGTTCTCTTACCTTTTTCTTCTGTCCACTTGCTGATTCTGCAACCCACCATGCTACCAAACAAATTTACAAACAATGGGTTGATCATGATCCACATGGCCCCTCCTTAGCACTTGGTTGGCGTGTTGTTTAAATCACTTAAACTAGCATTTTTGGTGGTTGTGGCTTAGGCCAGGTTCATGCCTTTGATGTGACTGCCCCCATATATGGTTATTTTTTTTAATTGTAAAAGTTTGTAATAAAACTTTAAACCTATTTTATTACAAACTTTTTCCCTAAACGAGTTCTTAAGAATGTATTGAATTGTATGGGGTCAAATTGTGACACTTGATCAAATTAGAATATCATTAAATAACAGTGGTAGCTTCATGTGGACCATTATATTTAGTTTTCTTTGTGTTTTGAAATAGTCTTAGACAATGTTTATTTCCTAACCACTTAAACATGAATAAAGGTGGGTAAATATTAAAGGGCCGCTTCTTATTTGATTAGAGCGTTCCATTTGATTTGAATGTGTCCTAATAATATGGAAACATCAGCTTCAAGGCCTCTCTCAAGGTATGCTTTCGCAATTAGAAAATTTTACCTCCTGGAGCATGACACATTTTATTGCACCAACTGTCTTGTCCCCTTGGGATAATTGGGAAATAAAATTGTTCCCAGCCCTAGTTATTCCCTATGTTCCATCATATGACCTTGGTGAAGCTCCGTGATGCATGTTTAGCCCTTTTCACCTCATTCCAACCATTCTCGTTGACCAATGCAACAATGCCGCTTGTCAAGCTGAGAGACAACCACATTTTATTGTACCAATTGTCCTTTCCCCTTGGGAAAGTTGGGACACAAAGATTTTCCCAAGCCTAAGAGGATTCCAAAAGCCATATTTCATAAAAAATCAAACTGTCATGCTACTTCTACATGTGCATTTGAGAACTCACTTCCGAAAATAAAGTTATAAAAACACATTACCCTTTCCCATTTCGGGTTCATTTTAAGATACCTCTTGGAAATTGGAGGTGGAAAATACCTGGTGAATATCCTTAGAACCAGTTTCGTGGGAAGGCAAATTTTTTGGGGGTTGTATGCAAAATTTTCACCTGATTTTCAAGTGGTGTGATAGAAAGCTGCAGACGCGCATAGGAGATTTGTTGTTTTGCATCTGCAACCTGTTGGTCTGAAAATCTGTCGCGTGGACAGATCTATGGATAGACGAGCCAACAGTGTGCAGGGCTTAGCCCCTCTTTGAGACAGCAAAGCGAAACTGGTTTATTGCTACTTCTACTAGCAGGAACCTATGCAAGTCTCACAGATTCTGCCTTCGGGGGTTGGGATCTCATCCCAGTAGAGTGTTCTAGGCTGCGAAGAGAAAGGAATAAAAGAAGGAGAAGAGAAAGAACAGATCCGAAGGAAGAAAAGAAATGAGTTCCAAAGCGGAAGGGTCAGAAGATCTATGCTTTGGGCTTGGTAGTAAACAGAGCCAAACCTACTCGCATAAATAAACAAAGCAATACTGATAAACAAGTGACGGAAAAGTAGATATGAATTCAACAGAATAAACTCATGCAGATCTAACATAAGAAAGATCTTAATGTATAACACAGTTATTGAGCACAAAGTCTGAATAATTGTATTAATTGTTTTTATCTGTTACAAGAAAGCTCAAAGTCTTTCTCTCTTCACCTCTATTTCTATCTGAAAAATGTTCACCTTTTTCGAATACAACAAGTATTCCTGTATATATAGAAGATGAGGAGGAGAGAAGACAAAAGCCAACAAACAACACACAAAATATCTTACAAGATATTTACAAAATATCTAAAGTCATGTTGACTTTTACATCTTTGAGTGGATGACATCATCCCATGATGCAACATGGATGATGTCATCGTTTGTACCAACATACTTGAGATATTGCGAAAAGAAAGTCGGAGAATAGAGAAGGAGAAGAAGAAGAACAGCTACTCGTCATCATCATCCTGCAGCCGAAAAGGGGTAGCTTGTTTCTGATGCTGCTCAGGTGATGTTATTTGGAACTGAGCGCGGTATTCCAAGAACTTGCTGATCATTGGCCCGAATTGATCCTGTGATGGATCCTGGTGCCTTTCACTGATTGCTTCGCAAGTTTCCCGCTCATCAATGAGCTTTTTCGGGGACCTTGGAATAGTCTTTACCCGCCTCGATTAGGGACCCGATGAAGTCTCTACAGGCCAGTAGGTTGTTGATGGATTCGATGTCGAAAGTGACTTCTGGCCCTGTCCCTTGAGAAGCTAACTCCTTGAAAATTCGGATAGTATCGTCAGCTGATCTCAAGGTGAGGGAAGGAGTGAGCAACCCTGGAGTCATAGATAGAACAATCTTCTCCATTTGATGCATCGCATCCAGGGCCTCTTCCTTCACCTTGTCTATCTTCTCTAACACAAATTCGAGCTGATCTATCCTGTAGTCCAGAGTGGACATAGTCTTGTTGAGGGTCCTTGGATGACCGAATACTCCAAACTTGACCAAATCTTCGACTGAACAGTCGAACATTTGTTGGAAGGCCTCGTGTTGGAGTCTTGCGTTTTCGAGCTCTTCTGACACTGGACTTGCTAATGTTTGGAGTTCCTTATTCGCCTTCTCGATGTTCAGGTATAAACTAATATACTCGGCGATCACCTTTTCACTATCCTTAAGGATTTGGCTCCTCCAAGCAGAAACAGCCATACCTTGCTCGCCGATCTTTGAGTATTCATTGATCTTCTCCTGACTGAGCAGCTCAGGAGTCTCGGCGGCAGTTGTGGGAGGTGCACTTCCCATCTTCTGTAGGGCTTGAAGCAGGTATTTATTCTGCTCCTTTAGTAGCCTCTTTTCTTCTTTGGCTTCTTGAAGCTTTTCACAAAGTGCATTAACTGCGGAACGAGCTTCCCCCTGAAGACTTTCAGAGGATGTCCCCATTGTGACTTGGGTCACTGTGAAATCTGCCGGAGACAGATCTTCTTTCTCTTTGGTGGGATCGGGGTAGGCAATTTCCATAACCCTCTCACCTGCAGCGCTCTTGGAAAAGCGTGTAACCGGCTTGTGCTTCTTTGACTCCTTTAGCCGGAATGATTGAAAAGTCCATCGGAGCGATGGGGACTTTCCTCTTTGGTTGGCTCAGTTGTTGAGAGATCCAAGCTGGTCCTATTGAAGAAGGACCAGAGACAGAGGGGGAGGCAGCAACGGTAGAAGAGGGGAAGAACGTGGAGACACGCGGCGGCGGCATTGAAAGAATAGCCGAAGACATGCCCACGGGAGGAAGGGAAACCGCAGCTGCAGAAGACATGGGAAGGGAAGGGAGTCCGGAAATGAGGGAAGAAATGGAGGAAGACAAATCAGCGAGAGAGGAGAAGATGGACGAAGAGGCAGGGGAAAGGGTAGAAGAAGGGGGAGAGGACACAACCAAAGGAGTGGTTGCCGACACCTGAGGAAGGGGAGGAAGAGAAGAAGAAGGGATAGAAGGGACCTCTGAAGTTGTAGCAATGCCGACATCCTGAGTGGATGGGCCTTCGGGAACGTCCTCCGCGAATTCCTCTTCCAAGGTTATGACCTGTTCTGGCTCCGAGGGAAGAGGACTTTCAGGGGCTTCCTCCTGACTGGTGCTTGATTCACCTGCTGCACCCTTGCCTTTTAGCTGCTTCTTTGACCTTGGGGGTGCATTACCCAAAGGAGAAGTTGTAAAATCTACACCGAGGTAGATCAACCCATTCATACGGCACCAGCGCTCCGTTCTCCGCATGGTTTCTTTGACCCTCTCCTCAATTGTCTGAGGAGCCTTGCTTCTATCAATGGCCGGGAAGGGCCAATTGTCCCCATCTGTGTTATTGTACACCTTGTCGACTTCATCTTCCGAAGTTTGGAAGCCTTTGGGGACGATGGCCATTCCATACTGAATAATTTTTACTATTGTCAAGCGCGAATGATCCTTTCTCCTGAGTGCCACCTCGTGGATGACGTCGATGTAAATGTCCTCAATTTGAGGGACATGGATAGGATCAAGCTTAGCCCTTGGCAAGCAGCCCCTTGGGTCGAATGTAGGCCTTGCTGGGAAATCATGCTTTAGATTGAGCAATTCTAGCTCGGCAAACATCTCCTTCACCTTGTGATAGGTTGAACAAGTGTAACGGCCTACTGTGAGGGGGAAAGGAGTTCCACCCTTCTTCCTTTTCTGGCACTTCTCATGATATGTGACCAGCTGCCTTGACAATTCCAATAGAACCAGCTTTGGTCCAGCATATCTTGGCAACCTGGTGGGCTCTCCCAAGAAATTGGCCGCCCTTAGATAGGTGAATGTGGGAAATTGGGTGAACAAGGCCCCCCACTTCTCCACAGCAGAAACAATGTTCTTGATGGTGCGGCCATGAGTCAACTTTGGTCGCAGCATGCATATAATATGGTAGAAGAAAGCATCATTGATTTTTGAAAAGTGTTGGATGCTATTCTCCAGCTTTAGCTCTGGGTAGTATTCATATATCTTGGCCTGAGGCCAAGTTCCACTTCGGTGCAGCCCTGGATAATCCCTTTCAGACGCAGCAGCATACACTACGTAGGAGTTCATATGAAACACTCCTGTTGTGGCAAACTGTTGTAGCTGCTCCGAAATAGCGCTGCTTATTATTTCCCCCCAGCAAAAGCGCTGATCGGGCAAATTCTTGTTCATTGTCTCCAGGTACCGCAGCATCCATTTATGGAAGTAGTGGGCGTCTGAAAGCCCGAAGACTCTGCTCAGGAAAGTGATGGTGTCACTGAGTTCTTCGGAGAAGTCGCTTCGGTGGATAGTCTGGGGCCACCGGGTCACTACCTTCTTATTTTTGAGGTAGACTTCATTCATTAATTGCATGCACAGGTCCTCATTGTCCTTCCCAGGTCTTGACACATTCTTGCTGGCTAACAGCCACATAGTTCCGGTGATGAGGGATGCCAAGCATCAACTCAAAGCGACGAGCAGTAAGGTTTATAACTACCTCGCCCTTGCTATCCTCGACACATCTCGTGTCTGCGTTGTAAGATTGGGCGACCACCATTATGAATTCGTTATTAACAGCACTGACAGGAATCCCACCGGCGAAGTGCAGGGCGCTGCCTATCAATTTATCCATCCATGGACTCCTTGTCACTTTCTGAGTCCGTACCCAGAATTCCTCTATGTCAATGTGGCCCAGTTCAGAATCCCTGACATCCATATTACACTCTGCCTGTGATTCGGGCATTCTGACCCTTTGGTATTTATACTTCATTTCTTCTTCTGTCAGCTTAGCCTTTCCTCTTGGTTTGGCGGGTCTCTTGCTTGACGTAGACATGTGTTCTTCAAGGCTTATCTGACGATCTGCACGTAGAAGGAGCGAAACCCAATCCAAGAAGCTTGAATTAGTCATTTGATCTTCCATTGGAATACTAGCAGAAGAAAGAGTTAGAACTTTTAAGGTTCGGGGCGCAGGGCGCATGGAAAATGTATATAACAGGCTGAATAGTCAAGGCGCACAGGAAAAGGGTGCAACAGAGGTTAAGTTGGCGCCAAAGGCGCATGGCGCATGGATGAAGCAGACTGCATTTTATAGAAGGGCGCACAGGAAATGCATGTTACATTGAGGTTTGGTGCGCCCTTTGGCGCATGGGCAGATTGTGCAACATGGAAAAAAGGCGCGCCAAAGGTATATGGCGCGGCGCATGGGGGGGCTACACAACATCATGTACTTGCAACGGAAGGTGCGCCCGCGCCTTGGAGGCTTTACACTTGCACAAATAGCTCTTGCGTTGCATGGAAGCTGGGCGCGCCCTTTAGCGCATAGAAGAGGGATGCAACAGGGGTAAAAGATGCGCCAAAGGGATATAAGGAGGCGCGGGTTTCGAGCGTGTTACGGGCCGAAAGGGTGCGCCTAGGGGCGCATGATTTTTAACTGCAGCATGCTGGGTAGACGCGCCGAGGGGCGCGACTGTCTAAGGTGCAACATGACGCACGCGGCAACGCGCCATGGGGAATACTTGAAATACTTAAGCATTTTCACATTTCAACCTCCACTTCGAAAGGACGCTTGGCATCACTTAGTTTGATAAAATAGGATCAGACCAAGCCAAAATAAAACCATCCCTCCCTTTTCCTACAAATCTGGAAAGAGGGAGGGAGAGAAGAAAGAAAGCACAGACCAGGCAGGGGAAGAAAAGTCCAATGCAAAACGACATTCAAGGAGGGAAACAAGCCAGGCACAAACGAAAACTGATGAAAACCAGCAAGCAAGCACACAAAGAACAAAAATGAAAAAGAGGATGAACCTCTTACCTTAACAATATAGCCAAAATCCTTGAAAGCGGGTCCACAGAGCAAATGACAATGACAGAGCAGAGCTGACAAGTCCAGAGGATATCACGTGCTTGATCAAAATGAACAATGAAAATGACAGGGCGGGCACTGGTATATATAACAAAATTTGTCATTAATGCGCCAACCACCATTTGAAAAGGCGCGCGAAAACGGCTGTTGACAGGGGAAAGCGTGCGCCCTTTGGCGCGAGGCGCAACAAATGATATGTCAACATCGACACGAAGCTATGTGCGCCCTTTGGCGCACCAAAACTTGATGTAACAAAGATATTACGTGCGCCCTTCGGGCACCAAAAACTTATTCAACATCCTTTGGCGCACCGAAAGACGTGCTAACATGGAAAACCATGCGCCAAAGGCTTTTAAGGGGCGCATCAAAAATTGATGTTACAGGCAAAATCCATGCGCCCAGCCAAAAAGGCTCAAAAAAGACTAAGTTCGAAAGCTAAATTTCCCGAGGAGGAACTTTAAATCGTTTCGAACGCGAGGGATCCCTATCGAGGGATCAAGACAAAATTTTCGGTATGGTTATCGGTAAAATTGCCCTTGTCAATTTTATGGGATAACAGCTGGCTCTTTCTGGGGACTATCCTTGAGTAAACTCAGGGGTAGAGAATCCCAGATCACATGTGCCTATCCATTGGGCAAGGAGTCAAAAACAAGGGGGACCGGAGGGAGAACAAAGGAAACACACAAAAACCGAAAGCAGACACACGACAAAAGCAAACACACAACTAAAATAAACTGTACAAAGAAGAGAGCAAGCTCTACTTCCTGAAGATCTTGAGATGTTGCCCGCTATAAGGAAGCGGGAGTTCAGCTCCATCCAGATACGAGAGATAGAAACTATTCTCTCCATTGAGTTGCTTGATTTTGAAGGGTCCTCTCCATAAGGAGTCAAACTTTCCATGCATACCCTTTGGCTCTCTTCGCTTGTCCCAGAGAAGGACAAGATCTCCCACTTCAAAATTCCTCTGCTTGGCCTTCTTGTCGAAAAGCTTCTTCACTTGATTCTGATGTTCAGTGATCCTGTCGACCACCCTTACTCTCTTTTCTTCAAGTTCCGCAAGGTACATGATTCTCTTTTCCAGAGAACTTTGAAAAGTTTCATCTTCGATTGCTCGTGCCAAGCGTAGAGCAGGAAGTTCCGCTGAAATGGGAAGTTCGGCATCAGTGCCATATAACACTTGAAAAGGTGACATGCCGAGAGATCTCTTGGGGGTAATGCGGTCCGCCCACAAAGCGTCGTACAAAGACTTGTGCCACATCCGCTGATTTTCATCTACTAATTTCCGTATGATGGTCACCAAGTTCTTATTACTGGATTCTGCCTGACCATTTCCCTGAGGATAATAATCTGAGGCATGTGCTAAAGTTATCCCATATTCATAGCAAAAACTAATAACTTCCCGGGAAGAGAAGTTAGAAGCATTATCAGCAACGATTTTATTTGGAATGCCAAACCTGACAATGATATTCTCTTTGATAAAACTGCAAACTACCTCGGAAGTAGCATGCTTGACGGGTATGGCTTCCACCCATTTAGTGAAGTAATCTGTTGCGGTGAGGACATAGCTATGTCCAGCACTCGATTGAGGATTGAGTGCACCAATAAAATCAATTCCCCATTGCCTGAATGGTTCATTGATAATGACCGGCCTTAGGGGGAGGGCAGCCAACTTGGGCTTGCCGACGAATTGCTGACAGGGTTCACATTTTGCCACCCAGGTAGCCGTATCTTGAAAGAGCGTCGGCCAGTAGTACCTGGCTCGAATGATTTTGTGCGCTGTCACGGAAGAAGAAAAATGGCCTCCACAGGCTGAGTTGTGAAAACTTTCCAGCAGTTTTACTTGCTGGGGCTTGTCAACACATCGCAGAAAGACACCGTCTATCCCGCGCTTATATAAACCTTCATCCCAGATGACATATTTAGCTGCCCTGAGCTTTATAGTACGCTTTTCCTTTGCAGTGAGGTGCATTGGGCATTCGCCGTAGGTAAGGAAGAAAGCGATGTCGGAGTACCATTCGTCACTAGTTGAAACAAACAAAACCAGAGGTAGAGAATCAGGCCCTTCCAGAGGGCTTTGCGCTTCGTTGGTGCAATCTCCTTTCTCTCTAGGGCCATCTGAGTCTTTGTTTTCAGCCATTAGCTGACACAGGCCCTTGCCTCTTACCAATTTGGTTGGCTTAATGTCCAGGTCATATTCCTGGACCTTTGCGATCCAATTCCCTCTTAAGCTTCCTAACTCCTGCTGAGTTAGAACTGACTTTACCGCCGTGTCAGGGACCAGCACCACCGTGTGCGAATTTAGAATGTAATACCTAAAATTCTTCACTGCTTTGACAACGGCAAAAGCGTGCTTCTCCAACTGAGTCATTTTCAACTCGTGAGGCTTGAGAGGAGAACTCATGAATGCAATCGGGGATTCAATATCCTCTGAATTCTTTTGCATTAGGATTGCAGACACAGTATGTTCGGAGGCGTAACTATACATAATGAAGTTCTTGGAGAAATCCGGACATACCAGGACCGGCGCATGAGCAACAGAAGTTTTTATCTCTTCAAACGACCTTTTCCCCTCTTCACTCCATCTGAAAGTGGGTGACCCTTTCATCATGTTCAGTATGTGGCGGGTCTTCTCAGCAAAATCAGGGACAAAACGCCTAAGAAAGTTCACCTTTCCGAAGAAAGAATGAACACCATTCTTGCTTGTAGGCAGAGTAAGGCTTTGGATAGCCTTAACTCTTTCGGCATCAATCTTCGTTCCTTCTTTGCTAACCACATGGCCTAGCAATTTCCCTTCCGTAACCCCAAAAACAGACTTTTTAGGATTTAGGGAAATCCCATGTTCTCGACACCTGGCCAATACTTGCTCCAAGTGATCACAATGATCACTTCGTCGTTTGGAGAACACGGTTAAGTCATCTAGATAAACTACAATGACTTTTCCCATCATGCCTTTGAATGCAAAGTCCATGGCCCGCTGAAAAGTGGCACCAGCGTTGGTTAGGCCGAAAGGCATCCTGCTATAGGCAAATGTACCCCATGGAGTAGTGAATGCTGTTTTGAATTGATCTTCAGGTGAGACTTCAATCTGATTGTAGCCTGAAAAACCATCAAGCATAGACAGCATTTCTGATCCAGTTACTGCTTGCAGAACTTGATCCATTATGGGAAGAGGGTAGTTGTCTTTCAGTGAAGCTTGATTCAAGTTTCGGAAGTCTACGCAGATGCGTATTTCACCGTTTTTCTTGCGTACCGGCACAATGTTCGCCACCCAAGTGCTGTGATGGATAGGGAAGATGATTCTTGCGTCCAGCATCTTCTGAATTTCGGCCTGAATGGTGCCCGAAATCTTGGGATTATAGTGCCTCTGCTTCTGACGGAAGGCTCTGGCATCCTCTTTTAGCGGTATATCATGCTGAACGTCCTTTGGCTTGAAGGACTTTAAGTCGGCATAGGACCATGCCAATACATCCATATATCTTTTCAGCAACTTGACAAATTTCCGCTTTTCTTCTGGCGTGCAACATTTCCCGATGTTCACGAACTGCGGATGTGCCTCAGAACCTATATTGACTGGTTCTGTCTCTGGAGATGAGTCAGGATCGTCCCGCCTCTTCTTTTTCACAAAACGGTCATGCCTGTCAAATAGGCGCTCCAGAGAAACCAGGCCTTTTGGAATTTTATTTCCCTTAAGCTGACAAATGCCATCGTTCTCCTTTGTTTCGTGGTTTTGACTGTTGATTGATTCACGGCACGTAGAGGTGGATCCTTCAAAATACAACTCATCAAAATTTTCTGCTTTTTCTAGAAAGGCAATGAGATGATTATCATCGTTGAATACTTGCCAATGCTGAGAGTTGTCTGGTACGCTTGGGCGGAAAACCACTTCAATGGTGTATTTGTTTGTTTTCAAACCCGGGTGCGGGAGCATGAGAGATGCTGAAACAGCCAACGAATCAGCCATGTCATTTTGAGCTCTTGGAATCGCTCCTATTGAAAAGGCATCAAATTCCTCAATGCTGTCCCATACTGCATTACGGTAGTGCCTGAGCCTCTCATTCTTTACTTGGTAAATCCTTTTGACCTGATTTACAACCAGCTCGGCATCACCTTGAACTTTTAGATTTTTTATTCCTCTTTCCTTTGCGGCTTGCATACCGAGTAAGAGAGACTCGTACTCAGCAGTATTATTCGTATTGAAAAACTGCAATTTGAAAGAGAGAGGAATGACCTCCTCCTCAGGAGATATTAGCACAACCCCAGCGCCACATCCACTAGTCGCGCAGCTGCCATCGAATTGCAAGGTCCAGACCTTATTAAGGTCCTTTTCTTGAACGAAAACTTCCTTTGTATCCGCCTCGGTGGATAAGAAGTAGTTCCCCATCCCTGATGATTCGAAAAGGATTTGGGCTTTGGGGTCTTCAGAGCTAGTGACCAAGTATTTCTTTTGGGATTCCGGCTCCAAAGTTTGCATTACGCCCTTGACTGGAATTCTAGCTTTGGACCAGTCCATGTGAATTTCTCCACCAACTTCGCTGCAAAAACTTCTTCCCAGCAAAATTCCATAAGCTGCCGGAATGTCAGCGACAAGGACGGTCATCTTTACTCTTTTATCCGGAAAAGCTGCAAACGCAAACTGTGCGTCTTTGATTTGGCCAATCAATGGCACTTGTTTAGTTTCTAATGAGTAACATCTGCCGAAGGGCTTGGTAAGAGTGAGGCCCAAAGCATGAGCGACTTTGGCAGGCATGACGTTATCAGAGGCTCCGGAATCAATAATGCAATTGCTCAACTTATGGCCATTGATCAGGAGGGAGAGATAGAAAGGCTCTATCTTGCCAGATGCGGATGTCGAAGCAACATTTATGTGGGATTCAGGAGGAGTAGAAAGGATTCCTTTCAGGGAAACCGGTTTAGCTATAACAGCTTGACTTTGGATATACTTAGTCAATCTTACAAGCTGTTCGGGGTTTGACTGAAGATACTCAGCTTCAGACATTTGAATCTTGGTCTTCTTTGCATGATCTATTATATCAAACGCGGCCAAGGGTTGCGTTGGTGAGGGAATGAGTCCTTCACTTCGCGGTGGTGGAATGGGATTACTGATCTTAGTAGGAACTTGAGGGGGCTGACTTGGAGGAGAGATGGGCGGAAAAGACTTCTTAGCAAAAGACTTAACAGGGAATTGAGTAGGAAGAGGATTACCTCTTCTAGCAATGGTTGGAGGTGCGTTTGACGCGACCTTCTCCTTCTGTACGTGGGCAGCAACTTCCGCCTCTTTTCCTTGTGAGCGGGTGAAAACGGCGTATGATTGTCCGCTTGCATAGCCTTGAGTACTCTCTTCTTCGTCAGATTCATCCTCGTCAAATTCCATATATCCAATAGTAGAGTCGCCAGTCGGCTCACCGACATCTTGATCATCTTCGTCTTGAAACGAAGGTTCTTCATAGTACTGCTCTTCTTCTTCAATCTCGGCCAGAGCATTGACCGGAGGGGCCTCTAGCGCCAACCGTGGAGTAGCTGCAGGCAAGCGCGGCCTTTGTGAAGCATTGTTAGGAACAAAATTCCTCCGCGGGATATCCCGATACGAGGAACTGGGAGAGGTCTGGGCCAGCTGCTTCTTCAGTGCAAGTAAGTCATTCGCCATCTTTTGGAATGCTGGATCAGACGAAGTGGTAGGCGAAGGGCCCAAAGACTTAGGCTTTACCTGATTCCTTTCTTAACTCGCCAGATATTATCAAATTGTCCTCTATCCGGATGGCAGCAGCCTGAGCGAGAGGCAAAGTAGCTACTCGCTCTTGAAGGAGTAAGAAGCTAACTTTTGAGCTCATGGCATTTACGAAAAAACACTTCTGATTCTCCGGCGTTGGAAGCATGGCAGTAGGGACACGGTTGATTAGAGCATTGAACCGGGCGACAAAATCGCGCATGGTCTCATTTGCCTCCTTCTTCAGATGAGTGATTCGTGACAATAAAGTAAATGCATCCTCTGAAGGTTTATACCTGTCTTCGAAAGCGTCCCGCAAAGTTGCCCAACTGGTGATAGATGCGGCCGGCAAATGCTGAAACCATTCAGCTGCAGGCCCTTGTAGAGTTTCCAGAAAGAGGCGAACTGACACATCTTCGTGGGTCACGTCCAATATACTGCATGACATAATGAAAGCAGAAATGTGGGAATCCGTGCTTTGATTTCCGCTCCCGTCGAATTTAGGAAAATTCTTTCGATTTCCGTGAGGGAGTGCGTGAACTGGATGTGGTAAAGCCAACGGACCCATAGCGTTTCCCCATGGTACCGCCATCTGAAAAGCCGGAAAGAGAACGCGAGCCGGAAGTGTAGTTCCGCTGAGTAGCAAAGCACTACAAAGGGATGTGGATGCTCCTGGCAAAAGACTTTTTCTTCGTGAAGGCGAGACACTCCTGGATGACCGGCTAGCTGAGCTTAGCGCTGAAAAACGTGCCGGTGTTACGCTGAAATTGTGCCTCTGAAGCAGATCGAAAGTAGGATCAGCTTCTCCACGGGCTCTTCTGCTGCGCGTAAAAGGTTCACTCGCCAGTGTACCTTTCAGATCTGCAATATTACAGCGCAGATTTAAACTTTATTTTTGGGTGTACTTGCTGATTTTCTGGTTTTTCTGACAAAAACCAGCAGCATGCACTTTTTTGGATATTTGAAAATTATCCTCTTCAGAAACCGATTGCGGTTAAATGACAAATAACAGCGAGGATAAGATGGCAGGGAAGATAGTAAGCTGATTTTTCAGATCTGGTTTTTAATTTTCAGAGGGTTTAGAACATTTCAGAAAATAGTTAAAAACTCAGATCTACGGAAAAATGATGATTTTGATAAAAACTCAGCGAACTAAAGATATGTAACAGGTCCAGATCTATGATTCTCAGAAGAAAATTTTCAATTTCGGGCACTTTTGCAAATTTTTGGATTTTCAACAAAAAGTTCAGATTTTGCAAACTGGCAGCGGTTTTATTATTTCTTCTTATTTTTTATCTTACTACCAGCACAGATCTGACAGATCTGTTCGATCCCCAGCGGAGTCGCCAAAAACTGTTGGTCCGAAAATCTGTCGCGTGGACAGATCTATGGATAGACGAGCCAACAGTGTGCAGGGCTTAGCCCCTCTTTGAGACAGCAAAGCGAAACTGGTTTATTGCTACTTCTACTAGCAGGAACCTATGCAAGTCTCACAGATTCTGCCTTCGGGGGTTGGGATCTCATCCCAGTAGAGTGTTCTAGGCTGCGAAGAGAAAGGAATAAAAGAAGGAGAAGAGAAAGAACAGATCCGAAGGAAGAAAAGAAATGAGTTCCAAAGCGGAAGGGTCAGAAGATCTATGCTTTGGGCTTGGTAGTAAACAGAGCCAAACCTACTTGCATAAATAAACAAAGCAATACTGATAAACAAGTGACGGAAAAGTAGATATGAATTCAACAGAATAAACACATGCAGATCTAACATAAGAAAGATCTAATGTATAACACAGCTATTGAGCACAAAGTCTGAATAATTGTATTAATTGTTTTTATCTGTTACAAGAAAGCTCAAAGTCTTCCTCTCTTCACCTCTATTTCTATCTGAAAAATGTTCACCCCCGAATACAACAAGTATTCCTGTATATATAGAAGATGAGGAGGAGAGAAGACAAAAGCCAACAAAACAACACACAAAATATCTTACAAGATATTTACAAAATATCTAAAGTCATGTTGACTTTTACATCTTTGAGTGGATGACATCATCCCATGATGCAACATGGATGATGTCATCGTTTGTACCAACATACTTGAGATATTGCGAAAAGAAAGTCGGAGAAGAGGGAGAAGAAGAAACAGAAGAAGAAGAACAGCTACTCGTCATCATCATCCTGCAGCCGAAAAGGGGTAGCTTGTTTCTGATGCTGCTCAGGTGATGTTATTTGGAACTGAGCGCGGTATTCCAAGAACTTGCTGATCATTGGCCCGAATTGATCCTGTGACGGATCCTGGTGCCTTTCACTGATTGCTTCGCAAGTTTCCCGCTCATCAATGAGCTTTTCGGGGACCTTGGAATAGTCTTTACCCGCCTCGATTAGGGACCCGATGAAGTCTCTACAGGCCAGTAGGTTGTTGATGGATTCGATGTCGAAAGTGACTTCTGGCCCTGTCCCTTGAGAAGCTAACTCCTTGAAAATTCGGATAGTATCGTCAGCTGATCTCAAGGTGAGGGAAGGAGTGAGCAACCCTGGAGTCATAGATAGAACAATCTTCTCCATTTGATGCATCGCATCCAGGGCCTCTTCCTTCACCTTGTCTATCTTCTCTAACACAAATTCGAGCTGATCTATCCTGTAGTCCAGAGTGGACATAGTCTTGTTGAGGGTCCTTGGATGACCGAATACTCCAAACTTGACCAAATCTTCGACTGAACAGTCGAACATTTGTTGGAAGGCCTCGTGTTGGAGTCTTGCGTTTTCGAGCTCTTCTGACACTGGACTTGCTAATGTTTGGAGTTCCTTATTCGCCTTCTCGATGTTCAGGTATAAACTGATATACTCGGCGATCACCTTTTCACTATCCTTAAGGATTTGGCTCCTCCAAGCAGAAACAGCCATACCCTGCTCGCCGATCTTTGAATATTCATTGATCTTCTCCTGACTGAGCAGCTCAGGAGTCTCGGCGGCAGTTGTGGGAGGTGCACTTCCCATCTTCTGTAGGGCTTGAAGCAGGTATTTATTCTGCTCCTTTAGTAGCCTCTTTTCTTCTTTGGCTTCTTGAAGCTTTTCACAAAGTGCATTAACTGCGGAACGAGCTTCCCCCTGAAGACTTTCAGAGGATGTCCCCATTGTGACTTGGGTCACTGTGAAATCTGCCGGAGACAGATCTTCTTTCTCTTTGGTGGGATCGGGGTAGGCAATTTCCATAACCCTCTCACCTGCAGCGCTCTTGGAAAAGCGTGTAACCGGCTTGTGCTTCTTTGCTCCTTTAGCCGGAATGATTGAAAAGTCCATCGGAGCGATGGGGACTTTCCTCTTTGGTTGGCTCAGTTGTTGAGAGATCCAAGCTGGTCCTATTGAAGAAGGACCAGAGACAGAGGGGGAGGCAGCAACGGTAGAAGAGGGGAAGAACGTGGAGACACGCGGCGGCGGCATTGAAAGAATAGCCGAAGACATGCCCACGGGAGGAAGGGAAACCGCAGCTGCAGAAGACATGGGAAGGGAAGGGAGTCCGGAAATGAGGGAAGAAATGGAGGAAGACAAATCAGCGAGAGAGGAGAAGATGGACGAAGAGGCAGGGGAAAGGGTAGAAGAAGGGGGAGAGGACACAACCAAAGGAGTGGTTGCCGACACCTGAGGAAGGGGAGGAAGAGAAGAAGAAGGGATAGAAGGGACCTCTGAAGTTGTAGCAATGCCGACATCCTGAGTGGATGGGCCTTCGGGAACGTCCTCCGCGAATTCCTCTTCCAAGGTTATGACCTGTTCTGGCTCCGAGGGAAGAGGACTTTCAGGGGCTTCCTCCTGACTGGTGCTTGATTCACCTGCTGCACCCTTGCCTTTTAGCTGCTTCTTTGACCTTGGGGGTGCATTACCCAAAGGAGAAGTTGTAAAATCTACACCGAGGTAGATCAACCCATTCATACGGCACCAGCGCTCCGTTCTCCGCATGGTTTCTTTGACCCTCTCCTCAATTGTCTGAGGAGCCTTGCTTCTATCAATGGCCGGGAAGGGCCAATTGTCCCCATCTGTGTTATTGTACACCTTGTCTACTTCATCTTCCGAAGTTTGGAAGCCTTTGGGGACGATGGCCATTCCATACTGAATAATTTCTGCTATTGTCAAGCGCGAATGATCCTTTCTCCTGAGTGCCACCTCGTGGATGACGTCGATGTAAATGTCCTCAATTTGAGGGACATGGATCGGATCAAGCTTAGCCCTTGGCAAGCAGCCCCTTGGGTCGAATGTAGGCCTTGCTGGGAAATCATGCTTTAGATTGAGCAATTCTAGCTCGGCAAACATCTCCTTCGCCTTGTGATAGGTTGAACAAGTGTATCGGCCTACTGTGAGGGGGAAAGGAGTTCCACCCTTCTTTCTTTTCTGGCACTTCTCATGATATGTGACCAGCTGCCTTGACAATTCCAATAGAACCAGCTTTGGTCCAGCATATCTTGGCAACCTGGTGGGCTCTCCCAAGAAATTGGCCGCCCTTAGATAGGTGAATGTGGGAAATTGGGTGAACAAGGCCCCCCACTTCTCCACAGCAGAAACAGTGTTCTTGATGGTGCGGCCATGAGTCAACTTGGTCGCAGCATGCATATAATATGGTAGAAGAAAGCATCATTGATTTTTGAAAAGTGTTGGATGCTATTCTCCAGCTTTAGCTCTGGGTAGTATTCATATATCTTGGCCTGAGGCCAAGTTCCACTTCGGTGCAGCCCTGGATAATCCCTTTCAGACGCAGCAGCATACACTACGTAGGAGTTCATATGAAACACTCCTGTTGTGGCAAACTGTTGTAGCTGCTCCGAAATAGCGCTGCTTATTATTTCCCCCCAGCAAAAGCGCTGATCGGGCAAATTCTTGTTCATCGTCTCCAGGTACCGCAGCATCCATTTATGGAAGTAGTGGGCGTCTGAAAGCCCGAAGACTCTGCTCAGGAAAGTGATGGTGTCACTGAGTTCTTCGGAGAAGTCGCTTCGGTGGATAGTCTGGGGCCACCGGGTCACTACCTTCTTATTTTTGAGGTAGACCTCGTTCATTAATTGCATGCACAGGTCTTCATTGTCTTCCCAAGTCTTGACACATTCTTGCTGGCTAACAGCCACATAGTTCCGGTGATGAGGGATGCCAAGCATCAACTCAAAGCGACGAGCAGTAAGGTTTATAACTACCTCGCCCTTGCTATCCTCGACACATCTCGTGTCTGCGTTGTAAGATTGGGCGACCACCATTATGAATTCGTTATTAACAGCACTGACAGGAATCCCACCGGCGAAGTGCAGGGCGCTGCCTATCAATTTATCCATCCATGGACTCCTTGTCACTTTCTGAGTCCGTACCCAGAATTCCTCTATGTCAATGTGGCCCAGTTCAGAATCCCTGACATCCATATTACACTCTGCCTGTGATTCGGGCATTCTGACCCTTTGGTATTTATACTTCATTTCTTCTTCTGTCAGCTTAGCCTTTCCTCTTGGTTTGGCGGGTCTCTTGCTTGACGTAGACATGTGTTCTTCAAGGCTTATCTGACGATCTGCACGTAGAAGGAGCGAAACCCAATCCAAGAAGCTTGAATTAGTCATTTGATCTTCCATTGGAACACTAGCAGAAGAAAGAGTTAGAACTTTTAAGGTTCGGGGCGCAGGGCGCATGGAAAATGTATATAACAGGCTGAATAGTCAAGGCGCACAGGAAAAGGGTGCAACAGAGGTTAAGTTGGCGCCAAAGGCGCATGGCGCATGGATGAAGCAGACTGCATTTTATAGAAGGGCGCACAGGAAATGCATGTTACATTGAGGTTTGGTGCGCCCTTTGGCGCATGGGCAGATTGTGCAACATGGAAAAAAGGCGCGCCAAAGGTATATGGCGCGGCGCATGGGGGGGCTACACAACATCATGTACTTGCAACGGAAGGTGCGCCCGCGCCTTGGAGGCTTTACACTTGCACAAATAGCTCTTGCGTTGCATGGAAGCTGGGCGCGCCCTTTAGCGCATAGAAGAGGGATGCAACAGGGGTAAAAGATGCGCCAAAGGGATATAAGGAGGCGCGGGTTTCGAGCGTGTTACGGGCCGAAAGGGTGCGCCTAGGGGCGCATGATTTTTAACTGCAGCATGCTGGGTAGACGCGCCGAGGGGCGCGACTGTCTAAGGTGCAACATGACGCGGCAACGCGCCATGGGGAATACTTGAAATACTTAAGCATTTTCACATTTCAACCTCCACTTCGAAAGGACGCTTGGCATCACTTAGTTTGATAAAATAGGATCAGACCAAGCCAAAATAAAACCATCCCTCCCTTTTCCATCAAATCCAGAAAGAGGGAGGGAGAGGAGAAAGAAAGCACAGACCAGGCAGGAGGAAGAAAACAAAAAGTTCAAGGAGGGAAACAAGCCAGGCACAAATACAACTGATGAAAACCAGCAAGCAAGCACACACCAAGAACTAAATGAAAAGAGGATGAACCTCTTACCTTAACAATATAGCCAAAATCCTTGAGCGGGTCCACAACTTGATGAAAATGACAGAGCAGGGGCTGACAAGTCCAGGGATATCACGTGCTCGATGGAAATAATGAAAACGACAGGGCGGGCACTGTTATATATAACAAAACTTTGTCATAAATGCGCCACCCACTATTTGAAAAGGCGCGCGAAAACGGCTGTCGACAGGAGGAAAGCGTGCGCCCTTTGCGCATGAAACATGGGAAATGTGCGCCCTTTGGCGCACCAAATGATGATGTCAACATCGAGATATTACATGCGCCTTCGGCGCACGCAAATAAGGCTTAACATGCTTTGGCGCACCGAAAGACGTGTTGACATGGGAAACCATGCGCCAAAGGCTTTTTAAAGGGGCGCATCAAAAATGTGGTGTTACAGTGAAAATCCATGCGCCCAGCCAAAAAGGCTCAAAAAAGACTAAGTTCGAAAGCTAGATTTCCCGAGAAGGAATTTTTAAATCGTTTCGAACGCGAGGGATCCCTATCGAGGGATCAAGACAAAATTTTCGGTATGGTTATCGGCAATAAAATCTCCATGTTGTGCATCTCGTTGATGCATGTCAACAAGGTTGTTGTCGTGTGACAACAAGTTTGTTATCATGCGTAAACAACCTTGTTGACACACGACAGGAGGTTTGCTGTCACGTGACAACAACCTTGGTGACATGCGACAACAAGGAGGTTTGCTGTCACGTGACAACAACCTTGGTGTCATGCGTCTACAGCCTCCACCCTCTAGTTACGCATCTGCTTCCTCTGTGCTCCTGTTGTGCTTCAAAAAACTCTCCCTGTCGCGTGTTTACAGCCTCTGCCCTCCTGTCGTACGTCTATAGCCTCCACCCTCCTGTCGCGCGTTTACTGTACTTGATAATACATATGTCCCCAGGTGGTATGAGTGAGCTAGTAGTGTTCTACATGGTGAATAATCTAGGATTATATAGGGGATAGTTTCAAGGGTAGGTGAAGCCGACCCCTAAAAAAATTAAACTCTAATTTTGAGGTGAACAGGTCATTGACCTGCACCATAAAATTCACCGTTTCAAATTTTTCAAAAATGGAATATTTGCCACTAAAATTATCCCTGTTCCCATTCCTCAAATTTTTTCCCTTCTTTCGTGCTCATGGCTGCATGGTCTCCATTAAACCTATAAATTCTCCAGACACCATGTCTGTTCTTCGCCAAATTGACTTCATTGCGAAAAAATTTGAAATGCTCATATCGCACAATCTGGTGCATGGATTGAAGTGAGATTTTTTGCAGACTTCTCCATTTTCAGAGGCCTTCAAGAGGAAATTTATGACATATTAAATGATGTAGTGTATATTTAATGGAAAAAACCCCATTTTGTGCTCTGGTTTTCATTCCTTCAATTTCCGATCACTTCGGCGGACTGATCAAGCTAAAAATGTGAACACAAAGTCCAAGAGAAAAACCTATCCCAGGGAAGTTGGTTTCATCGCAATATGAGGTAGGAAAGAAAACTGTGAAAAGCTTAGTAACTCCATTAATGGATTCCATGGTAGCTTCATTCATGAAACACTCACTAGGAAAAAAATTATTTTTTAATTCCAAGCATTCTGTTGGGCAAAACACTGAAATTTAGAGCATGAGATCACGACGATGTTCCGAATCCAAAAATGTTGTTCCCATCACAAATCGAGGCCATTTTTTCCAATTAATAAAAATAATATATTCTATACTCCTCCACATGCTAAAAATAGTAAGTCCCCTAAATTGAAAGTATGAATCATCCCGAACAATCATAAAATATGCAAAATGAAAGACAAGGCAAGAATGCTAATTTCCCCAAAATAGCAGATTAGGGAAAAATAACCTGATAAAAATAGAAAGTTGCTAAAAAATAACAATGCATCATCAACCAAGGAGGATGAAGTGTGCTAGAAAGTTCAAAAGGTAATATTGAAGCAAAATGGGTGATATGTCCCAAAATAGTAGATCACTGTCCTACTTGCTAAAGATAGAAAAATTCTATTTTGGGTATAGAAAGTTGCAGATAGCCCCGTATTCACTCATATTTCCAATTTTTGAACTCTTTAAATGGTTACAAAGTGATCTCATAGCTCAAATAGATAAAATAATCCTCCATAATGGTCTTGAAAACATCATCTTGAGTTCAGCTATGTCCAGAAGTTTGACAAAGCATCGTATGGTGTAGTGGGTGGATTCATCATCATCTCTTAGCGAGGTAGTTGATTTGATCTCAGTGAGTTGATTTGAGCTTAGTGATTTGATTTAAGCTCGTGAGCTAGTAAAGAGATTTCATCTTTCAGAGCAATAAAGGACTAGGTTGCAATCTTGCAGTATTGTGTGCAAAACAGGAACGCGTGTAACAAAAAATTGGAAAGCCTAAGAAATGAGAGGGTGAATCTCACTCTCATTGTGTGATTAAGAATGTACCATCATAGGTGAGGTTCATGTTCATCACAAGTTCACATTGGTAGATCTTTCAACGGTGTTTCTAAATACTCATTCGGTGACCTAAGGTATCCGTTCATCATGTAAACGGAGAAGATTGTGATTGTCATCGACAAGTTCTTCATTGCAGGGGGCTTCTTCATTAGATGTGACAACCTCTACCTTCTTCTCTCTTTCTTCCTCTTCTTTCTCTCCCCTTTCTAATTATTCGTTGCGCATAATCATTTTATTTTGTCTCATTCACTTAAGTGACTTCATAAAGTTACATTGTAAAATTCCCTTTGATTTATAAAAAAGGAACTTATTTATTACTTCCTAGGAAGATGAAAATTCACGAGTTGAATGAGACCACGAAGAGTCTTGTTGGGGCTAGGCATAGAGTCAATTCACACTGCTATAAATTGGGATGAATTCTCCATTCCAAAGGATCTTGAATTTTTTTTCTTTGTAGCAATAGTGGATTGTGATATGTTGTTGAGCGTTGTATAACCAATGCACATGAAATAAAAGTTACATTTTTTCCATTTTCCTTTTCTTGTATTCCTTTACTTCTATCTCTTATGCACTTTACAATCATAGAGATACCAAAATAGATTTGTATCTTTGATAGATTGAATCTAATAACTTTTTGTCTGAGGTTTTTTGCATCTCACTAGATAGCTTCATTGTTGCTTTCCTCTATATTGAATGTTGAACTACTCTGGTTACTAGGTGTGAATTTTGCAATTGGCCTACTCACGACAATAAACTTCTTTTCTTTAATTCTCTCCTTCCCCCTCATCAAAGTGATTTTTGTCATCACCAATCCGGCACTATGATAATTCTTCACCGTGAACTCCTCGTGCTATGATTATTTACTAATGCACAGCCTTTAGTTTGGTGGATGTAATCTGGAAACAAATCAACAACATAACACAAGAATACCATCGACTATGACAAGACAGAATGATGACAAATTTGAAATATCAAAGTAAATGATAATATTAACATGAAATTGTTACAATCTCAGCCATGAGGTACTTCAAGTGTTATTGTCTTCACTTGCCTTTCACCAAGACTATGGGAGAAAATTTACTATTACACCTCTTAATGGCTTCTTCAACACACCTTTAAATTGATGGCTTCCTTTGCACACTTCCTACAATATTTCTCACTACTTCCTTCTATGCTAAATGAGGGGGGTGGCCTCTCTATTTATAGAACTTCCAGGCTTATCCATCTTATCTCTAAGATAGGATAAGAAATCCATTCTAACGAATCATATTCCATACCTTAACTCTTATCTGTACATGTAAGCTTATCTTTTAAGATAAGATAAACCTTATCAATTTACATGGGTTCCACATTTTAAGACTTTTTATAAATAAAATACACAAAATATTTATGACCTCACTCCTTGTCCTTATTACCAATATAATATTTCTAATTCCTAATCATGTAGACCCTACTTCTCTAATTACCCAAACTTTGACATTTTAACATTACCCGGACCACTTACGACAAATATTTACTTTTTACAACATTCCTATTGTACTTTGATTGTTACCGTACTCCACATTATTGGCGGCACCGTACTGATGGCGCCATTATCTTCTATCAGACGCTACTACTAATTATACTTAACAACATCCTATTCCTAATACATACATTAATGAAATTGAAATTACGGAGGAAAATTTTAGTGTCGACATCTTCCCCCTTCCTAGCTTCTACTCCGTCCTCGGAGTAGACTATTCTGGTGCTTGGAAAATCTCAACTTGTCGTGGTTGACCCATTTCGTAATGGAGTGCCATCCAATTCCTCCAGTCAGTATGTACCATTTTCATGCACAAATGCTATTTTGTAGGGCCCCATCCATTTTGGAAGAAATTTTCTGTCTTCTTTTTTGTATCTGGAATCATATACTAGAACCAAGTCATTCACATGAAATGGAGACCAACGGATCTTTTGATCAAAGTATTCCTTCTGCTTCATTTTCTTCTTATGGCTTGTATCCTTTGCTATTTCCCTCATTTCCTCTAGCAAATGAAGATGTACCAACCTTTCTTTTACTGAATCACTTTCATCCATCCTTTCATTTTTCATAACTCTCACAGTGGGAATATCAAACTCAATAGGAAGAACTGGATCATGCCATAGGCTAACTGAAATGGAGAGTATCCTGTTGTTGACTTTGATGTTGCCCTATATGCCCACAATGCTGCATGAATCATTTTATCCCATTTATGTACCTGCAAGGCTGCATCTTTTGCTAGAATTTGACATAACACAAAATTTGTTCGTTCCACCTGTCCATTTGTGCTTGGCTTGTATGTTGTTGCCTTCCTGTGATTAATAGAAAACTTATTGACTAGAGCTTCTAACCACCTCATTAATGAAGTGGCTTCCTTGATCTGTTACAATTTCTAATGGACAACCAAATCTGGTGACAATGCGTTCATATATGAACCTTGCCACTTCATCCATGGAAGCTGTTTTCAATGGCCTAGCTTCAACCCACTTGGTTAAATATTTGTGGCAACTAAATATACTTATTTTGGCATGAGGTAGTTTGGAAGTGGACCTATGATGTCCTATTCCCACTTTTCAAAGGGACCAAGTGGAAGAATAGGGCATAAATGGAGCTGATGAAGTCTTACGGTTACCATGTGTTTGACAAATATCACATGTCTTACAATAATTATAACAATCTTTAAAAAGAGTGGGCCAGTGATAACCTGCATCCAAGATCCTTCTTGCTGTAAGTTGTCCAAAGAAGTGCCCTCCACATGTACCATTGTGGAATTCTTCTAGCAGTTCCTTCCCTTGATCACGTCCAACTGCCTCTTGTACTGTCCATCAGGGTCCTATTCAAAATAATACTCCATGCAGAATAGAATATGGACGACTGGCTTGAGTAATCTTTCTCTTAGTCTTTGCATTGGCACCATCAGGAAACTTGAATTCATTCAGATAATTCCAAATATCTATGTATTCACTAGGGATTGTGTCAGGGATAACAATGCTGCACAAACGGGAAATCAGCATCATCACAAGATGAATCCTAACCATCATAGCGTGGAGTGAGGCTCTGCATTGCATTCTTCTTTCCTTCATGGCTATCTATAATATCCAAATTCAATTCCTTTACAAAATTATTCCATCTTGCTATCCTCCCTGATGGGTTGCTTATTTAAAATATATTGAAGCAAATGGGTGATATGTCCCAAAATAGTAGATCACTGTCCTACTTGCTAAAGATAGAAACATTCTATTTGGGTATAGAAAGTTGCAGATAGCCCCGTATTCACTCATATTTCCAATTTTTGAACTCTTTTAAATGGTTACAAAGTGATCTCATAGCTCAAATAGATAAAATAATCCTCCATAATGGTCTTGAAAACATCATCTTGAGTTCAGCTATGTCCAGAAGTTTGACAAAGCATCGTATGGTGTAGTGGGTGGATTCATCATCATCTCTTAGCGAGGTAGTTGATTTGATCTCAGTGAGTTGATTTGAGCTTAGTGATTTGATTTAAGCTCGTGAGCTAGTAAAGAGATTTCATCTTTCAGAGCAATAAAGGACTAGGTTGCAATCTTGCAGTATTGTGTGCAAAACAGGAACGCGTTGTTTTGTTTGTAACAAAAAATTGGAAAGCCTAAGAAATGAGAGGGTGAATCTCACTCTCATTGTGTGATTAGAATGTACCTCATAGGTGAGGTTCATGTTCATCCAAGTTCAACATTGGTAGATCTTTTCAACGGTCTTGTTTCTAAATACTCATTCGTGACACTAAGGTATCACGTTCATCATGTAAACGGAGAATATTGTTGATTGTCACGACAAGGTTCTTCATTGCCAGGGGGCTCTCTCATTTAGATGTGACAACCTCTACATTCTTCTCTCTTTTTCCTCTTCTTTCTCTCCCCTTTCTAATTATTCGTTGCGCATAATCATTTTATTTTGTTCTCATTCACTTAATTGACTTCATAAGTTCCATTGTAAAATTCCATTGATTTATAAAAAAGGAACTTATCTATTACCTTCCTAGGAAGATGAAAATTCACGAAGTTGCAACTGAGGACCACGAAGAGTCTTGTTGGGGCTAGGCATAGAGTCAATTCACAATGCCTTATAATTGGAATGATTCTCCATTCCAAGGATCTTGAATTTTTTTCTTTGTAGCAATAGTGGATCTGTGATATGTTGTTGAGCGTTGTATAACCAATGCACATGAAATAAAAGTTACATTTTTCCATTTTCCTTTTTCTTGTATTCCTTTACTTCTATCTCTTATGCACTTTACAATCATAGAGATACCAAAATAGATTTGTATCTTTGATAGATTGAATCTAATAACTTTTTGTCTGAGGTTTTTTGCATCTCACTAGATAGCTTCATTGTTGCTTTCCTCTATATTGAATGTTGAACTACTCTGGTTACTAGGTGTGAATTTTGCAATTGGCCTACTCACGACAATAAACTTCTTTTCTTTAATTCTCTCCTTCCCCCTCATCAAAGTGATTTTTGTCATCACCAATCCGGCACTATGATAATTCTTCACCGTGAACTCCTCGTGCTATGATTATTTACTAATGCACAGCCTTTAGTTTGGTGGATGTAATCTGGAAACAAATCAACAACATAACACAAGAATACCATCGACTATGACAAGACAGAATGATGACAAATTTGAAATATCAAAGTAAATGATAATATTAACATGAAATTGTTACAATCTCAGCCATGAGGTACTTCAAGTGTTATTGTCTTCACTTGCCTTTCACCAAGACTATGGGAGAAAATTTACTATTACACCTCTTAATGGCTTCTTCAACACACCTTTAAATTGATGGCTTCCTTTGCACACTTCCTACAATATTTCTCACTACTTCCTTCTATGCTAAATGAGGGGGGTGGCCTCTCTATTTATAGAACTTCCAGGCTTATCCATCTATCTCTAAGATAGGATAAGAAATCCATTCTAACGAATCATATTCCATACCTTAACTCTTATCTGTACATGTAAGCTTATCTTTTAAGATAAGATAAACCTTATCAATTTACATGGGTTCCACATTTTAAGACTTTTTATAAATAAAATACACAAAATATTTATGACCTCACTCCTTGTCCTTATTACCAATATAATATTTCTAATTCCTAATCATGTAGACCCTACTTCTCTAATTACCCAAAACTTTGACATTTTAACATTACCGGACCACTTACGACAAATATTTACTTTTTACAACATTCCTATTGTACTTTGATTGTTACCGTACTCCACATTATTGGCGGCACCGTACTGATGGCGCCATTATCTTCTATCAGACGCTACTACTAATTATACTTAACAACATCCTATTCCTAATACATACATTAATGAAATTGAAATTACGGAGGAAAATTTTAGTGTCGACATCTTCCCCCTTCCTAGCTTCTACTCCGTCCTCGGAGTAGACTATTCTGGTGCTTGGAAAATCTTCAACTTGTCGTGGTTGACCCATTTCGTAATGGGAGTGCCATCCAATTCCTCCAGTCGGTACATACCATTTTCATGCACAGATGCTATTTTGTAGGGCCCCATCCATTTTGGAAGAAATTTTCTGTCTTCTTTTTTTGTATCTGGAATCATATACTAGAACCAAGTCATTCACATGAAATGGAGACCAACGGATCTTTTGATCAAAGTATTCCTTCTGCTTCATTTTCTTCTTATGGCTTGTATCCTTTGCTATTTCCCTCATTTCCTCTAGCAAATGAAGATTGTACCAACCTTTCTTTTACTGAATCACTTTCATCCATCCTTTCATTTTTCATAACTCTCACAGTGGGAATATCAAACTCAATAGGAAGAACTGGATCAATGCCATAGGCTAACTGAAATGGAGAGTATCCTGTTGTTGACTTTGATGTTGCCCTATATGCCCACAATGCTGCATGAATCATTTTATCCCATTTATGTACCTGCAAGGCTGCATCTTTTGCTAGAATTTGACATAACACAAAATTTGTTCGTTCCACCTGTCCATTTGTGCTTGGCTTGTATGTTGTTGCCTTCCTGTGATTAATAGAAAACTTATTGACTAGAGCTTCTACCACCTCATTAATGAAGTGGCTTCCTTGATCTGTTACAATTTCTAATGGACAACCAAATCTGGTGACAATGCGTTCATATATGAACCTTGCCACTTCATCCATGGAAGCTGTTTTCAATGGCCTAGCTTCAACCCACTTGGTTAAATAATTTGTGGCAACTAAAATATACTTATTTTGGCATGAGGTAGTTGGAAGTGGACCTATGATGTCTATTCCCCACTTTTCAAAGGGACCAAGTGGAAGAATAGGGCATAATGGAGCTGATGAAGTCTTACGGTTACCATGTGTTTGACAAATATCACATGTCTTACAATAATTATAACAATCTTTAAAAAGAGTGGGCCAGTGATAACCTGCATCCAAGATCCTTCTTGCTGTAAGTTGTCCAAAGAAGTGCCCTCCACATGTACCATTGTGGAATTCTTCTAGCAGTTCCTTCCCTTGATCACGTCCAACTGCCCTCTTGTACTGTCCATCAGGTCCTATTCAAAATAATACTCCATGCAGAATAGAATATGGACGACTGGCTTGAGTAATCTTTCTCTTAGTCTTTGCATTGGCACCATCAGGAAACTTGAATTCATTCAGATAATTCCAAATATCTATGTATTCACTAGGGATTGTGTCAAGGGATAACAATGCTGCATCGGGAAATCATCATCATCACAAGATGATCCTAAACCATCATAGGCTTGAGTGAGTGCATCTGCATTGACATGCTTCTTTCCTGGCCTATCTATAATATCAAATTCAAATTCTTGTAGCAAAATTATCCATCTTGCTATCCTCCCTGATGGGTTAGGCTTATTTAAAATATATTTTAGAACCTGATGATCTATTACAACTAGAAATTTTTGCCCTAGCAAGTAATTTCTAAACTTCTTTACAGCAAAAATGATAGCCAGAGCCTCTTTTTCAGTTACAGTATAATTTACCTCAACACTGCTCATTTGTCTGCTCCCAAAGTAAATTGGATGTTCATTCCCATTTTCATCATTTTGGCTCAAAGTACTTCCTAGTGCTACATCTGAGGCATCAATGTACACAATGAATTTCTTGCTCCAATCTGGATTCTTCAAAATAGGTGAAGACACCAGGGCTTCCTTCAGTTGTCCAAAAGCTTCATGTGCCTTATTTCCTGGTTCATAAGTAACATCCTTCTTCAAGAACTGGGTTAGTGGCTGTGAAATCTTTGAGAAATTCTTGATGAACCTTCTATAGTAACCCATATGGCCTAAAAATGATCTCAACTTACTTCTATTAATAGGAAATGGTAAATCTTTGATTTTTGAAACTTTATCAGGATCAGTACCAATACCATCTCTGGATACAACATGCCCTAACAAAACGCCTTTAGAACATCCAAAGACACATTTTTTAGGGTTTAGTGAGGCTTGTGCTTCATCTAACCTTTGAAATGTTGTCTCCATTGGGTGCAGGTGGTCTAACTTGCTCCCATAGATGCAAAAATCATCCAGAAATACTCTGATGAAGGTCCCAATGTAGGGTTCGAACACCCTATTCATCAAACACTGGAATGTTGTTGGAGCATTACACAACCCAAAAGGCATAACTCTATAAGCAAACATTCCCCAAGGAGTGGTGAACGTGGTCTTCAGCTGATCTTTCTCTGCTATACGAACTTGGTTGTAGCCGTTATATCCATCAGCAAAATTATAGCACTCCTGGCCAGCTACTTCGTCTAAGATCTGATCTGAAAATGGAAGAGGGTAATGATCCTTCTTTGTTGCCTTATTGAGCTTCCTGTAATCAACACAAATGCGTAGCTTCCCAATATTTTTTATTGAGATCACAATGGGAGAAACCCATTCTGAATTCTCCACAACAAATATGAATCCTGCATCAAGTAACTTATCTATTTCTTCTTTTACAGTCTTAGAAAAATTAGGATTCATTCTATATGACATTTGTTTTATGGGCTTAGCACCATCTACCAGCTCAATAGAATGTTCTACCCAACTTACTTGACGGAGTTCCTTGTAATCAAAAGTGAATATGTGTATGTACCTTCGAAAGAGCTGGAGGTAGGATTCCTTCTCACTCTCCATCACAACATCACCAATCTTTATTTGTTGGAGACGATCATCAACTTATTCTTCAGATAATTTTATGGGGTCATGAGTTGGTGTGACTGGAAGGATATCCATGAATGAAACATCAACCTCACTTTCTTCATCTTCAGTGTCCACTTCACTGGTACTAGAGTAATCAGAGGATGTCCAATCATCAGTTTCATCACTTGAATCCACAGGTTCTACCTTATGATGTCGAGGGATCACGTTTATCTTCACCCTCACTCTACCACATCCAAGTGTCATGAAACCTTCATTCCAGTAGTTTCTTGTATGAACTCTCCTTAGCCATGGTCTTCCCAGCATCATTGGGTACGCAACAGTACCATTTTTCATCACCTGAAAGTCTACCACACATACAACACCCATAACAGATATTGCCACATTTGAAACTACACCTTCTGGTTTAGTTTTTCCTTTTAATGACCTTAACATAAGTGTTGAAGGGCGATCAATTTTTAAACCCAACATATTCATTACAGACTCGGTCATTACATTAACTGCAACACCTCCATCAACTAAGACATCATGAATTGAAATACCATTACATAATACCTCAGCTTGTGGAGCATAGGGATCCGCCTCTACCTCTAAAACAGGGACCTCAACCTCCTTCCTTCGTCGAGCATTGAGTCCACTTCGCAACTCCCGCCTCTTCTCAGAAGACAGCCAAGAGTTGACCATATGCAATATTTGCAGGCCTTTTGGACAGATCTTCCAAGATGGAGTATGGTCCTTGCCCCTGTGAAATCAGAAAATCCTACACACCCAACTTTCTTCTCCTATGTTTCTTACTAGTTTCTCCTTTCATCTTCTTAGGATCATTTCCATCTTGATTATCTTTTTCTTTCTTTATTTTTGTTACAAACACATCTACTTCATTATTTCTGCTCTTATCTACTACATCAAAAGAATTCACAGGTGCTTTTCCTTTATCATTATCTCCTTTACCAGATGTAGAAGCTCTATCTGGACAATTATACTTATAATGACCCTTTTTATAACAACCATAACATACAAATTCATAAATATTTCTTTTTGGACCTCTATCTCCTCCCTGAGAACTAAATTCTTTTCCTTGAAGAAGATTAATAGTTAACTGACCCATCTTTTTGAGCAGATCTTCATACTCAGTAGATGTACTAGGAGAAATATTTGTGCTCACTGGGAGTGGTTGTGGATTCTAGACCAAAGGTGCTGGTGTAGGCTCTACTTTAGCAACAATTTCTTTGGGCTCCTCTTCCATGCTTTCTTCTTGCCTTCTTGCAATCTCCTTTCCTTGTTCAATGGTAGCTGGGCGGTCATACTTCACTCGCTGTCTGATCTCTGGCTTCATTCCAAGAATGAAGTGCTTACAAAGGAGATTATCCACGCCATTCATCAACCCATCCGCTAATCCTTCCTTCCGGATCTGGGCATCGAGCTTCCTCCTTAGCTCTAGAACACGAGCATGATAATCCCTTATCTTCTCCTTCTCTCCTTGGGATAGCTTTGTGATCTCGATCATGAGATCTGCATATTTCTGTTCACCAAATTCTTCAAGAAAACTTTCAGTTAATAAATCCCATGAATTTTTCACATTATCACCTAGTGTTTCAAACCACCTAAGTGCTGAACCATCCAAAAAGGTAGGAAAAAATTCAGTCCATTGTTCCCTTCTTATAAGGCCATTACAAATACAAGATCACTTAAACTCTTGAATGAAAGAAGAAGCATCTTCATCAGATTGAGCTGAAAAAACAGGAATCTTTCCCATTTTCAAAAGTAACCACCGTGAAATACCAACCCACAAGTACAATCAACAAGACTTATGTGCACAAATAATTGGAATCACTATACTAGAAAGTGACTTTACACCTTTCTACAGTAAAATATAAATGACCACGGTAAACTATGGTAAAACTTGACTTACTGCGGTAAAAACTAACTTTATTGTGGTAAACACTATTCACGGTAAAAAGTGAAGTTACTGCGGTAAATACTATTCACGGTAAAAAGTGACTTTACTGTGATAAATACTATTCACAACAAAAATGACTTTATCATGGTAACTACTATTCACAGTAAAAGTGATTTTACCATGGTAACTACTATGCACAGTAAAAATAAGGTTACCCTCCAATTGATTTTTGACTAAGTGGGAATATCTCTTCAGAAAATCCACCAACGAGGAATGGTCCCGGCAACGGAACCAAAATGTCATCACCAATCCGGCACTATGATAATTCTTCACTGGGAACTCCTCGTGCTATGATTATTTACTAATGCACAACCTTTAGTTTGGTGGATGTAATCTGGAAACAAAACAACAACATAACACAAGAATACCATCGACTATGATAAGACGGAATGATGACAAATTTGAAATATCAAAGTAAATGATAATATTAACATGAAATTGTTACAATCTCAGCCATGAGGTACTTCAAGTGTTATTGCCTTCACTTGCCTTTCACCAAGACTATGGGAGAAACTTTACAATTACACCTCTTAATCGCTTCTTCAACACACTTTTAAATTGATGGCTTCCTTTGCACACTTCCTACAATATTTCTCACTACTTCCTTCTATGCTAAATGAGGGGGGTGGCCTCTCTATTTATAGAACTTCCAGGCTTATCCATCTTATCTCTAAGATAGGATAAGAAATCCACTCTGACGAATCATATTCCATACCTTAACTCTTATCTGTACATGTAAGCTTATCTTTTAAGATAAGATAAACCTTATCATTTTACATGGGTTCCACATTTTAAGACTTTTTACAAATAAAATACACAAAATATTTATGACCTCACTCCTTGTCCTTATTACCAATATAATATTTCTAATTTCTAATCATGTAGACCCTACTTCTCTAATTACCCAAAATTTGACATTTTAACATTACTGGACCACTTACGACAAATATTTACTTTTTACAACATTCCTATTGTACTTTGACTGTTACCGTACTCCACATTATTGGCGGCACCGTACTGATGGCGCCGTTATCTTCTATCAGACACTACTACTAATTATACTTAGCAACATCCTATTCCTAATACATACATTAATGAAATAGAAATTACGGAGGAAAATTTTAGTGTCGACATTTCCTCCCTTACACCCTATACAAGCACTTTGTCACAGGTTCAGTGGAGTGTCCCTGTGTGATCCCCAACCTATTTGGCCAACCCATAACATTTAGTTTAGGATTATACTAGTTACATTCAATAATGGGAGCTTCACCATTCAATGCAGAGGGGCGTAGCCTCATGAACGTTGGTGGAGACACCTAATTTGCTTAACTGATAAATTTTCTCACCAAAACCCCTCTAAGTATGAAATGAAAATTGCATGCTTAAAGAAAAAGATATTTTAGTGTGTAAACACACTTTTTCTTTGTTTGCAATAAAATTGTTTTGGAGTATCTCATTGTGTTGGTGTTGGAATGCTCCAAAATGAAACCTACAACATAGAGTGTAGTCAATGCCCAAAATAAGAAACTGGACTTTAATGCAAATTGTAATTAATGTCTTATAAAGAAATGTGCAACAAAAAATTCCAAAAGAGATGCAAAATAAGGAAGGAATACACTTGTTTGTCTTGTGGAGGGAATGTGCTCCTATTATTATGCTTTGGAGATTGTGAATTCTAATGAAGGATTAGGGGCGATCAATCCCCAATTGTGTTGAGGAGAGGTTGATGTGGTAGGTATATTAATGTAACACACAAGTGCTGGAAAGAAGAACCAAAAGGAGGAGCCAAAGCACCCATGCATAAGGAGGAAGACCGCATATCAAATCCATTCAATAGCTTTGATATTTTCCCCTAAATTTCAAAGAGTATAGTTAATCCTACCCACAAAGAACTTATCTTTTTCACTGCCTTCCATAACCCATGGAATATACCACTGTAGATGGATATGAGCCCAAGTTTGTAACTATGGAGAAAGAGAGAATGAAACAATTCATGCCCCCTAAAATTTTGCCAAACGAATTCAATTTTAACATAAATCCATATGAAAATTCTAGAATAATTATGGAAATTTTGAAAATGCTTATAAAACAAGATAAATTGTTCCTTGGGAAAAATGTACGGTAGGGTCAAAACTGACCATATGGTCATGAACATTTTGTACGGTCTTGACCCTATGTAACTTTTGCTGATTTTCTTCTTTTGAAACTAATTTTGAGACATTTTCCCTACCCTTACATTTGTCTGTTCCTAGAAAGATGCATGTGTCTTCAATAAATATAGAATAGTTCCCCAGACGATTTCCCCTACTTTTGAGGCGTGTTCGATGAATAATTTGAGCGCTTGGCTCAAACATAAAGATATATACTCATAGCTGAGGTATTGATAACCTATAGATCACCTAAGAAGAGTTGATGTGGTGGCCACAAAGAATAAATTACACCTGCAAGAGGGGATGCACATAGTAGAAACCATGACACAAAAAATAGTAACAAGAATAAGAAGCATGATAACAAGAATAGTGTCAATGCAAAAAAATAATAGTAACAACAATATAAAATGATGTGTTAGTAGAAGATAAGTGCATACAATAGAAATCAATGTCACACAAAAGTAAAGAATGCCTACAAACATGAGACACCCGCATTGTCATAAGACAATCAAGGCCCATGAGCCTACAAATAAGAGATGCAGAACCGCACACTAAGCATTACACCATAAACATGGTAAACCCACATTGTCACAAGACAATTAAGGCCCTTCGGCCAAAATCAGGGATTAGAAAAAACATGCACACACAACCATCACACATGTATGAAAAAAAAGCATAGAAAAATGAACAAATGATATATGATATATGAAATAGATTACAACATGGTCGTAAACGTTACACATGACACATGTGTTATTCCTGTTAGTACAAAATATAGAAAATACACAAGATAGAAATGTAATCAAGTGTAATGAGGAAAGAAAGGAACTATAATGGAAATATAACATCTAGATGTAGTATGCAAAAATGAAGATGCTCCCAGAGGAAAACAGTTTGGATAAAGATCAGGCCAACACTTATCATCATGTACCACTCTGTGTATGTTTTACATCATGCTCAATATACCATGTGAACATATGTGTGTAAAAAGGAAATGTTATAAATCAAACTAAAGGAGTAAATAACATGTATAATGTAAAGTGCAAACAATGTATGTTATAAACAATAAATGAGTCTTGATTTTGAAAATTTGGAAAATATTCAAATGGTTTTGTATTTGTGGGCCCTCCATAAGGGCATAGATGAAAACTTATTATCCGAAGAGAAGGATGTGTGATCCAAGAGTTACACTATGGATGAAAATAGATAGAAATGATGCAACTAAAGGGTGGGAAGTAAGAGTGTCCCACAATGTGTGTGCATAAAGTGAGGCTTAGGTGTAAAAATTGCTCCCTCAATAGTCAAGTTAAACCTATAGATCAAGTGATTCATCGGGTAGTGAGGGGGTAAGAATATGAACTAATCAAACATCATGAATGAGGTAATCAATTGCAGGATTAAACCAACTCATATAAGATCCGCCATATTAGTAAATTTGGTGAAATGTTGATCAATGAACAATCATGTTTCATGAAAGTGATTCAGTTCCATGATATATTTTTCATCAGTGCAAGAGCGATCTTGTGTGTCCATAACATAAGCCCAATGTGTTATATTGGATTGATAACTAGAAAAAGAGTCATTGGGAAAAATAATCATGCCAGCAGTAAGTGGGAAAATGATGCTAGTTGTAGACACCAAGTTTTCATCAACCCACCTACTTTACCTTATACATACATTAATTAATTTAAAAACTATATAAAAATCATTATCCTGAGTCACCCTCTTTACACCTCAGTAAAAATAGTTCTACACGCTCAAAAATTACTATTTACACATCCTAAACCATCTAACCACTTGAAATCTACCATAACCATCTTAAAACCACATAAACATATTTTATTAACACATATCAACCTCCACACCTCGTACATAACCTCCCCTTAACCATTTATCCTTGTCAATTACCCAAAAACCTTTTTTGGAAGTGGTTTCAACCACTTCCCAAACGTTTTCCCCAAAAAAAGCGTATCGCCAATGATCCTAACAGATCGACAACGATTATAAATAGGAGTTTTGCCTCCTCTCTCAGGGATCTTCAAAAATATTTTCTCTTGTACCTACACTTTTTTTTTCAATTCCATAGAAAATTTAGGTCATTATCCAGAGATCATCAAGAGCCTACATCAACCTCCAACAACTATCAACACATCATTTTGATAGTCTTTTTCATCAATCAACTCTCAGGAAGGTCAACAACATGTCCATCAGCTTCAATCAATTCCATTTGACGATTTAAGGCATATTTTAGCTCATTTTTAGATCCAAAGCTATTTACTCTATTTTGGTTTATCATTTATAATTCATACTAAACATAAAAAAAATAAAAAATCATCATTTTAGAGCTTTGTTTATCATTTTTAGCAAAGTTATCTTTTTAGTAGTAATCGCTAACGATTACCTTAATCCCCATCGATCTGACTTGAATCGCCAGTGATCCCTATCAAAATGAGATCTTTTCATCATCATTTTTATCAACCCATTTGAATTTAACTTGTTATTTGCAAGTATGGCTTTACATTAGATGGATGTACTTGGCCGGTATCATCGCCATTACCAATATTTACGACCTTCTTATAGTTCAACAACCCTTCTTTTGGGAACAATACAACATCCTTCACGAGTTGAAAATGTGTGCAATATAATTTTCTGTTGACATCAAATAAATTGAAGAGAAGATCAGAGTTTCTCCACTACATTCAACAAGAGATAAAGGGATTTTGGTATGATTATTTTGAGTCTGTTCAGATTGCATCTACCCTAGCTTGGGCCACATTTCAAAGCTACACAAGACTTACCCTTCAACCTTGAGTTCTATAGCTTGTTATACATTATCTATCTATCTTGTCATTTACATATCTTTATCATTATTGTCAATCTACTTAATTGTATCAAAACGGGATGACATCCTCCAAGGAAGTCTCTTAGGATTCCTGGAATCGACCTTTATTGAGAAACTCATTTATCCATTTATCTAATCTATCTTAGTTAGTTGTCTTTGATCTACAAGTTTATTCGTTGGTGCGAGAAGAATGAGCTTTATCCAACATCAATCGACATCCATCATCGTGGGTATCAGTAAACCCCGCTGTCTTCCGAGGTTAGTTTGTTTTTTTATTTCATTTTATTAAGTTAATGTTGGAAAGAAAAAACTCTCTAATACATTTTACGTATGCCTGGTGGGACATTGTCCCTTTTATTTCATTGAAATTATTTTTTCACCTTTAGGCCTTCTACTCTGTAATCACCAACGATCCAGTTAAATATCCTGTGATTGGGGTGAATCACCAATGATTCCTACAATCCCTGATGATATCTGTAGATTGCTTTTTATTACTCAGTCAGTTTCCTCTAACATTATTTTCTCTTTTTTTTTCTATTTTCATGCTAACCATTGCAGGTTCCTTCTCTTGGGATTTTTTTTTACTTGTTGCACTATAGCTGTGCTAAAAAAATCAAAAATTAAAAAATTAAAAAGGAATCGTTTTATAGGTGTGTCTCTTTCCTTTATTTTTCTTTTAAAGCATTGCATTCTTGTTTGTTGTCCTCATCAAAATCAATCTTTCTTTTGGGATTAAAATGAACCCCTCATCCTTCTTGATTACATAGTTTAATTAGGAGGTTAACAGGTTGCATTCACTTAATCTCCCCCACACATAACCAAATCACATCAAACATAAACTTGAATTGAAATATTCCTACCTAGGTGGACCTACTTGGATTTCATCACCAAGAGGAGAAGATGACTTGGTGTTATGGCCAAGTATAAATAATTGGTTTCTGATATATTGGCTAAGCACCCAACTCCCTTATCATTGTGGGACTGTGAAGTGAGGGGGTAGGCCCTAATACCACGCCCCGTACTGACACCAACATAGATTCAAACCTCATGTACCTTCGGGTATATTGAGGAATCCAACCTTAAACATCACCTGAAACCATCCTTAGACTGTCATTTCCTAGGATCATATCAACCATTTTTCACATTTCAGTTTTCTTTTGAATAATCAAGATAATAAAAAATTCTTCTATGTGGTTTGTATGTTGTTTTTAATCAACCAATCTAGTTCCATTTTTCATTGTTAGCTGATTGTTTTCTTTCATGGATCTTACAAGACAACATTCCTGTATCTAAACCTCCAAAAATATCATCAGAAAAACTTCCAATGATCATTGAAAATACCTCCAAACCCGCATTGAGGATGCTTCACGACTAGTTTAATACAATGATGAAAACTCTATCACCCGACCATAAGATCAAGAAACCCTTCATTCTCCTAGCATCCAATCTACCTCATCTGAGATACCTGACCCACCTAGTCCTCATTTCTTTGATGGTGGGGATCCCATCTTCTTTGAAATATTAGATTTGAACCCCATTTCTCTTAATGAATATCTTGCTTCCTGGGGTGTCCACCTCCAACCAATCACACCTAGACCATGCCCTTATGTACTTAACCCTTCATGTTCTTTTTCCTGACTTATTGATCCTAATCACGATCCGATCATCCAGTAGGTACATCCTTATCCCACTAGTAGCCAGTCGGAAACATCCAACGTTGTGTCTTCAGTTCATATTATTGCCTTTGATCTTAATGTGGTCTCCTCACAAGACACGACCAACCAAAAATCCACCTCTTTAGCAGACCTTTCCTCTGGATCTGCATCATCCCAATATAATATCAATATATCCTCATCCACGTCAACTCCTATAGTCTCTTCTACCATCCAAAATCCTCCTGTGAGTTCTATATCCATTCCATCAAGCGTAGCTCAACCTCCCCCATCTCAAAAAGCTACCTCTATCATTCAAAATGTAGTTATGTCCATCCCTACATCAACTCCACTCATCAATACTAGCTCCATTTCTATTGTTTTCCCATCCTCACACCAATCATCCAATATCCCTACTTCTTCTCAATATATACCACAACAATCTCAACCTCTTATTCATAATTCCATCCCCTTCCATAACATACCTCAGTAGTCTCAACCATTATCCATTCTTCCACCCCTTTTTAACACGTCCCACAGTAATCACAACCCCTTATTCACACATCGATTCCCTTTCAACATATCCCCAAGTAATCACAACCACTCTTTAACACTTCTATACCCTTTCAATATCAATACATTCAACCTTCACATTCGTTGGTTTCACAACCTCTTTACAACATTCCCCTGAGTACCCCTCAACAACAAAACATCCCATTCCAACATAATATCCCTTCACAATATCAACCCTATCAGCAACCAAATCAATTATCGTATAATCAACCTGGTTCGTCCTCATCAAGTACGTAACAACAACCACAGACTGACCCTCTCTAGGATTTAATGAACAAAATATCTAACCTTGAATCCGACTCTATGGGTCCCAAGAATACACTATCCTAAGAAAAAATATGCAATGAACCCATCCATCCATATGTACCATACAAATCCTATCCCCTCACTAGGAACTTCCTAAGTTCCTCAAATTCTATAGTAAAGAAGACCCTCAACAACACATTAAGGCCTTCTAACATGCTTGTTATCTTATAGCCCATGACCAGGACCTCATGTTAAGGACATTTCCCATGTCCTTAGCCGACCCTTCTTTAGATTTGTATTCTAACATCCCACAGTATTCATGTTTCTCATTAGCACAACTCACCTAGCTCTTCCTAGAACATTTTTTAATCAATATCACCCGTAAAATCACCATTACTGATCTATATGCAATCAAACAATTTGAAGATGAGTCCATTGCCAAATTCGTTGCCCACTAGAGAGGTTTCATTAACTAATTATCATTTTCTCTCCCACAGACTAAACTAATTGAATTATTCTCTCACTCTTGTGCCAAACACATCTCATCCATGTTACAAATTCAATCCTTCCAAACATTTGATGAGGCCTTCACCATGGCCCACAAAATTGAGCTTCGTTCCCTTGAAGATGGTAGAGTTAAACTTAGGTCAAAGAAACCAAAACCTGAGTTTTCATCCAAACCCTCTTCCAGTCAAGATAAATCTAAATCATCATCCAATGCAGTTGTTAAAACCACACCTAAAGAGCGTTCAAAATTCTCTCATTTTAATTATACTCATATTGGCGAGTCTTACAATGCAGTCTTTGAAAAATTCTTGGTTGCCAACATGATCACCCTACCTCCTATCCATCCCATTGACACATTTGTCTCAAAGCCCTCTTGGTACAAATACAATGATTATTTTAAATACAATAGGGTCAAGGGCCATGACATCGAAAGGTATCACTCATTCTGAAACATCCTCCAAGATCTAATTGACAAAGGTGATTTACAACTAGACAATCCTAATGCACCTCAAAATCAAAATTTGGATGTTTTCAAACAATCGTTCCCTAATCACTCCCCATCCACTAGTCAACCACAGTCTAATAAAATTCAAGCCCATCACACTATCAACACAATCACAAAATCCACACCCCAACCATATACTAGTACCTCTATCACTGAAACAACAAATCAAACACCCACAGAAGTAGGTACATCCACTAGTCCTGCCATAGAAACAAAAACACCTTTAGTCACACCTACCCCTTCCACAACAAGTTCATCCACTAGTTCTTCACAAACATTACAAAATAAGCCTATCATACAAATTGAGAAAAGTTCATATGATGATCATGTTGCCCAATATTATTTACACACCCTTATAAAACTAGTTATACAATCACAACCTCATGTATCCAAAAAACTTACATTAATAATGAAACATCATCGTATCACCCCTTCAATACAAAAACCAAGCCCTTTTCCTTCCATTTTAGGACTGCACCCATCATCTAAATTTCCAGTCAATATCATGAAATCTAAAACCATCTCTCAGACATCCAGTCATACCATACATGAAACCATTCCTCCAATGCTCCTACTACTAGAAAAATCATCACTTCCCTCCACTTCTGCCTCGAGAGGAAATTATACATTACTCCTTGAAAGGATCATTCAACAATCCATTATAACATTACCCCCTCTTAATCCATTTGGCTCTCGAGGATGGAAGCCATCCTAATATAACTTTGAATCCTCTTGTGATTATCATCGCACACCAAGACACTCTACAGAATATTGTAAGGCCTTTCAAGTTGTTAAAAACCTTACTAATAAGGGCCTTATCCCCACATATTTACAAACATCCAAATCATCCTATAATATTTCTCCAAACCTCCCATCAAAATCCACACCCACATCGACAATCACTCAAAGCAAGGAGTCTTCTAATGAAGTCCCTCCTCACCAAATCAATGCAGTCCGCATTACCACTAGAGCATGTACCCATGAACCCAACACTCCTGACCAAGATAAATATAAAGTCTCCATCCCACTCACTCCTGATTCATCAGCTCCTACACCTCCCACTAAGGCTAAGGTTTCCATCCTTTCCACCCCTCATACACAACCCACCACTGCAGTTCAAAATGTAGTCATCAAACAAATTCACCAAGCTCCAGTCAAGATGTCCCTTTACAAGATGATTCAGACCTCATATTCACATTGCCAAGCCATGATTGAAGCCTTCCAATCCATATCAGTGACCTCAAACAATCTACAACTCTTTGCAAATCTAGTAGGAACTCTCAAAACATCCACTGCTATATCCTTCGACGATTCAAAAATACCATCTTTACAACCAGAAGACCATGATCTTCCCCTCTTCATCACTGCTCAAATCAATAACATCCTTGTTAAGAGGGTTATGATTGATAACGATGCTAGTATCAATATCATATCATCATATTCCTTTAATCAAATCTGTCTACCTAACACCATCATCACTCAAACACCAAATTTACTCCAAGCCTTCAACGACATGATCACCACCACATTGGGGTCAATCATCTTATCTCCTAAATTTGACATCAAAACCCTCCCCAAACTCTTCTATCTGGTAGAGGGAGAGTTCCAATATAACATACTATTAGGTTGACCTTGGATACGTGTTATGCGTTGTATCCCATCAACACTTCATTGATGTCTTAAATACGGACATGAAGGTAAAACCTTTACAGTTATTGCGGATCCCAACCCTTTTAGAGCTTGCAACATGACGTATCATCCGAATGATGTAATTTTTCCCTAATCACATGCGGGCTCCTTTGATGATGCCTCTACCAGTTCATCCATCCCATCATCCAAATTACTAGATGACTCTTCCTTCGAAGATGTTATGCAACACCTTTCATTTGGGGAGTATCGCCTCCTCACGCTCAATTCACTTCCCACACCAAAAACATATGGAAGACTTGATAAAAAACCCATGTATGAACCTAATTTCAGAGATGTTATCTCCTATAGTCCCCCATATATGAAAAAAACCTTGTCTATGGAGGAATTGATCGCCCTTCCACACACCCTACTTATGAACATCGTGCCATGACATTCATATCAGACTTCAAATTCTTATATAATCAAGTCTTCGCATAGATGTACCTCCACCAATGTGCCTAGAAGGGATTTGGATTTAGACGTTATGAGCAAGGTATCCATGACTTAATTATCCAACACTCCCACAAACCACATGAAAAAGATGGGCTAGGTTATGAAAATCCCACCTTTGAATCCTCCACATATACCACATCTAAATTCATTATAGAATCAGAACACTATCCTCTTTGCCTACACACGATGACCCCATGGACACAAGATGACATTGTCTCCATCCCGCCTAACTTTTTTTTCAATACTATTACGTTAGGATAATTGATTTATCAGACTAATCATGACACTAAGATGCTTCCTCTCATCTATCCTGAAATAATAGAAGAAGATTCACCCACTATCAATATTCTCCAATGTCAAGATAACCAAGCTATTCTATCCCACATGGGGGTGGAGGACCATTTCCTTCAAAAAGAATTACCACCTGACACTTCAACACTTCTCAATGAATCCACTATCGATGTTGACATATGGAACCCATATGATCCTCATATAGTTAAAGTTGGTCAATCCTTCGATCGATAAGAATTAAATGACTTCACCACCTTCTTGTCTAAGTATAGTCAAGCCTTTTCCTGGTCATATAGTGATATGCCAGGTATTAATCCTAATATCGTCATCGATAACATTGTCACTTATCCAAATGCTAAACCCATTAAACAAAATATATGTAGAATGCACCCTCACATAGCTCTTCTCATCAAAGAAGAGTTACAAGCATGCTCTCCTCTAATTTCATCATACCCATTGCTACCCATAATGGGTCTCTAATATTGTACCCATAACCAAAGCCTTAGACAAGTTATGTATCTACACCGACTTCCGAGATCTCAATCTCACTTGTCCTAAAGATGACTTCCCCCTTCCAAACATTGACCAACTTGTCGATCTAACAACCGGCCATGAGATGCTTTCCCTTATGGATGACTTCTCTGGTTACAATCAAATCCTCACCGCCATAGATGATCAACACAAAACTTCCTTCATTACTCCTTGGGGAACTTTTATCTACCGTGTTATGCCCTTTGGACTAAAAATGTGGGAGCCACCTACCAATGCGCATGACATACATCTTCCATGATCTTATCCAAAAAACCATAGAAGACTATGTCGATGATCTCTTAGGGAAATCAAAAACAACACAGAGACCATCTCATCATTCTTGACGCTATCTTCACTCATCTCATTCAATATTTTCTTCACCTCAACCCCACTAAGTGCATGTTCGGTGTTCTCATTGGCAATCTCTTGGGGTTCATCATATCTATTCAGGGAATTGAAGTAGACCCCACTAAAATTAAGGACATTATCAAAATGCCTCCTCGGTCAAATCTTAAACAATTACAAAACCTTCTAGGTAACCTTCAGTCCATCCATTGCTTCATATCACAACTCTCATATCATTGTCAACTCTTCCATCATCTTCTTCAAAAAGACATTAACTTCAAATGGGATCACAATTGTTAAAATGCCTTTGACGACCTCAAGCAATATCTCCTATTGCCACTTGTGCTCACACCTACATGTGAAGGAGATCCCTTCTACCTTTAAATATCCACTATAGATCACACCTTAGGTGCCATGCTTGATCATCAAGATGAGAAAGGTCATGAATAAGCCGTTTATTATATAAGTCACACTCTCCACGAATACGAAACTCGTTACAACGAAGCTAAAAATATGTGTTATGCCTTATACTTAGTAAATTCCAAACTACGCCATTATCTACTTAACCTAAAAACTTACGTTGTTACTATATTCAACCCACTTAAAACCATGCATTCTAAATCATACTATAGTGACTGCATTACTTGGTGGCTTATGCTTATGAGAAAGTTTGACCTCAAATTTATCTCATAAAAATCTATCAAAAGACAAGCTATCGCCGACCATCTCACGGAAGCCCCTCTTCCAGACAACCAACCACCTCTAGAAATGCTAAAAGGTATTTTCTCCAATGTGCCACATGTTATCATCATAGGCAGTATCCTTTATAAACATAGATTCAATGACCTCTTATTAAGATGCCTTAAATATCACGAGTCTACTAAAGCCATCTAGGAAGTCCATGACGATATATGTGGTGGACATTTCAATGGTACCATTGTCGCTAAGTGCGTCCTTCAACTAGGCTATTACTGGCCTACTATTAATCAAGATTGTTTCTCACACGTTAAAAGGTGCGTAAAATGTCAACAACATTCCAATATCATTCACATCCCCAGTCAATCCTTACAACCTACTCAAGACCTATGGCCTTTCTTGTAATGGGGGTTAGACCTCATTGGCACAATCAATCCCCACTCATTAAAACAACATCATTATATCATCACAACCACTGAATACTTCACTAAATAGGTAGAATCCATTCCCTTAACCTCTACTAAAGCAAACAGAATTATTGATTTCATTTACCAATATATCATATGTCACTTTGGCATCCATCACAAACTCGTCACAGATAATGGATAATCATTTTAAAATAAAGATGTTAAGAAATTATGTGACACATTCAACATCAAACTAAGTTTTTCATCACCATATTATTCCCAAGAAAATGGATAAGCTGAATATTTAAACAAAACACTTAACAAAATCCTTATGAAAACCGTTGACAAAGTAGGCATGAATTGGCATCTCCAAATCCCGTTCACTCTATGGGATTATCGAACTAGCATCCGTACTCCTACAGGTGCTACGCCCTTTTCCCTCATCTATGGATTCGAGGTGGTCTTACCCCTTGAAGTTCAAATACTATCATTCCAGGTATTTCTTAGAGATTTCGTCCCTGACGAAGATTGTTGATATAACCGTCTAAAATAGTTAGAATTGTTGGATGAAAAATTCTTAACAACTCTCAAACATCATCATTTATATCAAGAACACATCAAACACACATTTAACAAACATGTAAAAGAAAAATACTTTAAAATAGGTGATCCTGTTCTCAAAGAAAATCAAAATTTCACTACTCTAGAAAGGAGTAAACATGGAAAGTTTTCCCCTAACTGGATCGGTCCATATGTCATCATTCACAAGTGTGGGTCGGGAGCTTATCATCTGGCCTCCCTTGACGGTACACCTAAAAAGGAACCTCTGAATGCCTTACACTTACAACCTTTCTACTGTTAACATTTTGACCATCATGACAATAGTCACATTAAAGATTTTATCCCATCATCAGCCAACCATTTTATCATTTTAATGACTTGAAAGTATGTGGTTTTCCGTCGCTTCCCTCAAAACCTTAAAGATGAGCACCATGGCTCTATTCATTGCATATTTCATAGGGAAAAGTTCCTCCTAAATAGGAACCCAGCAATCATTACATCTATCCACCTTGTTTATCAACTGAAGACATGTCATGGGGCACACTTGTGTAGTTTTTGCACACATCTCTTCCCCTCTTCAAAATGGTCTATTAGGGATTTTCCCTTAGCTCAAATAAAGTCAAAAAAATTTATGGATGCATCTTATAAAAAATAATAGACCAACCCCTCAAAGGAAAAATATTCAAAAATCAAAATCATATTGTCAAAAATAAAAGCAGATTGATATCTCGAAGGAAAATTACCTGTCAAAATCATAGACCGATCCCTCGAAGGATGGCTATCAAAAAAAAAAAAAGTCAAAAATTCAAATTTGTAGACGACTCCCTTGAAGGATGACTACCTATGTAAAAAGGCTTCTCGGATTGATCAACCTTCCAAAATTCAAAAATTAAAAACATCCTAGGAAAGCTTCATGCATTGATCAACTTTCCCATCAAAGCAAACTTCTTGCATCGATCATTTTGTGTCAAAAATAAAATGTATAGTTGTGGAATCAGTCTATGAAACCATTGAAAGGAGAATCTATTCTCCCGTGCAACCTACATATGTAAACCCTTCTCATGTCCTAAGAAGATACACATTTCACTTTCATCTATAATGAAGGTCCTACATAGGACTACCCATTGTTAGTAATATGCTAAATTTTATTATAACGGTCAATAGTGCAAGTGCTTACCATCACGTATGTATCAAATCTAGTATAAAATTAATAATTCCATTTTTATCCTTATTCAAAAGTTAAAATACATTTTGATATACACTTTTATCACATTGAAGTCACAATGTTAGTAACATATCAAAAATCAATATTTACACATCCACATAGTAACAATACCCATCTTAACAACCATCATAATTAAAATAACCATAAAAGTGAATCACATCACATAAACACAATAATCAACACATGAAACATAGACAAAACCCAACACACACACACACACATATAATCATGTCTCTTTAAATCATCTGAAGTCCCCCAAACTCTGTATATCAAAAACCTATACATTGAATATAGGATTTATAAAAGAGTTGTATATATTAAAATTCAATATATATCATACCTATCTAGTAAACTGGACAAAAAAAAAGAACTCGCTACCACACACAATGATCCCCTAAGCACCTCCTCCACCACCAATTCCCTAAGCTCCTGCAACTCCATTGCCACCACCATCTCCCCCAATATGACCCTCTATCTAGTCCCTGAGGTGGCTAACCCAAACTCGTTTCACTCATACTAGGATCTGTTCCTCGCTGAGTTAGATACTCTATGTAACAAGGTATAGTAGGCAAGTTCGGCACCACCAAGTCCTTATAATACACTACCTCATCACATAAAAAATTATATTGAGATAAACTCACCATCCCAGGTGTTCCTATCTGACTACTAGCATGAGCTCGAGTCGTCAGCTCGACACTTGATAGCGATTTCCATGTAATGCCAAGAGCCCTTTTAAGAGTCTCTTGGTATAGTCGATATCTCTCTCGATTAGTGGTAACTTGTGATAGTTGCTGACTGAGGCTATCATGCTCAGCCCTCAACCCATCCCACTCAGTCACCAAAAAATCCTGCTCCATCCTTAAGTTATCTCTCTACGGCCATTGTAGTCCACTTTGTCTCGACTACGGCCTTTTCAATCGCCAAATGTGTTATTTTTTCCTTTAGGGCTGCTCTGTCTGCATCACCCTCACCATCACCATCATCCTCACCACCATCACCTACATGCCCTCCTTTCACATGGGATCACACCTACCTATCTCTTGGATTTGGTTGAACTCTCTCCCATGTAGCAAATGCACTAGGCCACCATGCCCTATATGTCGCGGTTAGCCTGACATCATCAATTAGCACCCTATCACCATGCTCATCAAAACCCATCACTCCCTCCTCCTCAAGAATAATAAAATGATGCCCTACCACTACCTTGGGGGTATCTAAATCCCCCTCACTGTTCATATACAAAACTAGAGCATCTGACACATATTGTATCAAGCCAAACTGACACATGAGGCAACTTAATATCACGAGATCCCACTCTCCTTATTGTTGTCCCTGAATCCAGAACTCCTGCTGAGTGGATTTCAGTGCCAACTCCTCTCTTAGCCACACTAGAAATTCAATATAGGGCCTCCACAATATATCACCCGCCTGCATCCCTACAATGAGTTGTCGATAATACTCCTCACTCCACACTTCTCCATACTGCCCTGCATCCAAATTCCATGCATAAAATTAGGTCTGTCCACAACCATATCAACACCTCCCCATGGAAAACCATGAGGATGAGCCACAAAAATATGCTTGAAGGCCCAACAATGTAATAGAAAATCAATACTAATCTCGAATCTCCTATGAATCCTCCAAGCCCATAGCTCCCTGTAAGTTTGTGTAAGTAAAGTAGGGGCCCATGCAAATATTGTCCTATGATCTAGCATCTCTGCCACAACACCAGTCATCATCCAAGGAAACTAACCACCACTCTGAGTTAGGTAGAGAAAAACACATGAGATACCCATCATCATCATAGTCATACGAGCACGACCCTGCCTATCTGCCCTATATAAAGGCTGATAGTAAAATCCACCTACTACAAACCCCACATCATCTGCATCATCCCCATACAAACTCCTCATACACTCCTCCCTCCCAGTCTCATATATACAATATATACCCTCTCCATGTACAGGTAATCTGGTAATCCTACAAACATCCTCTAGTGTGATAGTTATCTCACCTGTAGGTAACCAAAAAGTACATGTGACAAGATCCCACCTCTCCATCAAATCCAATAATAAGCCTTGATGCCTATGAATACATCTATAATGAAGCATCCCCACAAATCCCACCTCCTCTAAGTTTGCCCAATCATCATCAGACATATCCTCCCTCACCTCTGCTAAAACCACTAGAATCTAATCTCTAATAGTCAACTTGGCCTTCACTTGCATCCACAAAACACAAAAACATGAATTAGAGCCCATCTCCATCAAATTTTATCAAAAACACCAATCATTAAAAATTTACCCTAAATCTCCGGCGATCCATGTAATCATTGGCAATCCTAACGATTTCCAAAAAATGTATCTAGTACGACATTTTAAAACAAAAATAAACAAATTGACAAAAAAACACACAAACGAAAAAATGAGGGTACATACCTCTACCTGAGTGGGCCTCCTTTGTCATCTGGATGGTCCTGTTGCTGCCATCTTTCAATTATCACCTTTAAAACATGTAATTAAGCTTATCTAATCTCACAATTTCATCAATTGTAAATGATCCACTTGTTAAGCAAAGTGAATATTTATAGCACCCAAATTTTTTGTGCAAGAATCATTGATAATTTACCCTATCATTATAAAAAATGAAAATGAATTTCAACCACATTACTACACCCTTCAACAATGTGCCTCATTTTGAGGACCCCAAAATTAGTCATCCTTCACAGGAATCATTTTATGACCTCAACACCGGTAAGCCATACATCTATAGGCCATGAACCATTTGGTTCCCCTATCACTTGGCTTCACAATATTTAAGCTATCCTTATGAATCACCCATCTATAGTACACACACCCTTTAGTTCCCCTATTCCTTGGTTTATGGTGAGGTCCATTTTGTTTCGATACCTCATCTTAGGGAAACTTCAATTGAAACACACATGTCAAACCTATCCAATGAATTCAATAAAGCTAGTAATCCTTGCACTGCATTGTAATCACCCCCATTTTGAGGGGGTATCACCCATCCAAACACAAAATAAACAATCTCACACCATTTTTGTCAAGCAGTTAGGTCATCACAAATTACTCGACAAAAAGGGGAAAATGTAGACATCGAGTTTTCATCGACCCATCTACTTCTCCTTATACATATAATATTTAATCTAAAATCTATCAAAAATCATTATCCTAAGTCACCCTCTTTACACCTCCGTAAAAAATAATTCTACACACTCATAAATTACCATTTTACACATCCTAAACCAGCTAACCACTTTACATTTACCTTAACAATCTTAAAACCACCCAAACCTATTTTATCCTCACATCTTAACCTCCACAACTCATCCATAACCTCCCCCTAACCATTTACCATTGTCATTTACTCGAAATACTTTCTAAACATTTTCCCCGAAAAAATTGGATTGCCAGCGATCCTAACCGATAACTAGCGATTATAAATAGGATTTTTTTCTCCTTTCTCAAGGATCTTCAAAAACCATTTACTCTTGCCTACACTTCATTATTTGACTCCACAATGAATTTAATCCATTCCCATAGATCATCAAGGTTCTACATCAACTCTAAGCTATCCCAAGCATATCGTTTTGTTGGCCTTTTTGTTGATCATCTCTCACAAGATCTAACAACTATCCAATGAATTCAATCAACTCTATTTGGTGTTTTGAGGCGTCTTTTTGTTCCCTTCTGCATCAAAAGGTATTTATTTATCTTTTCTTATTAGTCACATTTCATCCAAACATAAAAATAAAATAAAAACTATTCATTTAAGAGCTTTGTCTATCATTTTTGTTAAAATTTGTCATTTTACAGTAATCATTAGCGATTACTTGAATCGTCAAAGATTCTACCCGATCACCAGTGATCTCTGTCAAATCACATCTCTTTGCTAATTTATCACTTTATTATCATTTTTTTTCAATCTTTTGCATTTAACTTGTTCTCTGTAAGCATGGATTTACTTTAGATGGCAGAACCTGGCCGGTCCCATCCCATAACAAGCATTTACGACCTTCCTATAGTTCAAAATCCCTTCTTTTGGGAACAATACAACATCCTTCACGAGATGAAATTGTGTGCAATATTATTTTTCACTGACATAGAATACATTGAAGATAAAATCAAGTTCCTTCACTACATTCAACAAGAGACAGTGGAATTTTCGTATGATTACTTTGAGTTTGTTCAGATTGCATTCACCCTTACTTGGGCTACCCCTTCAACCACGAGTTCTAAATCTTCTCATCCATTATTCATCTATTTTTTCATTTACATATCTTTATGACTATTATGAATCTACTTAATTATATCAAAGTGAGTTGACATCCTCCTAGGAAGTCCCTTTGGATTCCTGGAATCGGCATTTTCTGAGCAGCTTGTTGTATCCATTTATCTAATCTATCTTGTTCAGATGTCATTGATCAGAAGGTTTCTTCATTAGCACGAGAAGAAGGATATTTATTCAACATCGATCGATGTCCATCATCGTGGGTATCAGATAAACGCCTCCATGTCTTCCAAGGTTAGTTTGTTTTTGTAATTTCATTTTATTAAGTTAGAGTTGGAAATCAAACTTATCTCTGGTACACTATTATTGTATTTATCAATGGTACTATAAATGTGCTATAACTAGGATATACCAAAATACAATGGGGAAGGTTGGGGATCAAGAGCAACCCAAAATTTAATGGTGATAACACCTAACCCAAAATATATCAGGATTATAATATATCCTTGAAACGTGACTCTAGGAGTGAGGGGAGGTGTAATATCAGATGGTGTGAGTCCTAGAGTAGTCAAAGCCTCATAAGTGTAAATTTTCTTGTTGTGGTTGAGATTAAGAGGCACATGTGGCCAATATTGCTTATTGATATACACAGTGCTAGTAAATGTATCAAAACATATAATTCCATGAGGAGAAGTAGGTGCATCATGAAAGAGAGTAATGGTGCAGTTATACTTGAGAGTGTTGATTTTATCAATGAAAACTTGACATTGATTAATTTCATGGCCCGTAATATGGTGGTAATCACAAACAAGTTGATTTGGTTGTATAAAAATCTTATGAGTAGAGTGATGATGCTTATAAGGTAACATGATTAGACTATGATAAAGTAGAATACAAAATAATTTGTGCGGTGTATCTACATGTACTGGAATGGTAATAGATGTGACATGAGGTGATGTGTCTAGAGTGTTGACGGTATTGGCCGTAGGATCAACATACATAGTGCTAGAGTCACGATGATCAAGAGGACAACTATTAGTACTAGGGGAGGTATCTTTGAGTCGATAATGTTCGGGTCTATTGGATACAAAGAGGGAATGTAACATATATACATCCACATTAATAGGATTAAAATTGAGTTTGTGTAAATTATCATCTACGAGTTCAATGGTGTCATCATCACTATTAATATCATATTTAGGTGGAGTAGAGTTCATCGCAAAACCATCTAAAATATTATGAGGATTAAGTCGTGGTATGTTAGGAGTATAAGATGTTGGTGGGTCTGTAAGAGAAGTGTTAACATATGACATAATAGGTGATGACACATCCAATAAGTTTTCAGGGGGAGTACTAGTCTAACCAATAATATATGTATATAACTTTTCCATAGGAATGGGCTAAAGTGGAGGAGTAACCAAAGGTTCCTGTTGATTAGACATATCTACCATGCAATATTGCTAAGGATCAAGATCAACATGCATAGTATGCTCGATACCGTCATGTAATAATTTGATACAACTATGGAAACTAGATGAGGCAACTTGTATATCATGAAGCCAAGGATGACCCAAAAGTAAATTGTATTACAAATCTATGTCCATGATGTGAAATGTAGTAGGTAATGTCTTAGGATCAACAAGTAGATTAAAAGTAATGGTGCCAAGGGTAGAACATGGGATGCCATGAAAGCCTCAAACAATAAAGGGAGAATGATTGACAACAAGGGGAGAAATACCCATTTCTTTAAGCACTTATTTAGGGTATATGTTGAGACACAATCCATTTTCTATTAAAACCCTTTTGAGACAGAATCCTTGAATGTATGAAATGATGAATAAAGGTAGACATAAAGTCATATCAATAATAGGAAGGATTTCATATGAAGTAAAATTAATAGCCTTGTCGAGTGCCTTGAACATATCCATGAGGGAAGTAAAGGCAGTAGGATTTGTGTCACTAACCAATGTGAAAGAGAACAAAATTTCTTGTAATGTCTTTGTAAACAAAGGACTTTTGAAGCAACTCAAGTATAGATATCATAAAAAGGGAATTACTGAGCTGATCAATTAAATCATACACTTTGGATGAAATATTAGCTTTAGTAATAGGAACAGAGGGTGGGGAGGAAAAGGTGGATTTCCACCAAAATGATGCTTATTGCGTCGCATGGTTACCACATTGACAACATTAGAACAAAACTTAGGTGGATGATAAATAATAACATGAATGATTTCAAAATGAATGTCAATATAAGTGAGAAACACATCACCCATATGATAAGCGGGGTCAAGAAAAGATACCTCAATAAAGTTCCTAGTAGGGACATGAACTTGGTTAGAGGGATAGTAGCCCCTAGTAATAGATGAATAGGGAAACCTGGGATGGAGATGAAGAGCATAAATTTAGTTAGAAGAGGCTTGGTGGATAAAATAGATGAAAAGGAACACCAAGGGATGAAACCCTAAGGCCACCATGATTAGGGATACAATGTTTGATTGAAGAGTTAGGTTCACTAAATGATTTCACTTTAATTATGATTATCTTATTTCATTCCCTTTAAGATTTATTGTGTTCCTAACATACATAAACAAATGAAATATTGCAACAAGAGTATATTATGATTAAATTAACTTCCAACATTAATTGTCTAAATTAGAATATGATTTACAAAGTGACTATTGATTTAGCAACTATCAAAACACAAAGGAGAAATTACACTTATCTAATTCTATGAGGATTTGGGATGTTTGGAGTGATCTAAATGCAAAAAAAAGATGATATGAAATTGGAAATGCTTCATTGTTGATACTGACACATGAAACTGCACCTGGTCAAAATTGTACAATTAGGTCAAAAATGTTTGTATGGTCCTGACCCTTTTGTAAGGTCTTGGACCTACTTGGATATGGCTTCTGTAAATTTTTGTGTGCTTCGCCTACCTAGAAATTAGTGTCACTCTTTGTCGGTCCTCTTCACTCATCTTTAGAATGGATTTGTAATTCTAATCAAACCCTCAAACCATCATAGTGCAAGATAGATTTATGTTAAAACAAAGTTATGTGGGTTGTGAGAACCGATGTGCTCTGTCCACATTGTCACTCCTTCAAAGAGGGATCAAACTGCATTTCGTTCTCTTTGTGTTGAAATTTTTTTCTCTCTCATATTTCATATTAGTGAAATGGAAACAAAGAAAATAAGTATCTCTAACATGATAGGGTTTAAAGATACCTATAGATGATGATGATGGATACTGGTGTAAAATATCCTCATTGCAACAAGATTAGTTACCTACATAACAAAGATAAACACAACAAAAAAATGGATTAGTAGATAAGATGGTGGGTTGCATGACAAAGCTAGTCCCGAGAAGTAAAAAATTCCTACAATGGATGTCAACCCACTTTTTGATAAAAGATAGACAAAATATGATAATGGATAAGTGATAAAAAAATGTCAAATTAAATAGAGAACGTGGAATGAGATAGACAAAACAAGATGTAGATATGATTATTGAAAATGCTAACTAAATAAAAATTGTGTAAATTGATAGCAACTCGGGACTGTCACATAGAGTTGACGGTGACTGGGGCAGTTTAAGACCAAAAAGAAATGAAGAAAGGATAGATTTGGGGGAATTGATCTGAAGCTGATCAAAAAACTGAAGATGATGCATAGATGGTGCATACAACCTAGATTTGGGAGAAACAGAAAGGATGCAAGAAAATTGAATAAAATGTGAACTACTGACAGGGTCAATGCCAATTGTATGTGATGGAGATAAGATCTAGAACTGTAGGTGTGTAAAATGGAAAGATTGATAGATCTTAGGAACTGGGGGATTAAAAAGAAGATGGCTGGCATAATGGATGACTAAAATACCAACATATGTGAACTGGGTTGATGACGACTAGGGAGTGATCTAGGGTTTGATGGATAAAATGGATGGGAATGATGATCTACAGAAAGAGATTGAAGATATATGATGCAGTGGTAGAAATCTGAGCTGAATGAATAACTTGTAAAACTGATGGGGCATGATGATGGAATCGAAATTATGGATCCAAGCATGTAAAAATAGAAAGAGACTCCAACTCTAAAAAGGTAAGGCACAAGAACTTCAAAGTGGCTCCAAGGTGGTGATAACACCTGTAAAGAAGGGAAATAAATAAAGGAAAAGTCATGAGAAATATCCAAGTCTCCAAAGTTGCATCTTAATGAGAGGAGGGGTATGGTGAAATTTATAGGGTCGACGACGACTCGAATGGGTTGCCGATGACTATGGCAGACCATCCATTTGCACGGTGGAAGATTAAAGAGCTTGAGATAATGAGCCCTTGCAAGGTGGGATTAGGGTTTTGGCTGGTAAATACGAGTTAGGGATGCTTAAGGAAGATAAGAGTGCATTAAATAAAGGAAAATGAGAGGTAAAATTATTAAATGAAGGCCTAGGGAGGAAAAAAAGGATTACTGAAGGGATTTAGGGACAATTAAGGGTGATTAGAGATATTTTAGAGAAGATAAATTAATGTTGTAATTAGGATAGAATTAAGGTGGAGAATAATAATTAAAGGGATAAATAGAATTTAGGAGAGAAAGGGGGATTTAGATGAGAAGAGAGGTATGTATGTGGATAACGATGACGAAGGGGAGAAAATGTGGGATGAGGGACAAGGGATACCAAAAATTGGTGTTTACATTTGTCCCTTTTTTTGAGTGGTTTGCGTTGGGAAAGCCATGAGAAAAAAATGAGAATTGAATAAAAGATGATGATTAAGGTGCTTCCTCTCAAACTAGGGGTTGATGACGTGAAGAAGAATCGATCATGAGTTTGAAAGAGATTGATGAGAAAAGAGAAAGGATGGAAAGTATGAGAAAAATATAGAATATGAAAGAAGATGCCCAAAAAACAAAGAGGGATGAGGACAAAAACAAAAAACAAAAATATGGAAGTGATTGTGGAGTCACTTCAGTAGGGAACAAAGTATGGCCTCAATGGAGACAACGAAAATTTCCTACAGACTTGTGAGTCAGCAAAAATCACTGCAATATGGAGGGATTCCAATGGGAATTCACTCAGATGGATGTGCAAGTTTTGGGACCAACATGTCAAAGGGAGATCCAGGTCTAGATGGAGGAGAATATGGTGGGTAGAGAGATGTGCAGGAACCTTTCCCAAGGGGTCAAGGCTCAGAGCTCAGAGCATCCGATCTGCAGCTTAACATCTAGAGGTGGATCAAGGCATAATGATTTTTGATGTATAGATTTTTAGATAGAGCCCGTAAAGGCCTATCACAAATGTATGGACATATTTTGATGAGGATATATATATATATGTGTGTGTGTGTGTGTGTGTGTGTGTGTGTGTGTGTGTGTGTGTGTGTGTGTGTGTGTGTGTGTGTGTGTGTGTGTGTGTGTGTGTGTGTGTGTGTCTATATATATATATATATATATATATGATTGTGTCATGAACTATATAAATGTGTGATGATCTATGTGAGTATTTGTTTCCATGATGGATGTTAGTTACTTATGGATGTGATGGATGTTGATTTAGATGCTAGATGTGATATATTTGATTGGATTTTAGATATGATATGGATTTTTAAATTAGATGGTGATGAGATGATGATATGATAGATGTAGATTGGAAAATAATGTGATTGATGATAGAGAGCATGTGAATGTTTAGATTAGATTTATGTGATGGACATGTTTAGACTGTACGAGATATTTATAGATGAAAAAATTAGGATTACATGATGATATTAGACATGATATGATGAAAAAATGTAGAAGTTAGGATGTTACGACTGTACGTGGACTTAAGAGGGCGACCCAAGCTGTGAGACAGTACACTCTCATCATAGAGAGGAGTAAACATGGAAAATATGTGACCAAATTCAGAGTAGAGGTAAATTTGAAAGGGAACGAGAAAAAGAAATGTAGTTGCAACCATTGTACAAGTGTTAACACATTACCAATGATAGTTATTCATACTTAAGATCCCGAGGGAAAAGATGGGAAGTGTGTTTATAGACCCATTGTAGACATGATAAAGGGGTTAAAGATAAAGCTTGTGTACGGGGGAAAATAGGTTCTCCTTAGGTGGTTTTTCCTAGTTCTATGCCCCAACCCTGAGCAATATGGTGTAAACTAATCAATGCAGGAAAGTTTACTCCATAGATGTGAAAGCTGATCAATGTAGGAAGCTTTATCGGGGATGCTTACTTTTGATTAAAATTTTACTTTTGCATTTAGAGACTTTTAAAAAGGATGATAAATGCGGTAAGCCTTTTAATCACCATAATACATAAAAGTAACCATCCTTCGAGGGAGTGGTCTACATTTACATTTTTCTTTTGGAATTTTGACTTTTTAACTTAGAGATGGTATTATAGAATATGCGTGATAGCTATCCTTTGAGGGATCAAATCTATACTTTTGAAATTTTTTATTTATATGAACAACTGTCCTTCGAGGGAAAATTTTGCTTTAGATTTGAGAGCCTTTTTTGATATGAGCATCCAAATTTTTTAATTTAGATAGAGCTAGGTATAGCCAAGTAGACCACTTGGGGAGGGGATGAGAAGATGATAAGCGACACCCATAGACCATTAACATGGTTCCAATAGGTAAATAAGAGGGTGATGGATATAATGATCACAGGTTTCCCACCTAGAAGGAGGAACTTGTCCATAAGGAATATGTTCTGGGTAGATCTGTGGTGCCCATATTTAATGTCATGGGTAAGTAAGTAATGGTAGACCGCATAATTGCAAATCATTATGATGAGATATGGAAGATGTTAGTAATGGAGATATGATCGTTGATATGACAAGGAATATATTAGTAAATATGTTAACAATATAAGGGTCACAAGTGAAAGGCATTAAGAGGCCTTGTTTCCTGTTTACCATCTAGAGATGCTAAATGATAGGATCTAGACCCATACTTATGTGTGATAATGTATGGTCCAATCCATTTGGGAGGAAAATTTCCATGTTGGATCCATTCTAGAGTAGCGACATTTTGGGTTTATTTAAGGAAAAGGTCACTAATGTTCAAGTCATGTTCTTTGAGATGATTTTTGTAGGCACATTTGATGTACTCTTGATAAACATGATGATGTTGAAGAGAAATTAAGTGACACTCATCTAAAAATTCAAGTTGTGATCCATGACTCTCTTGATGGTAGTCTTCGTCAAAGATGAATTTGCAAAAAGAGAAACACACAAGGATGGGATTTGGACTTTGAGGGGAAGAATGACCTCAGATCCATAGATAAGAGAGAAAGGTAGCAGTGCCCGTATGAAGTGTGGATGATAGTCCAATGACATGCCCAAAGAGTAAAGGGGATGTGAAGATTTCAATTTTGACTTGCCTTATTTGTTGATGGTTTTGGAAAGGATATGGCGAAGGGTTTTGTTAGTGGATTTAGATTGGTTGTTAACTTGAAGATAGTAATGAGAGGAGAAGTTAAGCTTGATATTGAAGAATAAAAAATATTCTTGAGATATATTTTTTGAAGGACTTTCTAGTTATCCATAATGATTTTATGGAGAACGCTGAAATGCGATATATGATGTGCTAATAGAAAAAATTGAACGATTTTGTTAGGCTTTGGTGGATGCGAGTGGAATGGCTTCCACCCATTTGGTGAATTACTAAGTCACAATGATGATTATAGAATGATGACGATGATGAGAAGAACGTAGATTGATGAGAGCAATGAGGTCAAGATCCCCACTGTGAGAAAGGACAAAGATCTTGAGGCCGGTTTTAGGGCATGACTAGCGAATGCGGATAATATTAGGATGTACTACTTTCATTTGACGACAATTTTTGAGTGTATGCATATTAGCCTTTATTAATAGAATGGGAAAATAATAATCCTTAGGCAAGGACATGTGCTTGATGATGACCAATCCGCTAAACTTACCACAACAGATACCATTGTGGACTTCTTGGATGACACAGATAGATTCATGAGAATTTAGGCATCAAAGAAAAATACCATCAAACCCACATTTGTAGAGGATTCTACCAAGGATAACATAACGGTTAGCATGTTGGAAAGAATGACCTCCTAATATTATTGGATAGGTTAGAGGGAATTTGGATTGTAAAAGGTGGTCAAAATTTTGAGAATACCAGAGATTTGATTGATTAGTGTCAACATAATTCACACGAGGAAGCTCATGGACATGAGATGGTTGATGAGATATATAAATAACAATAGAAAGCTTGGATTCTTTAGTTTCCCATGGGATGAGAGACACAAGAGATGGCATCATGTGTCTATAAAAAAATTGGATGACCTAGGGATGGATTGGATGGTGTAGAATTAAAGGCTTCAAGAAGAAAGTTGACGATGTCTCTTATATTTTTCAAGGACTTCATTTTTGCATTGATATATGCCCTTGAATTGGTTTATGATAAGATGAGAATCACCGTAGATGTCAAGGATTTTTAGATTCTGAGCATGAAAACAGTTTCAAGACCCAAAATGAGGACTTCATACTTAGTCATGTTGTTAGTACATTCAAAATTGAGTTTATAAGACATATGGATAGGAGCATCCCAAGGAGGAATGATGATACCAAAGACACCCCCCTTGTTGACACTTATATCCATCAAAGAAAAGTGTCATCCCGAGAGGTGAAAATTCATAATCAAAGGTGTTGATGGATTCATTAGGAAATTATTCGTATGGAGGAAGATGGTTGTCAAGAAGAGGGGCCTTAGCTAGCTGATCGAAATAGCCCGACCCTTGATAGATTTTTGAGATATGAACTCTAGATCAAACTCGATCACGAGCATGAGCCATCGAGTGATGCGATTGCTATGATAAGGTTTAGAATGCATGTTTTTAAGAAGATGGAAGATGGTGATGATGAAGGTTTTATGATTGAGGATATAGTGACGAATCTTGGAAGTGGCAAAGAAGAGAGCACAACACAACTTTTCAGCTTCAGTGTAGCGGGTCTCATATTCATGAAGGGTGCGACTGATGTAATAAACGACCTGCTCCTCACCATGCTCATCACACTCCTTACCCTGCTCATCACACTCCTTATCATCACAATGTGCAAACATGGCACCCAAAGCATGATTAGTAGCAGATATATAAAGATAGAATGTCTCCCCCTCATGTGGAGGTGTGAGCATAGGTAGGGATAAGAATATATTTCTTCAGATATCATTAAAGGATTTTTGGAAATTTTCATCCCAATTAAAGTTGGTGTCTTTGCGAAGAAGATGGTGAAAAGGTTAACAATGATCAGAAAGTTGTGAAATGAAATGACGAATTGATTGAAGCCAAAATTGAAGACTGTGAACTTGATTTAGATTAAAAGGGGAAGGCATCTCGAGGATGTCTTTGATTTATGTGGGGTCAAATTCAATACCCCTAATAAAAAAAATGAAGCCGAGCAAGTTTTCCAATTAAAACCCCAAATACACACTTGGCTGAATTCAGACAAAGGAAGAATTAGATGAGACGCGTGAAGAGGGTTTCAAAGATAGAAAGATGATCTTTTCGATGTTTTGATTTACCTAAGAGGTCATCGACATAGTCATCTACAGTCTTATGGATGAGATCATGAAATATGTAGGTCATAGCACGCTGATAGGTGACACCTGTGTTTTTTAAACCAAAGGGCATGACATGATAAGAAAAGCCCCCCCAAGGAGTGATGAAATAAGTCTTATGCTAGTCTTTGGGTGTGATGAGGATATGATTATAACCAGAAAAACCATCCATAAGAGAAATTATCTCGTGGCCCGTGGTGAGGTCAATGAGTTGATCGATGTTAGGGAGGGGAAATTCATCTTTAGGGCAAGTGAGATTTAAATCTCAAAATTTAGTACAGATGCACAGCTTTCTGGAGGCCTTAACAACAGGAATGATGTTGGAGACCCATTGCGGATAGTCGATAGGAATGATGAATTTGGTTGAGAGAAGGCATTGCAAATCCTCTTTGACAAGGAGGGAAACATGTGGATATATGCGACGAAGCTTCTGCTTAACTAACCTAGCATTTGGGATGGTGAAAATATTATCGACGACGATAGAAGGGTCAAGGCATAACATATCGGCATAAGACCATGCAAAATCTTGACTGTACTTATAAAGGAATGTGGTGAAAGACTCAAGCTCATGAGGATCAATGGATTGAACCACTTTAAGGATGCAAGGCTCTTGCAGAGTCCCTATATTGATGTTGATGGTGGATTCATTTAGAAGATTGGATGTGTCAGGAGGTAAGGTCTTATGAAGATAGGAATCTTCCACCCCCATATAAGAAAAAATGGAATCATCATTGGTGCATTGAAGAATGTCAATGGCAGGGGAATATTCCTCTACCATATCAAGAAATTGAAGAGGAAGGGACCTAGGTCACAAAGTGATCACAGAGATTAAAAAACATATAAAAGAGATGGACACAATTTCATCCGTATCCATGGGATCATTGGATGGAGAATATGAGGGATCGATGTTCATAAGAGATGGATATGAAGAAGGCGTGGGAGAGTTGGTAGGTTGTTATTTATAGCCTAATTTGAACTTCTCATGGGGCTTACGAGATTGGTTGATGATGAGATCATGTACACCTTATTCATAACGCCCCATATTGAATCCTTTCCATGCATAAAGATAGAGGTAAGTATAGGAGAAGGATTTATTGTAAAGAAAGTCGAAGCCATTGGTGTATAGTTTGGTGTGAGGTTGAACATCAATGTGACAAGAAGGGTGATCGACACCACCATATATGAGATTGGTTCGAAGATGAGGTGGTCTAAAAGGAAAGATATCCATGACATTTGGTTAGTACATAGGTGCTTTATTGGGTCTACCAATCCTATTAGGCGTTGGAAGGGCATTGAGAGAGAGAAGGTGATACCCCTCCAACGAAAGGTGTTGCATCATATTATCTATAGAATCATCATTGGGAAGCTTAGATGTGGGGATAGATAAGTTGGTGGATGCTTCAAGTGAGTCCTTTTTAGGGAAAAACACATCACTAGGTTAAGAAGTCTTGTGACATGATTTGAAGGGAGGAATGTCTACAAGTATTGTTAGGATCTTCCCCTCATACTCATATTTGATGCAACAATGAAGAGTAGAAGGGATATAATGCATGGTCCGGATCCATGGCCACCCAGGTAAGAGATTTTACTAAAACTCCCTCAATGATATAGAAGACCTCATGAAGGAGTTTTTCACCAAGGTAGATGGGAAGGATGATTTTTCCAAAATTAGGGGTGACAACATTGTTAAAGGCATGAAGGACTGTGGGTGATTTGGCAATAATGGAGTTAGGAAGCTTCATCTGATCAAAGGTATGAGATGATACAATTTTGATGCTAGCTTCATTGTCTATCATTTAACGTCAGATGAATGTATCATTGATGTGGATAGTGATGAAGAGAGGAAGATCACAGTCTTCAGGTGAGATATGGTGAATTTTAGTGTTATCAAATGAAATAGAAGCCAAAGCTGCGAGTGCTCCAACAAGGGCTTGAGTCTCATAACTGGTGATAGGGATGCACTGTAAAGCATTGATGAGAGCTTGTTTATGATTGGGGGATATTTGGATGAGCTCGTAAAGTGACATATTAATTGGAGCTTGATGGAGTCATTTTTACGATACTTTTTAAAATGACAGTTGGTTTCGAAGTGGGTGGAGTGGATAGAATGGATACCTTGGATTTAGATGAAGAATATGGATTAGATTGATCAAATGGAGTGGTGATGCCCAATTTAGGCTCAAATTAAGTAGATGACTGGGGGTCATAAGGTCGAGAGCAAGTGGCGATGCACAAGTCGTCAATAAAGAGGGGGGGCCTTCTTTGGAAGAAGTAATGTTTAGTGGGGGGATTGTGGCCAAGGTCTTCGATGACGAAGTGGATTTAATGGGAGGATTATGATTAGACGTGGATGAGAGAGGATGATCTTATTTCATAAGAATGTCTTCTTCTTTGATGATATTATGGATGAGGGTTTGGAGAGCCCTACAATATTCAATATCCTGTTCAGGGGTGCGATGATAAGCACACATGGAATTAAGGTCAAATCATGTGGGTTTTTGTTTATGTGAGTCTAAAGATTTGATAGGAGGAAATGAGATGAAAGATGTTAGGATAGGATGCTAAAAGATTTCAGTATACGACATAAAGGGGATACTTGCAGAAGATGTTGTGTAGATGGTAGATGATTTAGATAAAGATAAAATTGGTAATTTACTTTTATGGGGATTTGTGAGTGCTTTGGACTCTGATTTGATATTAGGAGAAGAGGCAGATGGTTGAGGTTCTGATTTAGATGTGGGAGGGAGAATAAATGACTTTGATTTTGATTTTGATTAATTAATGATGGGTGATTTAGATAGAGGGGCCGGTCCCAAAATAGAAAGGGGCACTCCTAAGATGGATTATGAGGCATATGATTATTTAGTATGGTGAGGCTTAGGTTGGGGGAGTTCCAAATTCTTATGTGGATGGGTGAGAGATTTATGAATAGGAATTCTGAGGTTTTTGGAATTTTATTGTGATGGTTTTCCCTTGGTAGAAATGACAATGATCTCTACATGAGGATGGTCCTTAGAGGTGGAACTGGATGATTTGGATGAAGATTTCATTGAAGATGTAGGGGTTGAAGATGAAGGTAGTGTTGGAATAAGACGTCTTGAAGGAGCCAGAAATTCTAAGGGTTTCAGAGATGTGGTTAAAGATGTAGATGAGATGGGGGAGTTGTTTGTGATTATATGAGGAGGAGATGTTTGCTTAGTAGGTTCAGATGTTGATGTGGGAATAGCGATAGCTATAGATGTAGTTGTAGGTAACGATATGGAAGTGGATATAGATGAAGGGCTATGTGAAGAATAATTTGTGAGAGATGTAGGGATAGGAATGGATGAGGGGCTAGATGTGATTGGTATAATAAAAGTAGACATGGTTGAGGAAGTAGATGTGATAGGGGTAGGTGTGGGTGGAATAATAGATGTATCTATGATGGATTTTGAAGTAGTTATGGGTGTAGAAAAAACCATGGGTGAAGGAGGAGAGATATCAATGGGTGTAGTGGGTGAAGGAATGGTGGGTGTATGTGACGTTGTCAATTCTTGGTTTATAGTGTTGATCGTGTGAGCATTAGGTTCCTAAGATATTTGAGGAGTGGTTTGATTATTCGGTGGATGGTTGGGGAAGGTTTGTTTGAAGACATCGATGGGTTGATTACGGGGTGTGTTAGGGTTATATAATTGAAGTTCACCATGGTCTATGAGCCGTTGTACAAGATCCTTAAAGGTGTGGTAATTCTCAATATCATGAAAACGGGCATGGTGGTATTTAAAAGAGTGATCCTCACGATACCATGCTAGTTTGGGTCACAAATTGTCAAGAGGTTGGATGGGGGGAAGTTTAATGAGATGCAAAACCATTAGCTTGTCAAAAATATAACTATAGGATTCCCAAAGAGGGGTATAGTTGGGGGTTGGCCTAGGAGTTCTTTATGGAGGCTCGGTATGAGGAGTGGACGTGGATGAAGAGGGTCATTAAATGCATGAGGATTAGAAGCAGATGGATGAGATTGTGGGATATAAGAAGTATATGGGTGAGGTTGTGTTATCAATATTTTACCCCCGGGGAAAAATATTGGATCAGAACAACTTCACATTGAAAGAACTTGAGAAATCACGTTCGATTCCCATAGATGGAGAGAGGGGAATCTATAATGGAAGTGAGGGAGGCCTGCGAGGATAAAGTGACCCTGTGTGGGATAAATTCAGAAAATGACTTTGTAAAGAGAACCTGGGTTTTAAATCCATTCTACGGGTTACAAGTGGGCTTAGAAATAGAATAACATGGTCAAAGGAGATGAAGCAATGTCACAGAGAGGACAGGGGAAAGAAAAGGAAGAAACAACGAAGATCCGAAGTCTTTGGGCTCAAAATAGTTCAGAACGAGTCCAAAAAATTGGCTAAGTATGGAGAAGGTAGCAGAGAGAGCCACGTGTTGGAACGTCGCTTCTCCCAAATTGAATCCAAAGAAGGAAGCTCAAATGAGTGCCAGATTTCCATGTTTCTAGAGCCCCAAAAGTTGTGCAGCCATTGAAAAGTGTTTGGCCAGGCAGGAGGAAGCCAGGTGTCGGCTCGGCACAAATCCAAGATGGGAGCCCAAGGTGGGGACTCAAACTCGTACCAACCCTCCACATAGCAAATAGTCAACCAAGGTCAAAAGGTAGGAAAAGTGGGCCTCAAAAAAGGGCTAAGTATAGAAGTGTTGGTGGGGGATGCCACGTGTCCAAGCGATGCGCATTTCCAAGGGTAGATTCAAAAGCAGAGACTCAAACAAGTGATAGTTTGCCACGTAGCCCAGGGTCCGAAAAAGTAAGGTAAAGATAGTTGAAAAGTCCAAGGACCCGCAGAGGATTCCAAGTGTCAACCTGATGCTCCTTTAGGGGAAAATTTTGATTGTGAGTTTCAAATGAGTGCGGAGCCTCCACGTGTCCAGTCTCTTTAAAGGGGACAAAATTGGGTTGAATAGTCAATGCATAAGGGCAGGCCAACTGAGAGTGCCAAGTGTCCAAATAACTCTAACTCAAGGGATGAATAGAGAGAGGGTTCTCAAACAAGTGTCAAATCACCATGTGTCCCCAGTCAAAGAAATATGACCTCGCCAAGCAAAATACTTAACCAGAAACAAAGAAATGAAGCAGGCCGGCGGAGGAAGCCACATGTCAGCCCCGCCCTATTCCAAGAGAAAAATACAAAGGCCGCCTTCAGACAAGTGCCAGCCCTCCACGTGTCCTAAAGGTCAAAAGGGGGCCCATTTTTCAAATTGGTTTTCCTGCCCTTTTGTACGGACCTGATACAAACTTCTAAGGGGCATATCTTTCGACTCATGGCTCGAAATCTTGTAAATATGACATCGTTGGAAAGAACTTGGCTTCACCCATGCCATAGAGATCTGAAAATTTAAGTATGGAGAGGTTAGATAAAGGAAAATGGAGAAAAAATCTTCAGGGCCATTAATGCGGGATCCATCTGCGCCAACAACTAGATCAAATTTGACTGGCTCCGCCCTTTCCTCCTTCGAGGCGCCGAACCGGAGATTGATGCAATTGAGACAGATTTAGGGATAGATGTTAAAGGAGACATTAATAGCAGTGATGGGGCTTCGACCTATTTTTCCCGCTTCTCTCTCTTTCTTCTCTCCGATTGAATATATAAATGTTGGGTCGAGACTCATTGTAAAGGGTTGGGCATTCTTCTGTTTTGCAGGCTCCCCTTTTCTTCTGGCAAAGGAACTCGTGGAGTCTACAGACCTTCCACTAGACTTTAATACGTTTCTATCTTTTGGCCACTTTGTAATGCATTGTATCAATATGCAGAGCAACAAAACATGTATGTGATCGATTTTAGATATTTTCTTGTCTCTTTTTCTTTCATTATAAATCTGGTTATCTGTGCTTGGTTATTGTATACGTTTTTGTTGGTTTGTGTCTATTAGCAAAACAAATTTTCATCATTCCTTTGGTGCATCACCTTATAGATTAGTTTTGATTTCCTGCATTCCTTTTACCCCTGTCTCCTTGGAAAAACTTAGATTAGGTTTAGGAATAGGCCCTCTGCAAGTTTTCACGCATGCACCTAAACAAAGGAATAAGAACCAACCTTTAACCTGGAGAGTTTTCTCATTTTCTAAGTCCCACACTTTGGAGAAAACTCAATGTTATGTGGATCACACCAAATGACTCTGCCTTAGAAAACCAGATCTAACGAGTCATTTGGGGGTGCTGTGATTTTTCACTAACAGTTTTGGCACGCCCGGTGGGACACTAAGAAGTCTCCATATTTATTAGAGTAAGGTTGATGTGCACTTGCTGTGATTCTAGCTTTTAAGAAGCTCTTAAAAATGCACATCTGGCGACTCCAAAAGGGATGGAATCCACTAGTTCCTACAGTCCAAGGTTCCCAAGTTCATGAGAAGGATACAAACAAGGTCTAGAATAAGAGAAGAAGGATAGTTTGTACACATACACTTGTCTCCAGACAAAAGGAGAAGGGGAAGAAGAGCCTAGAAGTCTATATCTCCACTCAACAGAGCCTTATCAACACCTCCTCCAAGTAGACCATTATTTCAATCAAGAAGGGTATTCAGGCCGATCAGGATGGCACACCAACAACCAAATCCTTACTTAAACTTCACTGGCAGCAACCCACTTGCTCTAAATGCACAAAACCCAGTCCCGGTGGCAGCATTGAAGAACATCCCATTTTTCACTAGAGAGAACCAGACTTGTCCCAATGACCACGTTCAAGACATTGCAAACATTTGTATAATCCATGAGATCAATGAGATGGATATTGCAGTCAAGCTACTAGCCTCTTCACTCAAAGGTAAAGCTTCACAATGGTTCAGGAGCCTTGAAGCAGACTCTATTCAAAATTGGGACCAGTTGTGCATAGCTCTTCACAACCAGTTTGGAGAAAAGGGAGATAACCTATCCTTGTTGGAGCAGCTGACGACAATCAAGAGAGCTCCGAATGAGCAACTGATGGATTTAAACCTCAGATTTCAACAGACCTGGGACATGATTCCAACAGTAGTAAAGCCCACTAATGAAGGTGCCTTCTTATACTTTCTTAGGGCTTTAAATTCTGATATTTCTTTGATGATTCAGTCAATGGGGGGCACAACCTTACCTGCAGCCTATAGCCTTTCCATAGGAGCTGAGAATCATTTGATTTAGGCTAACAAACTTGCTCCTAGGCCATTCATGCCTCTATACCCCGAGTTAGGAAACCCAGGTACCAACCAAACACCCACATTAGCTCCTATACCCACCCCAGGAGTCAAAGTTCAGCTGAAGCCTCCACTTCATCATCTAACACCTCAAAGGAGCTTCAGGAAGTTATGAAACAACTACAAAACTTGGGAAATGAGCTAGTAACCATCAAAATATATCAAACTCAAAGTTCTAGGCCATATCAGCCCTAGGCTCAGTATAAAGCCAGACCCCCATATCAGTAAAATAGACCACCAGCCCAGGCTATAAATCAGAGTCAACACCAAGGGCAACCTCAAGCTGCTAGACCTTTCAGGTCATATGACCCAAACACAGTTTCAACATCAAGGGCATTGGTTCCAACACATAATAACATGGCACAAGAGTATGAATGGTGTTTCCCATGTAATCAGCCACATAATCAGTCGATGTGCTTCAATGGTGCATTAAATCAGGCTCTGATGGTGCAAACCATTGGTGTGTCACAAGAACCTAGCCACAAAGAAAGTCAGCAACAAGGAGCTCAGTAAGAGGGACCCCCAAACGAAACTATGCTTGTCAATTGGCAGGTTGAAGACTTATGTGGAATGAATCAGACTCCTTCTCAAAGTATAACTGCCAATACACGGTCTAAGAGGAGAAATATTGGAGAAGGACATTCACCAAGCTCAGGTGATCCTCAACCCTTTGTTGCTCAGTAAGGTATTGGCATTCAAAATACAACTCCCAATGTGTAAAGTCAATCCAAGCCACCTTCTAGACCTACTCAGGCATAGGTTGTAACAACCCATGCGCAAGTGAAAAATGTGGCAGGGAAGGGACAATAGAAGGACAATTCATTTAATACCATTGAACAAATGAAGAGGACAAGTGTAAACATTTCACTATGGGAGTCACTGGCCATTCCAGGGCAGAGGGATCTATTACAGATTGCTATGGCCAATTGGTCAAGCTCAAGTCAACCCCCTAACCAGTAAGAGAAAGTGCTTACCAATGCAGCTCAACCTGAGAGAAACCATGAAGAACAACGAGGTAAGAATCTGAAGCCTCCTCCATTTTATGTTTCATTAATCATTGGAGATAAATTGGTGCACAATTGCATGATTGATTCAGAGGCCAGTAGTTCAGTAATGCCCAAACAAATAGCTGATCAACTGGGTCTCTAGTATGAAGTCATCTCTAGAGGAGTAGTAAAATTGGATGGGACAATAGTGACCACTATTGGAGTCATCAAGGATATGAGTCTCACTCTACATGCTTTCCCTAATGTGATTGTATTGTAGAATGTGTCAGTCATAGACTTGCCACCACATTTTGCGTTGTGTTTGTCCAGGGACTTCATTGCCAAAATTGGAGGTTACTTGTCTACTGATTGATCGCATATGCTCTTTAGAACAAGGTATGGAGCGAAGGCCATAATTACATATGAGCCCATAACAGACTATCACATCGAGTCTTATGGACCAAGCCCAATCAATGCAAATTATTCGGCTATTGATCTGGAGGACCTCCTAAGCACTTCTGAAGCAAATACCAAGGTGGGGTGTATCCCGGACATGACCCTCAATGGATGGGTGGTCAAAAGACATGATTTCATCCCTATAAAGAGATGGAAGAATTTGAACTAGGAGTCTACTATCTGGATGAGGAAAATCATCCTCTTCTTGACATCATTAAGCCAGAGCACAAGGATGACAATGAAGTTTGGAAATTGTTCGTTGATGGCTCTAGGAGCAGACAAGGAGTCGGAGGTGGAGCTATGATCGTGTCCCCCCAATGTATGAAGTATTATTTGGCTTTGAGATTTTAGTTTGCCTACTTAAATAACACTACAGAATATGAGGCTTTGGTCCATGGACCACATTGGGCCAAAAGACGAGGAATCAAGAACCTGCAGGTGTTTGGTGACAATGAACTGGTTGCCAATCAAGTCAAAAGACAAAATGCTGTCAAGAATGACCTACTCAAAGGTTACAAGAATAGGGTATGGGACCTCATTGAGGATTTTGAAGCCTTTAGCATCATGTCCATACCCATAAAGGAGAACGAAGCGGCTGACAGGGTTGCAACAGTTGGAGCAACATTTGATGTAGTCGATAACATAAAAAGGGAAAAAGAACAACCACATATCTATGTGATTGTGAGACAAACAGTACCAGATAACAACACATGCTAGCAGGTGTTCGAGAATGATTAGAAGATCATCAAATTTTTGCAAGAGGAAGCTGAATTCTCAGCTAGAAACCAAAGCAGACTAGAGCAACAATATGGAAATCAAGTAGTACAGCTACATACAAATAGGATTCCCAAAGGCCTAGTGACATTGGAGTCCATCTTCAATCCCATTGATTAGTTTTGAAAAGAGAATGCCAACATACAGATCAAAGGGGAAGATTTGGAGCCAATTCTAGTTGGAGAAGGCAAAACACTACAAGTTGGAAAGGTGGCCACCAAGCAAGAAAGGTATGAATTCATACACCTTTGCCAAGAGTTTCCAGATATATTTTCTTGGAGCTATGAAGACCTAAGAGGGTTCAATCCAAAGTTATCCCAACACACAATTGAGCTAGATCCAACTGCTAAGCCCATCAGACAAAAGCAGAGACAAGTCAATCCACATATTGAGCCTCTGATGAAGAAAGAGCTGAAACAAGCTGATAGTGGCAAGTATCATATTTCCAATCAAACACTCAAGCTGGGTCACAAATTTGGTCCCAGTTAGGAAGAAGAGTGGAGAGATTAGGTTGTGTGTTGACTTTCGTGACTTGAACAGAGCCTCCCTCAAAGACCACTACCCACTCCCCTTAATGGAGCAAATCTTACAGGTAGTGTCTGGTTCAAAGAGATTCTCTCTCCTAGATGGATATGCAGGGTACAACCAGATCATGACGAAAGAAGATGATCAGTTCAAAATGGCTTTCACCACCAAATGGGGCACCTATGCCTACAGAAAAATGCCATTTGGATTGTCTAATGCCGGAGCCACATTCCAAAGGGCAATGGATATGGCATTCAAAGGGTTGATAAACAAAATAGTGCTGATCTACCTAGATGACATTACTGTATTCTCCAAAAATGCAGTAGACCACATTTTTCACCTAAGGCAGGTGTTCCAAAGGTGTAGGAGATTCAAGGTATCATTGAACCCCCAAAAATGCATATTCTTGGCCCATGAGGGCAAGCTTCTAGGCCACATTGTGTCAAAGGAAGGTTTGGCAATTGACCCAGAAAGATTTGAAGCTATAAGAGTATTGCCATTTCCAAGCCACAAGAGGGCTTTTCAAAGCTTCTTAGGAAAAATCAAAATTTTCCGCAGGTTCGTACCAAACTTTACTGCCCTTGTCAAGCCAATCACGTTGATGTTAAAGAAGATTTTGGCATTTAGGTGGATAGCTGAAGGAAAAACAAGTTTTGAGGCTATCAAAGAAGCCATATCACAAGCCCCAACTCTCGTGAATCCAAATTTTTCTAAGGACTTCATATTATATGCCTTTGGTGGCAGTGACACAATTTCTGCAATCCTAGTACAGTAGAATGAAAGAAGACACAGAGCAGCCAATTACTTTCTTTAGCCAGGGTCTGAAAGATTATGAAGTGAGATACTCCTTCATCGAGAAGCAGGTCCTGACAGTGATCAGAGGATTGAAGAAGTTTAAGCATTTGGTTTCAAACAACAAAATCCAACTGTTGGTCTCCCATGCAGGGGTTAAATACTTCCTTCTCAACAAGGATGGATCACTCGTGTCATGGAATATGACATTGAGATCAAGGTCACTAAGCTAGTCCGTGGGAAGGGATTTTGTGAATAGCTGGCCTCGAGTCAACAAGAAGAAGCAAGTAATGAAGAAGAAGATGTTTTGTCCCTACATGATAGTTAGGGGGAAGAAAATGAGGATGTGCCCCCTCCTTGTTGGACTCAGAACATGGTGCAATTCCTTCAAACATGCTCGTGTCCTCCAGAAATTAATAAAACAAAAAGGAGGCACTTCATAATACAGGCCATCCCATATGTACTTATTGACGGTGTCTTGTTCAAAAGGGACATCAATGGTGTCCTGTTAAGGTGCATTGGGACAAATCAGGTTGAGAGAGTGCTACAAGAGTTCCATGATGAAGCAGCTGGAGGCCATTTTTCTCCACGGGTGACAGCACTCAAGATCATGAAGGTGGGTTATTATTGGCCCAGGGTGTTTAGTGACTGCTATGCATGGATCAAAAATTCCAGGAACTATGTGTTCTTCAGAGGCAAGGAGAGGCTAGCAGCACTCCCATTACACCCAATTTCAGTGGACCAACCATTCATGCAATGGGGGTTGGATTTCATCAGGGTCATCAATCCAAATTCGAGCCAAGGCCACAAGTGGATTCTGATGGCAACAAACTATTTTACCAAGTGGACCGAGGTAGTGGCACTCAAAGAAGCTAATGAGTCCAACATATTAGACTTCTACGAAGGGATAATGACTAGATTTGGAGTGCCAGCCACCATTATATCAGACAATGCATTAGCATTCATAGGTTCCAAAATCACAGGATGGGCCATTAGGAACAGAATTTACCTGAGCACTTCATCAAACTATTACCCTCAGGGTAATGGCCAAGCTGAGTCCATGAACAAGAACCTGCTGAAGATCATCAGAAGAACTCTGGATGAAAATCAGAGAACCTGGCACACAAAACTCAAATCGGCCCTATGGGCTGATAGAACAACAACCTAAGAGGTCTACATGCAACTCTCCATTCAAACTCATCTATTGGGAAAGAGGCAGTGTTGCCTATATCACTTGAGTTGCCAACATTAGAACTCATGAAGCAGCTGGAGATGTCTGAGTTCGAACCAATGGAGGCCAGGTATGCAGAGCTGATGGAGTTGGAAGAAACCCAGAGAACAATTCTCTTCAGACAATAGAGAAGGATCATGCCTCAATTAAGAGATGCTTTGAAAAGAAGGCAAGAACAAGGACGTTCCAGGAAGGGGACCTAGTTCTGAAATGGGATGCAGATCAGGAAAAACCAGGAAGGCATTCCAAGTTTGATGCCATTTGGAGTGGCCCTTACATGGTCACAAAATGTAAAATAGCAATGCTTTCCAATTATCTACATTATAGGGTGAAGAGTTATATATTCTAGTGAATGGAATCTATCTTAAACACTTGTTACTAAAAGAAAGTTCTCACCCTGTACATATTAGTTTAGTTTCTCATTCCTCTAAGTGCTTGTGCACATTGTATTGTTGTAGTTTAGGTTGCTTTTCTCCTAAGTGCTTTGCACACTCTGCATGTTCTACTTGGAGCATGTATGATTTCAAATTTTGTATATAGTTGTGGTGTTGTTTTGTTGCTCTTGCACAGCTCATTCAAAAACAGATGAAGCCTCAAGTCAAAGCAATTTTCTACTCCCAGAAACCATCGTTTCAATATTTCTTATGTAGGTTGAGAGTGAAAATAGTTGGGCTCGTGAATCAGAGGCAGAATCAATTCCAGACCATCGTTCTTGACTCCATGCCCAATGGATATGACAAGGCAATTGGTCTTTTCATCTAGCAAGCAGATACCCCTGTGAGTCGCCAAATTGTTATTCATATTTTACCCTCGGGGAAAAATATTGGATGAGAACGACCCCACACTGAAAGAACCTGAGAAATCACGTTTGATTCCCACAAACAAAGAGAGGGTACTCTATAATGGAAGTGATAGAGGCCTGTGAGGATCAAGTTTCAAACGGGGCCTGGGTGTGGAAAGATAAATTCACTAAAAATGGCTCTATCGAAGCGAACTAGGATGTTTAAATCCATTCTACGGGTTACAAGTGAGGCTCAGAATACGCTAATACGCATCTCGGGTCAAAAAGTAGATGAAGTAGTGTCACAGAGAGGCCAAGGTCAAAAAGAAAAGGAAGAAACATAGAAGATCTGAAGTCTTCGGGCTCAAAACAGTTCAGATCGAGTCCAAAGAAGGAAGCTCAAATGAGTGCCAGGCTTCCATGCGTCCAGAGCCCCAAAAGTTGTGTGGCCTTTGAAAATTCTTCGGCCAGGCAGGAGGAAGCCAGGTGTCGGCTCGGCGTAAATCCAAGATGGGAGCCCTAAGGTAGGGACTCAAACTCACACCAACCCTCGATGTAGCAAATAGTCAACCAAGGTAAAAAAGGTGGGAAAAGTGGGCCTAAAAAAGGGGTTAAGTATATAAGTGTTGGTGGGGAAGTGCCACGTGTCCAAGTGGCACACCTCCAGGGGTAGATCCATAACTAGAGACTCAAACTCGCGCCATTTCGCCACGTAGTCCCAGGTTCGAAAAGGAAGGTAGGGACCGTTGAAAAGTCCATAGACTTATGGAGGCTGCCAAGTTTCAACTCGACACTCCTTCAAAGGAAAATTTTTAATTGGGCTTTCAAGTGAGCACGGAGCCTCAACGTGTCCAGTTTTTAAAATGGTCAGAGTTGGTTGAATAGTCAATGCATGGGCCAGGGGAACGGAGGCTGTCAAGTGTCTAAATGGTGTTGATTCAAGGATTTAATAGAGAGAGGGTTTCCAAATGAGTGCTAGACTGCCACGTGTCCCAGGTCAAGAGATGTGACCTTACCAAGCAAAAGACTCAGCCAAAAACATATAAACTGAGTAGGCAACGGAGGAAACGCCACATGGTAATCCTAAACTAGTAGCGCTAAAGTGGGCCATAGGGGGGAAAGTTTGTTTTTTACCCCTTGCTATTCCAAAAGGTGTAAAAGTTGCACAATGGGCTGCAACTCTGCCCAAAGATAAAAGTCAGCGTTTGAGCCTGAGCCAAAGTCAAAGCATGGGGTCGAAGGGAAAGGTGAAAATATTCCTTTTGTCAAAAAGGCACAGAGATAAAAATTGAAGTGCATCTCCCCAACCGACCAAATGGTGCCACGTGTCCAACGGAGCACTGGGGCCGTGAGGGTTTTTTGAGTTTTGCCCGCCTTGCAGAAAAAAGGGGGACAAGATAAATCATGGACCTGTCCATTTGTCCCAAAGGTCAAAAGGGGGCCCAATTTTCAAACTGGTTTTCCCATACCCTTTTGTTAAGGACCCGATACAAACTTCGAAGGGGCATATCTTTCGACTCAGGGCTCAAAATATTGCAAATCTGACACCGTTGGAAAGATCTTGGCTTCGCCCACGCCATGGAGATCTGAAAATTTTAAGTTTGGAGAGGTTAGGTAAAGGAAAATGGAGAAAACGTCTTCAGGGCCATTAATGTGGGATCCATCTGCCCCAAAAACTAGATCAGATTCGAGGCGTCGAACCAGAGATTGATGTAGCTGCGGTAGATTTGGGGATAGATCTTAAAGGAGACATTAATAGTAGTGGTTGGGCTTCAACCTGCTTTTCCCGCTTCTCTCCCTTTCTTCTCTTCGATTGAATCTATAAATGTTGGGTCGAGACTCATTGTAAAGGGTTGGGCATTCTTCTGTTTTGCAAGCTCCCCTTTTCTTCTGGCAAAGGAACTCATGGAGTTTACAGACCTTCCACTAGACTGTAACTACATTTTTCTGCCTTTTGGCCACTTTGTAATGCATTGTATCAATCTGCAGAGCAATACAAAACACGTATGTGATCGATTTTAGATCCTTTCTTGTCTCTTTTTCTTTCATCTGGTCTTTCATTATAGATATGGTTATATGTGTTTTTTTATTGTATGCATCTTGTTGGTTTGCGTCTATTAGAAAAAAAAAAGTTCATCAATCCTTTGGTGCATCACATTATAGCTTAGTTTGATTCCTTGCATTCCTTTTATCCCTGTCTCCTTTGATAAAACTTAGATTAGGTTTAGGAATAGGCCCTCTGCAAGTTTTCATGTATGCACCTAAACAGAGGAATAGGAACCAACCTTTAATCTAGAGAGTTTTCTCATTTACGAAGTCCCACACTTTGGAGAAAACTCAATGTTCTGTGGATCACACCAAATGAATCTGCCTTAGAAAAGTAGATCTGACGACTCATTTGGGGGTGCTGTGATTTTGCACTAATAGGTTACGGATGAGATTAATATAATTGTGGATAAGTGGGTGTTTGAGGAGGTGGTTGATAAGGGGGGATATTTTTGAAGGGTTGTGATTGAATGGGTTTGGAAAGAGGGTGTTATTGAGAGGTAGGAATGTAATTGGATGGATAAGTTTACATCTACTTTTGTTGTTGAGAGATGGGGACGGCTGATTGACCTTGTGTGGGAAGTGTGGAGATATAAGTATGGGGTGGTTGAGATGCTTGGGTAGATTGATCAGGAAGGATTTAATAAAAGGCATTCCTAAGGGGAGGTTGGTGAGTTTGGGTAGGTTCCAAAGGGTGAGGTTGTGAGGTGATAACGTTTGCATGGATTTGGGATGTAGAAATAGGAACTAAAGTTTGATCATGTTGTTCAGGTGGTGGAGGAAGTAGATAGGATTCTTGCAAGGTTTGGATATGGATACTAGTGACGACAGTGGATCCACTAATTTAGTGGATTGGTGAGTTTGACGCATTATAGAGGAAGATTGATAGGATCCAAGTTCACGTTGTGCCACTACAAGCTCATTCATGGCTCTTGGGAAGAATACAATGAGTTGTGATGTGAGGAATTGGGTAGAATCAAGATGAGAATTATAGGCATAAATCTTTTAAAGAGGGAGCCCCTCAATGGGGAAGTTAGTAGATTTATGAAGGAGATATTCATGCAAAGCAACAATATTGGCATTAAGAAGCTCTTGGAATTCCACACACCCATGAGGAATGGTAGAAGGTCCAAAATTTTCCAAGGAAGTGACGAATGAAGGTGTATCCGGTTTAGACGGAACGAAATGGTGATAAACAAAGGGATTAGTTTCAATATGAGTGTTGGTTGGGATGGTTTGAGACTCATGAAGAGGAGGAAGAGAAACCATGTGTTGGGTAACCGAAGAAAAAGTGACCAAGGGAGTAGAAGAGATAATACAAAGAGCTGATGTCTATTGGGAGGAAATGTTTGAAATAGGAATGTTGTTGGATGGCATGGCTTGTTCCATTTTTCTTGCTTGAGAACGTGTAATAACGGGCATGAAATAAACAAGAAACTATGCTGATTTTTAATATTTCAAACAATTCACACAACAAAGTTTTGATTATCTTGATTATTTGAAGATGTGAAAAAGAAAGGAAAATGGTCTTAAAGGGAACCTAGGAAATGGCCAAACTATGGATGGTTTCAGGTACTTTTGGTTGACATTCTTGATATACCTGAAGGTACATGAGACTCAAATCTATGATGACTACCACTATGGGGCTTGATATTGGGGCCTACCCCCGCACTTCACGCACTATGGCGATAAGGGTATTTGACGCTTAACATATATACTGGTAGTAAAAAAATTAATAAAACGGCTAAAACACCGCGGTGACTTTCCTATTGGGTGATGAAATACCAATAGTTCTACTTAGGAGGAGATGTTTAAGATGTGTAAATTAATGTGTGCATTTTGGATGTGTGTGGAAGAAGTGAATGTAAAGAATTAACCTCCTAATTAGACCATGTTATCAAGCAAGATGAAGAGGTTCTTTTTAAGTCCCAAAATCAAAATTTTAAATTCGATGAAGTCAAGAAGACAAGAATGGAAAAATGAGAAATACTTGGATAACGTTATTTTCCTTTTTATTTTAGCAATCCCGTTAATCCAAGAAGGAAATCCACCATGCACACAAACAAGCAAAGATCCTACCTACGATGTTAGTAGAAAGAGAGAAATAGAAAATGGAAATGGAAAGGAAAATAAATGAAAGGACTCATGAAAGAAGGATGTCTCCAACCAGGAACACCATAATGTTGAACAAATTTTCTCACTCTTTTTTCAGATTAGTGAAATGGTAACAAAGAAAATAAGTAACTCCAATATGAGAGGGTTTAAAGCTACCTCTAGATGATGATGATGGATATGGTCACAAAATATCCTCCTCGTAACGAGCTTAGTAACCTGCAAAACAAAGAAAAACTCAACACGAAAATGGATTAGTAGATATGATGGCGAGTCACCCGACAAAGCTTGTCCTGAGAAGTGAAAAATTGCTAGGATGGATGTCAACCCACTTTTTGATAAAACATAGACAAAATTTGATAATGGATAAGTGATAACATAATTTTAACTGAAACAAAGAATGTGGAATGAGCTAGACAAAATAAGATGCAAACTTGATTATAGAAAATGATAACTAAATCAAAACTGTGTGGGTCAACTGTGACTTGGGACTATCACACATAGTTGATGACGACCGAGGCAGTGCATACCCAAAAACAAATGCAGAAATGACAGATCTAGGAGCATTTGTCTAAAGTTGATCAAAAACCTGAAGATGATGCAAAGATGTTGCAAATAACCTGGATATGGGAGAAATAGAAAGGGTGAAAGAAAATTGAATAAAATGTGACCTATTGACAAGGTCAATGGCAAATGGTCCCGATCGACGATGACTGGATGTGATGGAGATGAGATTTGGAGCTACAAGTGTGTAGAATGGAAAGATTGAGAGATCTGAGGAACTGGGAGATGAGAAAGTAGATAATTGACATAATGGATGACTAAAAACCCAATAGATGTGAAATGGGTCGATAAGGACTGGGTAGGGTCGACGATGACCAGGGAGTGATCAGGGTTTGATGGATAAAATGGATGGGAATGACGATTTGCAGAAAGAGATTGAAGATATCTGATTTAGTGGAAACAATCTGAGATGAATGAAGAACCTACAAAACTGATGGGGAATGATGATTGAATGACAATGATGGATCAAAGCATGCAAAAAGAGAAAAAGACTCCAACTCTCCAAAGGTAAGGCACACGAAATTTAAAGTGGCTCAAAGGTGGTGATAGTAGCTACAAAGAAGGGAAAAAATGAAGGCAAAATCACAAGAAAGCTCCAAGTTGCCAAAGTTTCATCCCAGTGAGAGGAGGGGTATGGTCAAATTTATAGGGTTGACGATGACCCGGATGGGTCATCGGCGATTGCTGCAGACCGTCCATATGGGAAGTGAAAGATTGACAAGCTCAAGATAATGAGCCCTTGTGAGGCGGGATTAGGGTTTTGGATGCTAAATACAAATTAGGGTTGCTTAGGGAAGATAAAGGGGGAGTTGGGGATAAGAATGCATTAAATAAAGGCAAAGGGGAGGTAAAATTATTAAATGAAGGCCTAAGGAGGAAAAAAGGATTAATGAAGGGATTTAGGGAAAATTAAGGGTGATTTGAGATGTTTTAGAGAAGAGAAATTAATGTTGTGATTAGGATAGAATTAAGGAGGAGAATAATAGTTAAAGGGATAAATAGAATTTAGGAGAGAAAGGGGTATTTAGATGAGAAGAGAGGTATAAATGTGGATAATGACAACGAAGGGGAATAGATGCGGGATGGGGGACAAGGGATACCAAAAATTGGTGTCTACACTTATCATGTGATATCTACCATAGTGCAATTAATTTTTGACAACTGTGCTTTGACAATGCTTAAACTCGAGTTTCACACTTGGGAATGGTCACTTTGCATGCATGTGGAGAGAAGATGAAAAATCATGAACGTGTAAGAAGACTTAAAACATGTAGAGGGTGTTGTCCTAATGGATTTGCATCTTTTAATTTGTTGTTTAGGAAATAAAGAGTGCTTTTTGTGCTTGCTTTAACTTGAGGAGAACATGAAGTGTCATGACCTTAAATGAGGTATAATTGACTTGCTTATATAGGATTTCGATGATTGTTATGTTGTGAAAGGTCAACCAAGGGGGAATATTACAAAATATGAAGATGATGCAATTAAAATTTTGAGTGTATAATATGTTAGTTTGAGATCGTTCAATAGGGTCGGGTTGTAGATTTGTATAAACTGACCTAAACTGGAGGTTTTGACTAGAAGGGAAAAAAATCGACTTTATAGGTCAGAGGATAATTGTTTTTAGATACATTTTATGCTATAAAATCTAAATAATTGATGTCAGAGATGTGTTTAAAGATAAGAACGTACTCGAAGAGCTATCGGGGAGTGCTAAACAAGAGTGAAGAGAGTGTATTTGTGCATGTAAGCATGCGATGTCAAGATCAACATTGTCAAAGGATAGATTTCAAAATCTAAGTGACTACAAAATATAGATTTAAGTAGAAAATGATGTAAATGATAATATAAATTGATTATATGATAAATAGTGTCATTCTTTAATATAAAGGTACAAAAGACAATTTGGATGTGTAGATTGATGACAACCTAAAAATTATTCATTCTAAAAACTAGAACTAGAAAATGCAAGCAAACAAAACCATATGGGTAGGTACTATAGTGGATTATGGGTTGGCACTTTTCTATATGGTTTTGTACCCCTTTGAGCTAGTGTTATCTATATTTTGGTGCTTTTTGATGGTCTTTAAATATGCTTCGTTACCATAAATTAGGGTTTTTAAAAACTGCAAAACTAACTGTAATGAATTGCAACAACTTGAAAACCCTAGATACATGAAACAAACTTCATGCAACCATTTATAACAAAAATAAAAAATATTTGTGGTGAGGTTGGAATGACCTTGGCGGTTAACTTTGGCTAAATCGGTCCAAGTATTGCACTACATCCCCTTTAGTGTGATCAAACATAATGTAATTCTCCTAATGTTGGTACAAGTGTGTATGCAAATCTAGGCCAACCCCCTAATGTACCCTCAAGTCTCTTGACTGAAAGATCATGTGCATAACTATAGATAGATACAAATGCATCCTTCACAATTGTGTATATAGTGCTGGTGTATGCAGGTTTAGAATGACTATTCTTGATCCTTTTGATGTTTGGAAATGTGTCATTTTGGCTTGACCTTGACTATGGATTGGATTGTGGAGAGGGAAGCTATAATATTTGACCTAGTTGAGTGCTTTAAACCTAATGTATGGGACACTCCTAAATATTTGTTATTGTTGTAGATGGATAGAGGAGATCTTAAGAGTACCTTTGTATTTGCAAGAGTGTCTCTTCAAAGTATTGGGTGAGCTCAAATGAATATTTAGACTTCTCTTATATAGGTGTTTGTGATTAATAAATCACACTAAATCCAACCTAGGGGATAGAAAATGACCCAAAAAGATATAAAATTGAGAAAAAAATATCATTATATGTGAAAGGACAAGGCCATACGGGTTGACATAAGCCATAATACAACTTGGCTTGGGATTGTACAAATTTTTACAACTATTTCATGAGATTTATAGAATTTTGGGTGAGAAACATTAAATTTGGGTTGATTTGAATTAATGTGATTGGGTAAATTGACGACTGAGCAGGGTATAATTTAGAGTAGGTCATGCAATGAGAATAAGAATAAGACATCGGTCTTAGAATGTATGCATAACTCATAGTTTAGGGATGAAGTCAAACTTGTCGTTGTCAAATGATAAATTACCAAATTTGTTTCTACATTACCATAATAATATTATATGTCTATCTATGTTTATTTGTAAATGTGTGTAGCCATAAGAATTTAATTTTACATTGCAAATATCAATTCACCCATATTTCTCTTCTTATGAATCAATCCACGTATGGACATATTCATCAATTTTATTGCCATCCTTCTCTTCCTTGATATTTAAGGAAAGAAAAACATTTAAAGTTATTTAACAATATGATTTATATGTTTTAGTAGTACATCAAGTTCATTAGTATTTTTTTTAGCTCAATGACTTATTTTTCTTATGAAGGAGGAAGTGGTGTTTTTAGTACAATGATTATGTTGAACACATGTATAAAGTCACTGCGGTCTAGTGTCTAACCCAACATCAACAAGAGATTATTCACGAATAGTATATTTCACAAAATAGATCTATTTTAGACACATAAATTTGAAAAATTATCTTTTGGCAATGACAAGTTTGGCTTTGTTCCTATAGTTTGACTTACGCTTGCATCCTAAGTATAATTGATATATCTTGTCGAATCCCACATGACTTTCTTAACTCTACACACTTTAATGTTGCTCACTCACTCAAATGCATTTATCGAAAGTAGTATATCCACTCATAGGCATCTCACCTGAAATATTGGCTGAACATCATTAATTGCATGTCTAAAACTGTACATAATGGGACTAAGTTGTCCTATGGTCTAAGCCAACATGTATGGCATCAATGAATCTATTCTGAATTTGAATATATTTTATGATTTTTTTATATCCTATAGATTGGCCTTAATGTGATATCTAACCCACGAAATCCTAAAAAAACAAGTGTAATTCACTTACGAACTCAACTGACATTCTCAAGAGCATACATTGAAAACTGCATTCCTAAAACACTCAAGCCTATCATAAATCTTATTAAATTAGAAACACATCATATACTAGTTATCACATAGGTATGAAGTACTCAAACTAGGTTCACGAGTTTAGCTTCCCACATCATAAGCGTCCAAAGGTCCTAGAACCAAGTTTTAACAAGAACAAGTCACATGAAGCATTGTCAAAGGTCATCGGGGATAAATGAGATAAATTTAACATATGAATAACATCACATTACATCACCAATATGTAGGTTACATCACTATTTTATTGATAGTCATGCCTCCTATTCTTTGTGTCAAGAGATGCAATGGTAACAGAGGGGGATGGATTGCATTTTCATACACAATTGCACCTACACTTGGAGAAATACATGGGGCTTTCTCCCACTTGTGAGAGCATGTATTAAAACACATGGATTGATTTAATAAGGATTTGTTTCTAGCGTTGGACCAACTCCACCCACACATGGATTTATCATTTTTTAATCTATTCATGTTCATGAAGTTGCAGTGCAAGTATTCTAGGGTTTTATCCACTACAAGTCATTACAAGAAGGGGTCACATAGTTGCAAACCCTAACAACATATAGAGAAGCATATTTCTAGCCCAAAAATGGGTAGTAGAATTTATAGAACCCTATCATTTGTCGATCCAAAACCATACAACTTGAGACTGAATTGTAGTACACCCCAACATAAGTTGTATAGTTTCGTGCAAGATTAGTTTGTAGTTAATATTCCATATACGAAGAAACTCCATATTCTCCATGCCCAGATAAATTCAGGAACTCTTTGATTGACTAAATAATCACCCCTCTTTATGTTTTGAGAAAGTTTTCTATCACTTTATCAACATATATTATATTAATAACTATATTTTGATTATTATGATTGATGTAGACTAATTAGTTCACATTGTAACATCATTACCCCTATTAATAAGTAAGGAAAGAACTCATGTCAAACTGTTATTTATTTTATTTAGGGCATAAACATTTGGTGAACCAGAGTAACATGTTTCTTCTGCAGTGTTAGGTTATCTCATTCTATGTGCCTTGGGATACTATTTTCTATTTTTATAACTTTCTTGATTGCTTCTATGTATGTCACATATGCATATTTACATGATTGAATTGTGGCACTTTTATGTTTTATGTTTGTGGCTTCATGCCTTGATATGAATCTTATACATGACATTGTTTGTGTACATGTATGGTAGATTAGTTTTAAACCTATTTGTTCATGTGCTTGCTTACTTTTATACATCATTGTTAATTTTTGTGTGTTTATACCTTTTTGCATCATGGTCTACACCATCTGCACCCACTTGTAGGAACAAGATCCCAATTTTGGTCACCCAAAACAACCTTCAATGTGATCCAACACAAACTACCATACTTAGTTGACATGGGTACATGTCATTTACTTTGAGCCACATGCTCTATTCAGACATCTCATGTGCCTCAAAGAGGTGGCATTTAGTGGGGTTTATCACACACATATCGATGACACAAAAGGAATTCAACATTTAACTACATAATTATACATGGTAGAAATCCTCATAAATATATAGATACAAAACAATGACATAATCGACATTGGTGCAAAAATCTCTACCAAAGATGAAACCATATTGTGGTTTCAAATGGATGTTTCCATCCCAAGAGAAATAAATAGGAAATTTCATCATTTTTAGATTATTACAAACAATTACAAGTTTTTGGGTATAGATTCAAAGAAATATGACATTGTTTGGTGAAGATTTCACTACAAAACAAAGGGGGTGTGAGTACTTCATTCCTTATTCATTACATCATTCACATATAGGGTAAGGGGCATGTAACTTCTTATCCTTTGGAATTATTCAACATTTGCAAACATCAAATATAATATATAAAAGACATGGTGGGAACATGAGATGCACTTCAATCCCTTTCAACTTTGTGTTATTTACAATTGGGCCTAGATACATATGTAGCGGTGTAGTCCATAGGGTGGGAAGATATCATAGTGGACAAATACTCAATAGACTATCCTTCCTCCCTCACCTTTTTTTGATAATATATAAGAGTTGTTAGATACTATGTAGATTGTTCTTCCCTCTTTCCATCGTTCTTTGCGAAAAATGTCTAATGGCACTGTAGACACTAAATCACGCACTTTGGGCATATTTCTAGTCCTAATCACATATTACTATTCATATGATTCCTAAGCAAGAAAAGTACTAATTGACCACTGTCTTTGGCCTCTTTGTTTGCTTTCTGTTTTCTCTCTTGGTCTCACACACCTTCTTGCCCAGTTTGTCTTTTCATACTTTGACATTTCTAACTCTGAACACTAGCACCTAGGTGCCCCCATCCCCTCTGGGTGCCCTCGACCTCTTTGTACTTTGTTCACATCTTTTGGGTCTCTTATAACCATTCAGGCATCTTTCTTTTTACTAGTCGACCTTTTAATGGTTAATTACGAAATTGGAGTAAGGGAATCATATAAATATAAAGCTATGTGTCAATAATAAAGGACCAAGCACTAAGCATCTGCTATCACCACCTAATGTTGCATCTAAAGGCATTTACAAGAGCATTCAAACATTCATCTAGCATCCACACAAGGGTAAGGGACTGCATTCTTCTGCATACACTTCATATGAGGGGAAGTTCATTTTTCCATGCACACATCTATCTACATTTTTTACATCTAGCTATTGCTCGTTATCAAGTGTGACATGCACAAGAGCCCCTAGGGCACAATTTCTTCACACACACATAGAAGTACATGGGGTATGCAATGTAGTGCAACGCTTGGTCACAAGTTTACTTTGTTGATAGCCGAGGACAGTCTGACCTCCCATTTTACATCTTTCTTTTTAAAGATGTAATCTCGTTTGGGGGTTTTGTAGGTTCTTCTTTCTTATTGTAGGTTTCAGGAGAATAACAATGAAGTGCAGCGACATACATGTGATCAAAGGCGACAACCAACAAACATCTCGTGACCCTGTAAAATTGGGTTTCCTAGCTTATGAGCAGTCACAGGCACCCAAAAAAGGTCTCTAATGCCCCAGGTGCCCCTGACCCTGCATAGGCGCCCTAGTCCTGACATTTCCAACACTCCATTTTTTTGGGTTCCTATGCGACGCTCTGAGTTCCTTTTCCAGTAGTTTTCCAGCTCACCATACCTTTGAGATCATTATGAATTAGCTAAGTATCACACCCCTTCATTTGCAACTAGGTTTCATATTTTCTAACTTACTTGCTTAGGTCAAAATTTATACTTCATTGCATATTTATTTATCAATGTTGTTACATATTTAGATTTATCATCTAGTTAATTCAATATTTGCTTAATTAGGTACTTCTCTTAGTGTTGGGTCAAGTGCACTCAACTCCTCTCCTACTTTAGCTTCTCCTTCAACAAAATTGGGGATTGATCACCTCTAAATTTTAGCAACTCAACAAAAAAATAGAATCTCCAAGCACAACGAAAAACAGGAGCTCCTCCCTCGGAAAACAGAACAATTGTATTCCTTTCATGATTTGTTTTTTTACTATGTAAAATTCAATTTTTAAAGTTACATATACATTATTCACATTTGAGTTACATTTCAATTTCTTTTATGGATATTGACTAAACTTTGTATTGCAAGTTTATCATGGAGAATGTGAACACGAACACAAGAACACTAATAATTGCACAAAGGCAAAGTGTATGCACACTTAGGTATGTTTTTCCTGTAAATATACAATTTTCAATTTCACACTCAAAGGGGGGAATCACATACACATAATTCAACAAATTATCATTTGAAAATGATAAGTTTGGCTTTGTTCCTATACTATGAATTATGCTCATATCCTAAGCCTAACTGATATATCTTTTTCACTCCCATATGACTTGCTTAACTCTAAACACCGATATTACTCACATGCATCTAAGTGCATCTCAGTCACTCACTTACTTAGTTGCATTTAAGTATATTACTCACATGCATCTCACCCAAAATATTGGCTGAACACCATTAATTGTCTATCTAAAACCTTATACAATGGGACAATACCATACTATAGTCTAGATTTATCCGTATAGTCATATATCTTTCTCTCCAATGAATCTTCTCTCAATTTGAATATCTTTTATGGGTGCTTTCTTATTCTAAAAGTTGTCCTTATTGTGATATCTAACATACGAAAGCATATACAAGTAAGTCTAATTCACTTAAGAACTCGCCTAACATTCTCAAGAGCGTACATTACGAATTACATTCTTAAAGCACTAAGGGATCTCCTAAATCTTCCCAAAGCAACAACACATCTCTTAGAGCATCCAACACATAGGTATGAAGCACTCAAACTAGGTTCATGATTCTAGCTTCCCACGTCATAAGCCTTAAAAGGCCCTAGAGCTAGAAATCAAGTCACACACAATATTTCCAAAGGTCTGAAGGGAAAAAGGGAATCAATTTAACATTTGAACCACATCACATTGTGTGACTACCTGAAAGGGTAGATCTTTATTTTATCTTTAGTTACACCCACTATTGTTTGTATTTAGATATGTAAGGGCAATATACGGGGTTGACTTAAGTTTGCATACATAATTACACCTACATTAGGATAACTATATGGATTTTTCTCCCTTTTGTGAGGGGATGTAGTGTAACACCTGGATTGGTTCAGTAGGGGTTGATTAACAAGGCTAGTCCAACTCCACTCACACACAAATTTATCATTTTGTTATCTAATCGTGTTTATGAAGTGCTAGTGTAGGTATTCTAGGGTTTAATTTGTTATAGGTCACCGCAAGGAGGTATTATAGGGGTTAACTTAGACTATATACACTATTTTCATCGACACTAGGAGAACTATATGAGGTTTTCTCTCACTCGAGGGGATGTAGATCAATGCTTGAATTAGTTCAACATAGATTGACTGTCAGAGTTAGTTCGGCCCCACCCACACACACATTTTTCCTTTTGTTATCTAATCATTTGATGAAGTTTGCAGCAGGTATACAAAGTTTTTTATTTGTTCCATGTCATTATAGGTGGTGTCGAAATTGTGCAAACCCTAACAACAAACATTAAAGACAATTTTTAGATTAGCAAGCAAAGTTACAAAGCCCAACCATTTACATGTTCAAAACCGTACAAAGCAAGACCAAACCATACTATGCCCTAGTCAAATTTGTACATTTTGTACATAAGTAATTTCTAGCGATAATCTAAAAAAGAAGCATTTCTAAGTTCATATCAACCTTTTTCAGCCAATTTGCACTCTCATATCTCTTTTGTACTTCTCTGCATAGCTAAGTATTCATTCTTTATTTGTTTTTATACTATCATTTCATCATTGTATAATCATTTATTATATTAATAGCTATATTATGGGTTGTATGGTTAATGTGGATTTGTTTGTTGAGAATATTCTACCTATAACATTCTTACACCTAGTAAATAAGTTAATGATAGAACTCTTATCAAACCTTTATCTTATTCAAACCATTTTTAGGGTGTGATAATCTAGAGATGCCCATCTCATCAACTTTTACCTTCATATGGAGAATTATTTTATTGTAGAACTTACACCTAGTAAATAAGTTAATGAAAGTGTAGTTGTAAGTTGTAAATAATTATACTTTTGTGTTGGCATATACATTACTTTCATCATGTTACTCTTGTGATTAATTTTGGTTGCATTGCATTTAATTAATGTTAATATGAATGAAGTATTTTTTCAGATTTTGTTATTTTGTTTTGTTGATCTTAATACTAAAATTAGTTATTTTATGTCAGGTGTGTGATTTTACATGGTAATTTTATATGATATATTTATGTAAGGATTCATTTGTATTACATATTATAAAGTTATAATTAAGAAAGAGAGGAGTTACTAGTTTAATTTATTGAATTGTAATACCTAACATATATGATTGGTGGAATGATAACAATAATAAAATAATTATTTTATGTTTGGAAATGAAAATTGTATACCTCTAAAATTTGTATATATATATAGTTGTGTGTGTGTGTGTGTGTGTGTGTGTATGTATGTACACACACACACACACGTGTATTTTAATTAAAATTTAACTTTTTTAATTTTTTATTTTTTATTATTGGAACCCGCCTTTATATCAATAATACAAAAGAGTTGTAATAACGAAGTGATCAACTCACATTGCAGAATCAAAATGCTACGAAGGCATGAGAAACGCCAAAAAGTTACCAGAAAATCACATAACTAATGAACTAGACATTGGGACAGCAGCACTAGGGAGTAGACTCCTTATATGGCAGATCAATAGCCCAACCTTTATGATTGGACATTTGTATATTAAAACCAGCCCTTCAAATTGATTACTTTGGCTAGTTGACACCAAACTTTGCAGGTCTTTCAACAACCTACTTGGCCTTTTCTAACATCATAGTTCTGCCATCGTTTTCCCTTTTCTGAAGTCAGTAGTTCTGTCAACATTTTCACGTCACACGGACAGTTGCAGGTCTAAGTGTGTCTTTAATTCTAAAACTTTATATTCATAACAACCTTTCATTTATTGAGATGAAGTAAAACCTTTTCAATACTCGCAACCAATCCCTTGGCATCTATCTGCCTTACTTTTTTGAAATATATACAGGATCATAAGGCCACCATTGTATGTAGCTTGGCTTCAACAATGGGTCCATTGGTGGAAGGTGCCATTGCTTTAGGTGTAATTTTGTTTCTTGCTTTTGGGTTTCAATGGAAGCCCAAGCCAAGTATTGGGAACCTAAAAAACAAGCATGTTCTTATCACTGGTGGGTCTAGTGGAATAGGCCTGCAGATTGCCAAAGAAGCATTGCTTGAAGGAGCCTTTGTCACCATTGTTGCAAGGACCCCTGCTAAACTTGAGATGGCAGTGGAAGATCTGAGAAGAGAAGTCAAGTGTGATGCAAGCAGGATTAATTCACAGGTAAAACCAATCAGAAGCAATGCATTAGACCCAAGGTTATATGTTATGAAGTTCAGTGTGATGCAAGCAGGTAAATGCCAAAGAAAAGAGCTTAACAAAAAAAAAAATGGATCAAATACTAAGTTTTTTACAGGCATCTATGGTTTCCCTGTAATTTTTTTCTTATGCATCTATAGTTTTCCTGGTTTGTCATTTCTCCATTTATATGAATCTATGAACTTACTCATTGACCATGTTATCCTTTCTATATGAATTCATGATTTTCTTGATCATGTTCTTTTCTGGTAGGCTGCAGATGTAAGCAAGTATGAGAACATCTCAAAGGCCATCAAGGAGTCTCACCTGAGGAGGCCTATTGATGTCCTTATCTGCAATGCTGGATTTCTGAGGAGTATGTATTTGGAGAACACAAGCATAGAAGAAGTGGACCTTACCATCCAAACAAACCTGACTGGGACTCTGTACACTCTGCATGCTGCTCTGCCACTGATGAAAAAGAGAGAGGGCAGACCCCCAGCCTCTGTTGTGCTCATGTGTTCTCTTTCCTCTCTGGTTAGATAGACCTTAACCCACTTGGAAACAATGGTCTTTTTTCATAAATCATTCCCCCATCCCCCCTCCTCCCTCCTTCCCTTTTCTCACTGCTTAGCTATGGTTTTTTAGGGTCATATATCACTGATGTTTTTCAAAATTTTCCTTTATAGTTTAGCTTATTGATTGAGGATAGCGCCAAAGAATTCGAAAATCATTTATTTCCCAATTTTTATTCAGCTTACTGATTTTGGGTAATACCAAAACACTGGTCTGTTTTTGGTATAAAAAGCCAGTGTCTTTCCCTTTACTGATTGTGGGAGTCACTGTATAACTGTATCAGTTTATGCTCTATGGTCATGATGTATATACTGCAACCAAATATGCTCTGAGAGGACTGGCCGAGTCCTTGAGGCTACAGTTGATACCTTACAATATCAGAGTCAGCCTTGTGTGCCCTGGCTTTGTGGAGACTCCACTTCTGGACCAATGTGAAGGTGAGTATTGAGTAATATGCCAAATGTATATATACGTAGCACCATTTATATTTGTATATATAAAAATCGTGGTTATATATAAAATTTATGTGTGAGAGAGTGAATGTATGCATAGGAAGAATTTTGTTGATATATATATATATATAATTGTTTGTGGAATGAGTAAATGTATATGGAAACTTTCTTTTGTTTTCATGTATTATTGAATATAAAGAAGAATTTGTCTGTAGGTCAATGTATATAAACATATTTTTATGTTTTCATATATATATAGATAGAGTTGTTTATGGCAGATATTCTGTGTAAGGATAAGTGTTGAACTTTTGTGGATGTGGATGAATATATATTAAATATGTATGAAAGTCATTTGTGGGTGGAGTGGATATATACATAAAATATACATATTAAATTTGTTTGTGGGTGTTTGTGCAGCTGAAATAGAGGATGGAATGCTTGCTCTAGTGAAGCTTTTCAACCTGTATAATAGAAAAAAGGCAGAAGATCCAAAGGATGTTGCAAAGTACACATTGAAGGCTGCCAAGGAGGGGAGATTCATAACTACAGCATTCTTTCCTGGATTATTTTTGGCTACGTTATCCAGGGGAGTACTTCCAGCTGATTCTGCTTTCAGGGCTCTGCTTGAGCTTATTTTGTATTTGCCACTCAGGCTTGTGAGCTTCATTATAGCTTCGGTTACTCCTTGTGCCTTGAAATATGTTTATGGTACATATTATAACAACATTCAGAAGAAATGAGAGTTCTTCCTTTTAGAGAGATTGCTAATAAATTATGTAAGACGCACCGAGACTGATTTGAGAGGCATATTACGCTAATACACCAGGATACTTTTTTATTACATTACAAAGACTCTATCCACATTATGGCTGCATTGTAGTCGCACTTTTACTCTCTGCACTCGCATCTTGCAATCTTTATTCCATCCTCAATTCCACGAACAATAAGTTGAGACTCTGCACACCTTTATCAATTCCATCCAGGCCATGGGAATATGCGAGCAAGGATTACAGGACTGGACTGCCTATGGATTGAAGCGGGTGACGCTGCCCGTGCATTAATCAGTCCTGTATGGGTCTACTTTAGACTCCCAACATCCATCTTATATAATTGTGATCCTTGTTTTATTGGTCACTTCTAAAAAAAAAATTATGGGATTTGATGGGTACGCAACTGGATCAAGCGACCATGTTTCATCCCCAAACAAACGCATAAACAAAAGTTTTCAAATGCACTTTAGTTCATCTTCTTAAAATTTATAATTGTTCATACGACCACACTTAAGATCTAAGTCACATGTTTGTGTTCGTGTTCGTGTACGGTGAGGATTAAATTCAGATTAAGTTCGGCTATGATAAAATTCCGAAAAAAAAAAATGAGATTAAATTCAGCTATTATAATTTTCATTTTTTTAAAAAAAAGATATAAAAGCACAAATTTTTCCAAATAGCTAAAACATTACTATGCAATTTGAATTACCAATTCTATGCTTAATTATTTTATTAAAATTAAAACATTAATAAACTAAAACCAATTGTAAATTTATAATTATAAAATATTAAATATGAATAACATTATAAATTATAAAATATAAATCAATTGTAAATTATAAGTTTTAAAACTTACTCTAACCTAATCGACCACAATTATAAATTATAAATTAATTATAAACTATAAGTTTTAAAACTTGCTCTAACCTAATCGACCCATTAAAAAATATGTTTCACGAGTAAGAATTTGTAACGTTCTTCTAGTGGTTGTTGGCAGTGCTAGGGATGGCTCCAAGTCACGGGTGTATCAACTCTCCAAAGCGGATGCAGGTGTATTCAAAGTTCAGGGCACGAGTTGTATTCAAAGTTCAGGTCGCGAGTTGCATTCAAAGTTCAGGTTGCAGTTGTTTCTTCCGCAGGTCGTAGCTCCACTTGCTCTCACGAACTCTCCACTCAAAGCACTCCTACTCCTGCCGCCCAGAACTGGAATGAGAAACCTTAGGGTTCTTTTAGGCTTTTTAAAAAGTTATTTATAAAATTTTTTTAAAGCCGAATATATACGAATATTCGTGATTGTTTTTTTGGTGAATAAAGTTCGGTGATTTTCGAACTTCTTGTTTGAAAATTGCCGAACCCTGTGACTTAGCTTAAGATGATAACTTGTTTTATATCCAACATGCCTACAACAAAGTTATTCACGGTTTTATAGTGGACAATCCATTCCATACGTGTTTAGGGTTCTAATTAGTTACCTCTAGACATAAATTACTATGCAACAGTCAATTCTAAGTCACACATGCATGAAAAATGAAGCACAAAAACTAAGAAGTTTTTCTGCCACATTCAATCTATTTATCATCAGGTTGAGTGGATTATCTCTCACTCTTAATAAAAGTACAAAAAGTGGCTTGATGCACATCACACACCTCATGCATTCCTAGTTGGAGATAAAGTTTAGTTGCATCTTGAAAAATAAAGATTCAATGGTCCACACTTGAAGATCAACCCTCTACACTATGGTCCCTACACAATTCTTTGCACAATTGGTGAGAATATCTTTGTTCTTTGTTTTCCTCTATAATTGGGATTGTACCCAATCTTCAATGTGGAGGTTCGCAAGCCTTACTTCCCTCTACTTCTTAAGCCAAGAATAATACACCATCCTTCTAATTTATATCTTGAACATTTGTGCCCTACAAATACAGACCATATCATCAAAGTGGAAGACACCCACACCGATCATGACACTTGTCAGTTGTTTAAGGTCAAGAAATATGTTGATCAAGCCAAGTGTTATGACCTTCAACAGATTCAAGTTTAGTTTCCTTAACTAACCTCCAACACAACAAATATCTTTACTGTTAGGAAATAAGGGATAAAATATGTGGAATAATCCCTCACAGAATCGCAATAGTAGAAACTAATATGCAGAAAATATTACAGATCTTAAATAAAAGTGCAGAATAAAATAACACAACACAAAGAGACAATATTTAACGTGGTTCACCCAATTTGGGCTATGTCCACTAAGAATCACTTGCTCAGATTTTATTACAAGCCACCGCTCTCTCAATACAATACCCAGATCTGTTTGGACCTATGCTCAACAAACTCTACAGAATTCACACCCGAATTCAAAACACATCTGCAATGTTACATAATACCTACCATATGCATAAAACCATATAAGTAGACAACTGCTTAAGCAGTTTTACAAAACCGTGGGTATCAAAACCATGGGCAAAAACCATCCCATAAACCTATGGGTCAAAATCCCGCCCATAATGAGGAAAAGCACGTTTCTTGGTATATCAGGCACATTTTAAGGCCAATTTTTTTTACCCCGGCGAGACAACTATGGAAAGTGTACATTACTCTTAGTGTATAGTCTTCAACACTTTCTCACATGAAAACAGGCTCCACAATCTAACATTTACTTCTCATGAAAGGGAAAAGATTTGTGCGCATCTTTTTAGTCTTCTTCATGGAAACTCATAGCCATGCAAGCCTCCTCACTTCTCTTGCAAAATTTTGGCTATAAACCTTTGTAAAATCTTGTGGTAATGAATCATTGCTACGCCCTTAACCTATTGCTTGTATTAGGATATGAGTAGCCGACTTGTGGCTTACCATATTATTTTATTATATCATTTATACTTTCTCATGCTTAATAGGTCGGCCTTGGTGATGGCCATAGCATATGAATAGTATATATAGGGGATTATCGGTAGTATTTCATTATCATTTGAGCATTTGAGTCTTGTTATATGGTTTGGAGGTTGCCCCCTCGAAGTGGCGAAGCTATTATAATTGCATATTGAGATCATTATTCTGAAATATTGTGTTATTTGGTGCTCTACTGTTTCTCTTAATCTAAATTATACAAGTAATTTCATTACAAGTGGTATCAGAGTTGCGATCTGGGCCGAAATTAGGGTAAAAACCCTAATTTTTTGTTTCTACCACATATTGCGAACCAAAGCGAATTGGTGGGAGATATTTTTACCAGAGTTGCAAATAATTTCAAGTAAGGTTCCCTGAAAATTTTAGAATTTTTTGATTTATTTTGCAAAAGTTATTACAAATTTAGGGTTTTTCATAAAATCGCTCCTTAGGGTGCAAATTGTGGAAAATTTTCAAGTTCTTTACATTTTCAGAAATATCTCAAAAAAATAGTATTAGTATTTTCTCTATGTTTTTTCCTGTTCGGCCAAAATTGTATCAAAACCCTAAACCCTAAGATTTGACATCATGGCGGGGCCTTCACAAGAGCAAAAAAGAATCCGGTTACTCCGGGTAAAACCCCAGATAAAGATGGGGTAGTGATTAAAGAGATGGAGTCAGAAGGGGTAAATACAGATTCCTCAGCACTAAGGTTTACCTCAGTTGATCATAAGGTTTTCCAACTTGAGTATGAGTTGCGAATTGTACAATCTGAGATCGCCTCTAAAGGAGACATAGCCCAAATCAATCATCAGTTGGATGATATCATGCAACATGTAAAGGTTAACCAGTATGGCCCAAATCCGGCCCATATCAACCAAGGAGGACCTTCAGTTCAAAATCATGGACAAACTAACCATATTGGTTCACTTTTCTAGTCCCATCAGAATCAAACTTATCCGTAACCACGGAACATGATGCCAAAAGTGGATATGCGCAAATTTGATGGTAAGGATCCTCTGAATGGATAAATCAAATGGAGAACTTATTTGAGTTACATCAAACACCATCAGGACAAAAGGTGACATTGACATCCCTATATCTTGAACCCGACCAATTTGTTTGGTATCGTTGGTTATGTGCTCAGAGCCAGAAGAATGGTTTAGGTGTCACTTGGACAGTTTTTACCCAGGAGTTGCAATTGCACTATAGTTCCAGTGTTTCAGAGAACTACTTTAGTAAATTAGCAAATTTACGGAAAACAAGATCAGTCAAAGATTATGTGCATCAATTCCAAAACCTATCCTTAAGGGTGGAGAATATTCCAGAAGAGAATCTGAATGACTTGTTTCTTGGGGGTCTTAAGGACCACATCGAGCATGAGGTATAGATGTTTAATCCAATCAAGCTGTCTGATTCTATTATCATGGCACATCGTGCAGAAGAAAAAATTCTTTGTAGTAGGAGGCCACCTTTCATTAACACCAGAGACCGTAGTATCTCTTCCCCTTCATTTGCTAGGCCAATTAGACTGACTCCTCAACAAATGGAAGAAAAGAGAGTAAAAGGATTATGTTTTAACTGTGATAGCAAATATGGACCGGGGCATAAATGTGCTGAGAAGAAGTTGTTCTATATTGACGGAGGTAATGAGGATGATGAGGAATCTGAAATTATAGGAGAGGCTGAGGAACCAGTAGAAGATGAAGTAGAGGATCACCAACCTACAATTTCTTGCCATGCATTGTCAGGTATTAGTACCCCTCAAACACTCAAGGTTATTGACTATCTCAAAAAACAGAAGGTGACGGTGTTGATTGACTCGGGGAGTACTCATAACTTCATAAATAGTAAGTTAGCTGCCCGCCTCAATTGTTTTATTTACCCAGCTCCAGAAATGCAAGTTATGATTGCAGATGGTGGGACAGTCAAGTGCACAGGAAAGTGCCATAGTATCAAGCTTTCCATGGGAGACTACATGTTAGACTCACCTATGTTTGCTATTTCTATGGGAGGGGCAGATATTGTTTTAGGGGTCCAATGGCTCACAACCTTAGGTACTATTGAGATGAATTTCCAAGAATTGTTCATGTGATTTCATTCAGATGGAAGGACAATACAATTGAATGGGATGGTAGCTAAGTCTCCACAGATTATTAGCTCTCATCAGATGTAGAAGGTTCTCAGAAAAGGAGTGGATGGTTTTATAGCAAAGCTATTTTCCATAGAAGTACAAAATACAAAGTCTTCAATGCCACCTAATCTTCAGAAGATTGTGGATGCTCACTCATCTTTTTTTAATGCAAGTCCAAAGGGACTACCACCAGTTAGGGATCATGATCATGCCATTTAGTTGATTCCAGGGAGCCAAACACCTAACATCAGACCATACAGATACCCATATTCCCAAAAAAGTGAGATCGAGAAAATGGTGGAGGAAATGTTGAAGGCAGGTATCATCAGACATAGCCAAAGTGCATATTCTTCACCAGTGGTCATGGTACGTAAAAAGGATGAAACATGGAGGATGTGTCCAGATTACCGAGAACTCAACAAGTACACCATCAAAGATAAGTTTCCTATTCCAGTAATTGATGATTTACTTGATGAATTGCATGGTGTTGTTTATTTCACAAAATTAGATCTTCGTTTGGGGTACCATCAAATTAGGATAAAAGAGGAAGATGTTCATAAAACAGCTTTTAGGACTCATGAGGGCCATAATGAGTTTTTGGTAATGCCTTTTGGTCTTACAAATGCACCCTCAACCTTTCTAAGCTTGATGAACACTATTTTTGGGCCTTTTTAAAGGAATTTTGTATTAGTTTTCTTTGATGACATATTGATTTACAGTAAGACATGGGAAGAACACTTACAACATGTAAATAACGTGTTGGAAGTTTTGGAGAAACATACTCTGTATACAAAGCCATCCAAATTTTATTTTGGTGTACAAGAGGTAGAGTATTTGGGTCATATTGTATCCCATGAAGGCGTCAAAGTTGATCCTCAGAAGATCAAAGCTATGGTGGAATGGCCAAGGCCCAAAAATCTCAAAAATCTACGTGGGTTCCTAGGACTAATAGGGTACTACAGAAGATTTGTGCGGGGATATGGTAGAATAACAACCCCACTCAATGCATTGCTAAAGAAGGATTCCTTCCATTGGACAGATGTAGCCACTAAATCCTTTGAGCAGCTGAAGGAAGCCATGTGCAGCACCCCAGTTTTGGCTACTCCCAACTTCTCAAAAACCTTCATTGTTGAATGTGACGCTTCAAGATCAGGATGGGGAGCAGTTCTAATGCAGGAAGGAAGACCAATTACATTTGAGAGTTGTCAATTCAAAGGAAAAGATCTACTCAAACCTGTCTATGAGAAAGAAATGATGGCTATTCTTCACGCAGTCAAGCAATGGAGGCCCTATCTCAGGGGTAGACACTTCAAGGTAAAAATTGATCACGATAGTCTCAAATAATTTTTGGAGCAAAGGCTATGATCTGAGGAACAACAAAAGTGGGTAAAAAAAATGTTGGGTTATGATTTTGAAATCATATACAAAAAGGGTAAAGAAAATGTAGTAGCTGATGCATTGTCTAGAAGGGATACATCTGCAGATGCCTTACTATGTGGAATGTCCATGTTGACGGCCGATTGGGTGGAGGTAGCAAGATTAGAATGGAATCAAGATAAGGATACAAAATCTCTAATACAGAATATCAAGCAAGGATATATGACATCTAACAAATTTGAGTGGAAAGGTAATTCCCTATGGTACAAGGATAGGTTATACTTGAGTAAAGATTCTAAGTTGAAGCATAAGATTCTTGCAGAGCTACATGCCTCACCTATTGGAGGACACTCTAGGTTTTTGAAGACATATCATAGAATAAAAAGAGAATTATTTTGGGAAGGACTCAAGGGGGATGTACAAAAGTTTGTATCAGAGTGTTTAGTGTGCCAATAGAACAAAGGGGAAAAAATTAAGACACCAGGTCTGTTGCAACCTTTACCAATTCCTAGCCAAAGATGGGAGGAGGTCTCCATGGATTTCATCACCGGATTGCCTTGTTCAGAGGGTAAGAATGTTATTTTCGTGATTGTGGATAGGGTCACAAAATATGCCCATTTTTGTGCCCTATCACATCCATTTGCAGCCAGTACAGTCGCAACTATTTTTTTGGAGACAGTTCAAAGGCTACATGGAACCCCAAAGATAATTGTGAGTGATCGTGATCCTATTTTCACAAGTAATTTTTGGACAGAATTGTTTTCATGTTTGGGTACTGAGCTAGCTCACAGTTCATCTTATCATCCTCAAACTGATGGGAAAACAGAAGTGGTCAACAAATGCTTAGAGGGGTATTTACGTTGTTTTGTATCAGATATGCAAGAAAGGTGGATTGAATGGCTACCACTGGCATAATGGTGGTATAACACATATTTTCATACCTCTTCTCAAATGACCCCATTTTTAGCATTATATGGTTACCATCCACCTTCTATCACTTCCTCCTTGAGGGTGCAAACTAAGGTCAGATATGTTGAGGAACACATTCAACATCAACAACAGGTTTTGGCTAGTTTTAAGGAGAATTTAGCATTAGCACAAAACAGGATGAAACAACAAGCAGATAAACACCATAGTGAAAGACATTTTGAAATTGGTGACTGGGTTTTTGACGTCTCCAACCTTATAAACAAATGTCCCTAAAGCAACAGAAAAAGGAAAACAAACTTGCTTGTAAATATTATGGCCCTTATCATGTTCTACAGAAAATTGGTAGTGTTGCTTATAAACTAGAGTTGCCTCCATCTTCACACATACACCCAGTATTCCATGTTTCATGCCTGAAGAAGGTTATTGGATAGAAATTTGAAGCCCAGACAGAGTTACCAGAACTTGACGAGGAAGGAAGAATCATTTTGGAGCCAGAGAAGATTTTGCAAACACGTACTAAGAGACTGAGAACTAGAGACATTAAGGAATATCTGATCAAGTGGAAGAATCTGAGCATAGAAGATGCCACTTGGGAGGATGAAGGTTTTCTGCAGCAACATCCAGGATTATTCAATGTTGAGGACAACATTGGTTTGAAGGGGAAGGGCATGCTACGCCCTTAACCTATTGCTTGTATTAGGATATGAGTAGCCGACTTGTGGCTTACCATATCATTTATACTTTCTCATGCTTAATAGGTCGGCCTTGGTGATGGCCATAGCATATGAATAGTATATATAAGGGATTATAGGTAGCATTTCATTATCATTTGAGCATTTGAGTCTTGTTATATGGTTTGGAGGTTGCCCCCTCGAAGTGGCGAAGCTATTCTAATTGCATATTGAGATCATTATTATGAAATATTGTGTTATTTAGTGCTCTAGTGTTTCTCTTAATATGAATTATACAAGTAATTTCATTACAATCATCCTCATGGAAGAGTAGGTTGATGACCTATTTATTCACAAAATCCCACACAACTTACTTCCTTTGTGCAAATTTCCTTACACTCTTGGGATTTTGTAACAAGTATACAATGGTGTGGCATCGAGTGCTACCCTTTGCATCATTCCACACAACGTCTTACTCTTTCATAGCTCAATTTCAACACTTAGAATCTTTTGTTGAGTCCAACGACACCCTGGTGCTCTTCCCCCTGTAATCCCTCATGTCTCACGCACTTTCTTTACAACCCGTGCAACTCTTGCAGTCTTGTGTTAGCACTGTGAAACCTTCAAGGCTTCTATAATATTACACAACATTTTTTCACAACTCCTGAAATGTCATTCAAACCTCCAAAGTTCTTGTTATCTACCTCAACTTTGTAAATTGTACCTTGTTACTTATGCACAACATCACACTTGAGCCTCACTTCATTGCATACAATTTATCGCCATGGGTCTACATGGGTCCATTTTTACCTTAATGTTTGCTTGTCAACATCTTGTAACCAACTGACAGGCTAGATGACACATCTTGATCAGTCCATGTGAGAGCATCTTCATGACATGCCATGTGTTGGATCCCAATCATCTCTTAGAGTAGGAAGATGGATTGACTATAATTGTCTCTCCAATAATAGTTGTTAGTTGTAACTTCCACTATTAGTCGTATGTATGTATTGTAACCACTATGGTAGAATGGACCCTAGACACAGACACTCACGAGAGAATCAACCTTGCATTCACTCGGGACATACCGGATAGATTTGCTTGTTTCTACTCCGATATTTAAATCATTTGTTACATAATCCATTACATGAGTTTAGATGATCAATAAAGATGCATTCCTCTTTTGGTAGTCTTTCTATATATTTATATACATATGTATTTCCCTATTTATCAGTAATGAATAGATGTTACATTTCTTGTAATTAAGTCTTCAACTATATTGTGTGTTTGGTTCATTGCATTCAATAACTTAAGTACATTCATATAATCATTGCAACTCCCACTAATACACGATTGTCCCCCATACATAGTCGTAGACTTTGTGGTCCAGATCACAAAGTAAAATAGTATATCACACGTTGATTAAATGTGTACTCTTCATCAATCAGCAAAGGAAACGTGTTTTCTTCATGTTTGTATAATTTCCTTTAGCTTTCTTAGCCCAGTTAAAGGCATTTTTCTTCTGTTGCTGTCAGTGGAAATGAGGTTGAAGTGATGTGATAACATGGGATAGACAACACCAAAATTGGCAACGTGACATGCATGCACATAACTTTTACTTGGTCAGGATGGTATGCCGCCATATTAGTTTGTTGCTGTGAAAATTCTATTGCAATCACTGATTATTAATCTCCTATCTTAAAAGATTATTTAACTGCCGAAAACTAATTCACAGCTAATATCGAAAAATAACACAAGCGCAACTTCACTAATAAGAATACGAAAAGAAATGCGTAACAAAATGAACACGATATTTTCAGACAAATTGTCCCTAGAAAAAACCCCTAAGGGAAAACTAGTTCTACAGATGAGAAATTATATTAACTTCGGAAAATTAAGAGATACAAATATTCCTTGCCTCTTACTGGTAGAACTTCGACAATCTCCCAACTTCTCTCTTTGATATTCCGCCACTACTATCCCCAACGCTATCACTGTGCCCTTGCTAACACTGCAAAATTACAAACTCATTTGCTAGCACTGCAAATGCTTCTCTAAACTTGTACTCTCCAATTTCCCAATGAGCTCCTTTTATACTGCTCTCATTGGAACACCGACGGCCAAGATCGATTCTCAATCGACAACTGAGATACATAACAACTTAACAACCATAACAAATTTGGTTGCAAGGTGTCACTAAAGGAAATCAATAATTAGAAAATAATTAATACATTCTCAACAATAAGATAACTATTATCTAATCTTAGCAAATGGATGAACAACTGTCCAAGCTAACAAACTAACAGTTGCCAAGTCTTTCTAGCAGGGAAAGAGGGCATAGGGTCATGATCTTCACGCATGAAAGGTAACCTGAAAAATAATTTTGTGATAAAATTATACTGCCTTTATATATTCAATTTTTTAGAAAGTTGTTTTCATTTCCATTAGAAAATGTTTTCAAAAATTGAGAGTGGGGGGCATTGGCTCCAAGTATTTCCTATGGCTTTCATAACCTTTAATATGATGATGTTTGTGAACATTCTCTTATATGTGGTTATTATCTTGTAATTTTTGCAAGGTTCCTTAGAGTTTCTTACATGTTGTTATCTTGTGAATTTTACAAATTTTATCACCAGTTTCATAGTCATGCCTTAAGAACATTCGATACTACATGATTATTATCTTATGGTACTTTGTAAAATCTTTTATTATTAATCTCACATTAGCTAGTAGGTTTAAGTCTATGACAAATATAAACTCCAATATATCATGATCTTTACGCTGGTGGGGGTGATGTCATAATGAACGTAGCTCTCTGACTAACATAATGGTTGATTGTTCAAGGGCTGAGTATATTTCTTACTCAGTCTTATTCATCACATCCTCAAAATGACACAAAAATCCAATATGGATGTTTTTAATAAAATCTTTATGTGAATATTTTTAATAAAATTTTAAAAGAAGGGTTATAGCCCAAAAGTATATGTGACATTATTATTTTATTGGTAAAAGACTAAAATCCAAAATCCCTAAAGAGTCACCTTGAGAACTACCATGATACTATTATATCTAGCTCTATATTTTTTTATAAATGCGTGATTTTACGATAATTTAAATTTACATTGCAAACATCAGTTCACACATATTTCTCTTCTTATAAATCAATCCAAACAAGGACATATTTGCCAAACTTATTTCCATCCCCTTCTTCCTCTCTATTTAAGGAAAGAGAATTATTTCTAGTTAATTGACAATACACTTTATATGTTTTAGTAGTACATTGAGTTAATTAGAATTTTTGCGGTTCATTCTTACAAAGAGGAAGTGGTGTTTCTATTAAAATGATTATGTTGAACACATGTATGAACTCATGGTGGTCCAATGTCTAACCCAACATCAACAAACCACTATTCACCAATGGCAGATTTGTTGTAATAATGCTACAAGTTATGTCAATCATAGCTCCCTTGGAATCATCACATTAAAAATGGGGTCTCAATCATTGCTTCTTTTCAATTGTTTCTCCTTATAGATAGCGAGATCAAATCTAGGGCCATAGGTGAGTGCAGAGGACAACTCTCTTAGAATGGTGAAAAAGGCGCGACACTCGCAATGTTCTCTTAGTTCACCCTTAATGGATTAAATTTATAAAGATTCCTAACATATCTACATGTTCATCCTTGTGTATGACTACAATCTTCTAATCACCATATATCTTCCTATAGAAGCAAAGTCAAAATCATGTCTTTTGTTAGTGTGGAAAAAAAGCATGGCTGTGATGGGGTTTATAAGACCAGTTATTTTCTTTCAGCATGCCTCAATATTGTTGCACAACATCGTATACAAATTTCTAAATGTGTAAACCCACCAATTTGTCTTGCCTTTATAAGAATGTTCTTCCTAAAGCTTGTAATTACTCCTACGATCATCTTGCCAATGTCACTACATAATCTAGAGATGACCATCTCATCAACTTCTACCCTCATGAATAATAATGGAGAATTATTATTTTTTTGATTGAAAAGCACACTTTTATATTAATAGAAAAATATGTACAATGCCATTCGTACAAAAATGGGTGGAAAAATCACACCCGAGAATGCCAAAAGTCACGTCGAGCTATTATAAGCCTCGAGAGAGGCAAAACATAACACCAAATAGAGAATTATTTTTACGTTCAACTTCATGTTTTAAATACCTTTGGGTGTTACAATCCTATAATATTCAAGATTATACATCAACTAATGAAAATGTAATTGTAAGTTGCTGATAATTTACTCTTTAATTGAATAAGTGCTATTTTTTTTTTTTTAACTTTGAATTTGATCACTTCGGCTACCCCTTCCTACATTTAGTTGAAACCAAACTTTGCAGGTCTTACAACAAGCTACTTTTTAAAAACTTTTCTTTTTGTCCTTTTCCTATTTGTGTCTTTAATTCCAAAACTTTATATTTACAGCAACCTTTCATTTATTGAGATGAAATAAAACTTTTAAAACCTTTTCAATACTCACAGCCAAACCTTTGCCATCTGCCTTACTTTATTGAAATATATACAGGAGCATAAGACCACCATTGTATGTATCTTGGCTTCAACAATGGGTCCATTGGTGGAAGGTGCCATTGCTTTAGGTGTAATTTTGTGTCTTGCTTTTGGGTTTCAATGGAAGCCCAAGCCAAGTATTGGGAGCCTAAAAAAAAAGCATGTTCTTATCACTGGTGGGTCTAGTGGAATAGGCCTGCAGATTGCCAAAGAAGCATTGCTTGAAGGAGCCTTTGTCACCATTGTTGCAAGGACCCCTGCTAAACTTGAGATGGCAGTGGAAGATCTGAGAAGAGAAGTCAAGTGTGATGCAAGCAGGATCAATTCACAGGTAAAACCAACCGGAAGCAATGCATTGGACCCAAGGTTATATGTTATGAAGTTCAGTGTGATGCAAGCAAGTTAATGCCAAAGATAAGAGCCCAACAACGTATTTTTTATCAACTACTAAGTTTTTTACAGGCATATATGGTTCCCTGTACTTTTTTTCTTCTTATCCATCTATGGTTTTCCTTGTTGGTCACTTCTCCATTTATATGAATCTATGAACTTCCTAATAGACCATGTTATCCTTTTTACATGAATTCATGATTTTCTTTATTGATTATGTTTTTGTCTGGTAGGCTGCAGATGTAAGCAAGTATGAGAACATCTCAAAGGCCATAAAGGAGTCCCACCTGAGGAGGCCTATTGATGTCCTTATCTGCCATGCTGGATTTGTGAGGAGTATGTATTTGTAGGACACAAGCATAGAAGAAGTGGACCTTACCATCCAAACAAACCTGACTGGGACTCTGTACACTCTGCGTGCTGCCCTGCCGTTGATGAAAAAGAGAGAGGGCAGACTCCCAGCCGCTGTTGTGCTCATGTCTTCTCTTTCCTCTCTGGTTAGATATGCCTTAACCCACCTGGAAACAACGGTCCTTTTTCATAAATCAAAGTTTCCCCCTCTTTTTCTTACTGCTAACCTTGCTGATTGTGAGCTGTACTAAACTACAGTTGTTTGGGGTCATAAATCACTGATGCTTTTCAATATTTTCTTCTTTACTTTAGCTTATACATTGAGGATAACATCAAATAATTAAAACATCATTTCTTTCCCAATTTTTATTTAGCTTACTGATTTTGGGTAATACTAAAACAATGGTCTATTTTTGGTAAAAAATCCACAGCTTTTCCTTTCCTTTACTGATTGTGGGAGTTATGTATAACTGTATCAGTTTTTAATCTATGGTCATGATGTATATACTGCAACCAAATATGCTCTGAGAGGACTGGCCGAGTCCTTGAGGCTACAGTTGATACCTTACAATATCAGAGTCAGCCTTGTGTGCCCTGGCTTTGTGGAGACTCCGCTTCTGGACCAATGTGAAGGTGAGTAATATACTAAAAAGTATATATAAATATTCGTAGCACCTTTTATTTTTATTTATATATAGAGAGAGAGAGTTTATATATAAAATTTATACGGTTGTGTGAGTGAATGAATGCACAGCAAGAACTTTGTTGTGTTTTCTTTTCATATACATATATATATATAATTGTTTGTGGATCAAGTAAATGTATATGGGAACTTTCTTTTGTTTTCGTATATTATTGTAGGTCAATGTATATAAAATTATAAACACATTTTTGTATATATATTTATGGGAGATATTCTCTGTGTAATATTGTGGATGTGGGTGAATATATATTAAATATGTATAGAAGCCATTTGTGGGTGGAGTAGTTATATATACATAAAATATGTATTTAATTGAGTTGTTGGGTGAGTAACTATATATATTAAATTTGTTTGTGGGTGTTTATGCAGCTGAAATAGAGGATGGAATGCTTGCTCTAGTGAAGCTTTTCAACCTGTATAATAGAGAAAAGGCAGAAGGTCCAAAGGATGTTGCGAAGTACACATTGGAGGCTGGCAAGGAGGGGAGATTCATAACTACAGAATTCTTTCCTGGAATATTTTTGGCTACGTTATCCAGGGGAGTACTTCCAGCTGATTCTGTTTTCAGGGCTCTGCTTGAGCTTATTTTGTATTTGCCATTCAGGCTTGTGAGCTTCATTATAGCTTCAGTTATTCCTTGTGCCCTGAAATATGTTCATGGTAAATATTACAAGCTATCTTCATAGCAACATTCAGAAGAAATGAGAGTTCTTCTGTTTAGAAAGATTGCTAATAAATTATGTAAGACCCAGCTCAATCAGTTGGTCAGTCTGCTCTTACAGGCAAAACCCAGCTCTGATTTCTCTGCAGGTCCTGTGGCCCTATTATAAGTGGAGTTTGGATACAAACCCAAGGAGTATTTAACCTTCAATTAAAAAACTTGTTGGTCGATAAAGATGAAATGCATTTTCCCTGCCATGGCAGACCACCTACATCACGATTTATTTGTGTTTGATGAGGATTCATATTAAAGAATTCAGTTAAGTTCTGAAGAACTCTGAATCCAATGTTGTTATTTCTGATCTTTACTAGTATTGCAAATATAATTGAAGGATTTTTTAACTTCTCTACATTTGAAGTGCAAAAATATATGTTCGTGTATATACCATCTCATATCTCTTAAGAGTCGTGGTTATTTTTAAATACACATATAAAGGTTATGGGCTTATTAATGCAATAGTTATTTTCGAAACACTTAAAAAGAAAACTCATCCCCATTGACGTTGTAAAACTCATCAGATTTGGCATACTTGTCAGATTTGAATTTATACTTGGTTTTTCACTCACTGTCCATTTTCTACAGTGACCGGCAGCGGTTACCTCTGATTGGCGTCGGTTTGCCCTAACCGGCATCGGTTAGCCTGTTTCACTTTCCAACCAACATTTGGTACCTAATACACTTTTTACCGTCAAATTCACCTATTTCTGTTGTTTTTCTGTGTCATTTACAGAGAAGCAGCCCTACCTGATCAGTACTGGTTCACATGGTGTTGACCCGAAAACAAGCAAGCGCACTCGTATTTCATGCCAATTGTCAACCATTCCCACCTAGTCCTTCACCACCTTCCATTTTATCACCAGCCATGGATCCCATCCAACCTATCACTATCGCTACCGAAGATGAGGAGTTCGCATAACTCTTTAACCAAAACCCTGCTGCTTTGTAGTTTTACCTTTCCCACTCGTCCACTCGAGATGCCTCGGGTCAGTTGATATACGGCATGCCCGTATCTATCCCCCCGACTCTCGCTCCCACTCCTGCATCGGCCCCATCTGGCTTTGTGCTACCCACATCTACTTTACCCCTAGTCATTTCGCATTTAGGTTCTATACCCAATATAACTGCCACATATGTCACCTCCGTGGCACTTTCCACATCCACCATACCCTCGACAACTATCCAAAATGCAACCCCATCCACTCCTAATGTCTCACACATACCTGTAGCTACATTACCACCTCCGATGTCGGTGACCCCTACCCCTTTTCAAAATGTGGTCCTTTCCATTCCACAATCATTAGCCCTCATTGCCACTAGGGTCACCATGACCCTTCCACCTCCATATACATATTATCAGTAACCTCCCATTTCATCCATTATTCCCTTCCGGGTACATACCCCCTATGTTTCACTGCCTTCTTCCCAATCAACCTACATGAAAACAGCATACACTGGAGTTCCACCTCTATTATATGCCCAAAACTAACCCTCTCACACTATATGAGGCCCCCAATCATCAAAACCTACCAATGACCTAATCAAATTAATGTTAGACAAGATGTAGACATTGGAGGCATCGGTTTATGGCTCCCACAAAACTCTCACCTATGATGAGATTTGCAACGATCCCATCCACCCATCCATTCCTATTCATCGCCCATACCTCGTGCATTGGGACATACCTAAATTCAATTATTTCAATAGCAAGGAAGACCCGCAGAAGCATTTGCGGTCGTTCAAAGATGGGAGTTATATAATCGCTCACGATGACACTTTGCTATTGCGAACCTTTCCCATGTCTCTGATTAGACCTACATTATATTGGTATAGTGGGTTACCTAGACACTCTATATTCTCATTCAATCAAGTAGCCCAATCCTTTTTGAATCATTTCTCTATCAATATCATCAAGAAGGTTACCATGACCAACTTATACTCCACGCATCAAGTATAAGGATAAATCTATCACAAATTTTATTCACTCACTAACGTAGCCTAATCAATCAACTCACCTTCCAACTACTGCAAATAGAACTCATCAAGCTCTTCACAGGAGCTTGTGCTAGATATATCTCACTAACCTTACAGGTCCAAAACTTCCAAACATTTGATGAAGCATTCACTATGGCACAAAAGTTATAGATTTCAGCCATTGAAGAGAAGAAAATCCAATTATGCAATAAGAATTTGGCATTCAAGTTGAATGATACCTCTTCTTCTTCCAAACAACAAAACAATTATTCAAAGGCTAAGGGCACCACTAACACATTAGTACTCAAGGCCAGCCCCATCTCATTCATCAAATTAGGCTATCCCCTCATCTAATCTCTCGCTCATCTAGACTTTTCAATTCAGACAAGAATAGCAGAAATACACCCTAATTGGGGAACCTTAATCTTATGTCCTATAAAATCTTATCAAATCTACAACCATCACCCTTTCCCATATAACACCACACACTGGTTTCAACCCCTACTTGCCCCATTCCTGAATGCTATAAAGAACATGAATTTTATAACTATCATTGAGAAAAAGGGTCATAGTGACGACAACTACATCACTTTCAAGAATATTATCCAATAAATGCTCGAGAATGGTGAGTTAACCATGGATAATCCTAATGCACTTACCAACAAAAACCTACACATATTCAAGAAACCAATTCCCAGCCATCCCCCCTTCATCTAATCAAAACTGGTGAGACATCAGCTCAGGATACCCATACCCGTGACGTCCACACTATCTTTAATGACATACCTGTCACCTCCTAATTAACTCACATTCCTTCCATAGAGGAAGTCTTAGCCTGAAATCCTCCTTTCCGCATTGGAACCCACCACAACCTATTCCTCCAACTACAGAGGAACATCTTTCATCCCCTTCATTACCTACGGAGGAGTCTTCCACTAAGATTGAGACCATTTCATCTTTGGTTTTTCCTTTTAGAGACACCGGTACCCACAGTACCTCCTCCACTCACAGAGGAGCACCCATTACCTTCTCCACCCACAGAAGAGCACCCTTTACCTCCTCCACCCATAGAGGAGCACCTATCTATCTCCTCCACCCATAGAGGAGCATCAAATCATCTCCTCCACCTATCATAGACCCAGTTGAGATACCGTTGCCTCTTGGTGAGCATTACTCCATCAACTACCCAAAATCCTACAGGACCTACTTTCAGCTCTCTTCCCCATGGAAACTAAAGCTAGCCAATTTCCTATCTATAAGACACATTTTATGGGAATTTCCCTTAAGTCCTCATCAACTCCACCCACAGACGTGTCACTCTCACATTTGGTCGATAACTTATATTATGTGGATAGATCCTTATTATGGGGACATCTTCTACTTCCGGTCTCAACATAGATGCAAATGTCACTTACTGATACTTTCACTATCTACCCAAAAATATTTCAACCAATCAAATCAAATACAAGCAACCTCTATCATAAATCCTTCCATGACACCTGTCACTTAGATTATGTGGATAGATCCTTATTATGGGGACATCTTCTGCTTCTGGTCTCAACATAGATGCAAATGTCACTTACTGATACTTTCACTATCTACCCAAAAATATTTCGACCAATCAAACCAAATACTACCACCTCTATCATAAATCCTTCCATGACACCTGTCATAGCTCAAACCACACCCTTACTCATAACCCCAATCTACATCTAAACCCAAACCCACACCTACAAAATTTTCCTCAACTAAACCTATTACAACCTTAGGGGTCACCCCAACCACTAGCCTTACACATCCACCTATCAAACTAGATTTAGCTAAATCCTCTAAATTCAACACCCCACCTACTCTGACACCCAAACAGAAGCACCAAATCCTATAGAACCCATACCCTAGGCTGCACAAATCACACCTTCACCTATACCATCTATCTTAAGACCTCAACTTTCCAACATGGTCAAGTAGCCTCCACCAATCAATAAATTAAAAAGCATAACAACCCATTCCTTCCTCACAAACCTCTAACCTACCTAGACACCCAACACGACTTCCACCCACACCTTCAACATCGCTACCACCCATACCTCTAATACCCTCAACTATTTCTTCACTACCCAACTACACTTCAGTCATTATCCTTCACACCTCCATGTACGGTCTACGTCATCTACCTTCATAGAACCCCCGTTATCCCCGTGGGTAACTCATCCTCTTCCCCCATCTACCTTTCCTTCTAGACCTTGTACACCCATATCGCCTTTACCCAAGAAGGTGCAACCTAAAAAAAAAAACTCCACTACCTCACAATAAGGTAGTCAAAACAAGCCATACACCCTCTTGTCCATTCACCCACCATACTCCCACCCAAACCAACATGAGCAATGCCCAAAACCACACTAGCCAACACTAGAACCATAACTCGATTCTATTCATCCTCTTCCAAAGACCATCCCTAAATAATCAACATTGCCCCTATACCCAAACCCACCTTCACTTCCCATTGCGATCCACTAGTAGAATCTTATGCAAAAAATTTAACTAACCTCCTTGAGACTTTTGTTATCACATTACCACCTCTAAAACCTTATGATCCCCATAAAACCAAAACCAAGATGGTTTGATGACACCAAAATTTTTGCCTACCATCATGTTCCAGAGCACCATGCAGAGAACTGCAAGGCTTTGAAAAACCATCCTTATCTAGTTGTGTCCTCTAGAAAACCAACTTTGATAATGAAGACCTTCTCAGATGAGGACCCTACTTCACCAACATCCCATTCCCACATTTTCCACTGAACAACCATGACTTCCACCCTCCATAGCTCCTAGATCCACCTCTAAGATTTGAGATTAACATGGTTCACATCAGAGAGCTTGTCGAACGCTATCACCTAAATGTCCAGTGCACTCAGCTCACTTCACAAGAATTTTCTCCTCCAGTAGGTTTTTTCCTGTCGTGTCATTATACTACTCACCCTACACCTTCTACGTTTGCCAACTCCCCTCATATCAACATGATACATGTCACTACCCGTGATGATAAGGATAATGGAAAATAAAAGGTAACCGACCCACCAACTAATCCCATACCCAACATACCATCTGCACCCATACCTAAAATCACTATCTGTGGCCCAACATACCCCATTTCCAATGGAGTCACACATTGCACCTTGCTCAAATAATTACACCAGTCTCCCCTCAAAATGTTCTTATATGAATTCCTCCAAACCTCATAATCCCATCGTCAAGATCTCATGGAGGTTCTTCAATATATTGAGGTTTCACCCAATGACCCTACACCCATAGCCTTCATTATCACACCTCATCATGTAGCCTCTCTCACCAAATTACCACCTTCATCTTCACCCCACCCTATTCACCAAGTAGCCTCCCTTAGCTTCTCAAAGGAAGAGATCATGCCACACCAAAATGATGACCCGGACCCAGCCCTCTTCATCTCTGTCCACATCGATGACATACGGGTACACTGTGTGATGATTGATGGGGGCGCTAGCATTAACATCATTTCATCCCATGCATTCACTCAAATGTGCATACCTGACAATTGCATGTATAAACATCTGGTCATGTTACGTTCATTCAATTACGATATCAACTCTACACTAGGCACCGTCATCCTCCATGTTCACGTGGGCCCCCACACTGTTCTAGAATTATTTTACGTCTTGGAGGGGGAATTCCAATATAACTTGTTGCTTGGCAGACCCTGGATTCATGTCATGGGTTGTGTTCCTTCCACTTTGCATCGTTGTGTAAAGTTTGAACAAGAAGGATACACCTTTACCATTCCAGCTAACCCATCACCTTTCAAAACATGTAACATGCTTTACCGACCCAATGATGTGCTCATACCCGTTAAAGCGTCTACCTCCGCGACCACCTCCGCTTACCAATATAGTCGCTACCTCAACCACACATACCTCCTCCATTCCTACCATTTTCACAACCTCCATGGCTGACCCATCAGCTTCCCAATCCATTAACTATACCTCTGTGCATCGACCTCTGACACTTCATCCATTCCAGCTACCTCCATACCAACCATCGATCCCTTGGAAGGTGTTTTTTCAAATGCCTCACTCTGGGGGAGTACCGCCTATATAGTGTCAACACATTCCTTACTCCACAAGAGTATGGAAGCCTTCACCAACACCCATGTTATGATCACCATATAGGAGAACGTCTCTTTATGGTCCTCCTCACCTTTTTACTAGTCTCACCTATGGTGGACTTGATACTACCACTTACACACCCAAACCACCCTCACAAACTCGCCCATTTTCCGCTAACTTCCAATCACTTACCAGTCGTCCATGTTTCACCCACACCTTCCTGCACTGATGTCTGAATGGAAGGGTTTTGGTTTTGGATTTTATGAGCAAGGCTGCCATACCATTATTCCATGTACCACCCGCAAACATAACGACCGTAGTGGTATCAGATTTCCTGAACCACCTACCAAACAGGCCCGCATTGAACTCATTAAGGACACTAGCCCTTCTCCACCTTCTTCACCCGCTCCGCCTTCATCACCACCTTCACTGACGGAGTTGATGGATCCTGAATCTATCCCTCCTAATTTTTTTTTTTCATAAATCACCATTTCCTTGGGGCCTCTGACTTATCAACGTGAGGGCGAGGCCCCTTCCACTCTTCCCTTCCTATATCCTAAAAATGATCAATGACGATACACCTTCAATTAATGTCGTTTAATGTCAGGATGATGAATCTATACTCAGCTAACTTGGTGTAGAAAACTCATATATTCATCGGTTGTTACCTTCTGAGACACAAACCATGTTGAATGAATCGACTATTGAGATCAACATTCATACTCAGGATGACCCGCACATCCTAAAGATCGGTCAATCTTTAGATGTTGCTGAACAAGAAGCCATCACTTCTTTTCTCATAAACCGTAACCATGCGTTCACTTGGTCGTACACAGACATGCCGAGTATTGACCCCACCATAGTGGTCCACAATATCGTCACTGTTCCCGATGCCAAACCCATCAAACAAAAGCTGAGGAAAATACACCCTCGCATTGCTCTTCTTGTCAAAGAAGAACTTCAGCGCCTTCTTTCCATTTCCTTCATCTTACCCATTGATTATCCTTGTTGGATTTCTAACATTGTCCCTGTCACTAAAGCGACAGGGGACTCCGCATTTGCATGGACTTCTATGACCTCAACCTAGCATGTCCGAAAGATGACTTTCCCTTACCCGGTATTGACCAACTGGTTGACCTTACCACTGGCCATGAGATGCTATCACTCATGGATGGCTTCTCGGGTTATAACCAAATCTTGCTTGCCCCAGAGGATCAACACAAAACCTCATTCATCACCCCTTAGGGGACCTTATGCTATCGAGTCATGCCTTTCGGCCTTAAAAAACGTTGGTGCCACATATCAGTGGGCTATGACTTACATCTTCCATGACATCATGCATCGCATATTGGAAGATTACGTGGATGATCTCTTGGCCAAATCTAAGTGCCACTCCGAGCACCTTACCATCCTCAAAACCATCTTTGACCATCTCATTAAATATTATGTCCACCTTCAGCCTAAGAAGTGTGTCTTCGCAGTTCTCTCAGGAAAGCTCCTGGGATTTATCATTTCCCTACGTGGTATAGAAGTTGACCCTGCTAAAGTCAAGGCCATTCTTGAAATTCCTCTACCCACTAACCTTAAACAACTCCATAGCCTGCAAGGTAAGTTACAGTCTATTTGCCATTTCATTTCACAATTATCTGATCGATGTCAACCATTTCATCATCTGCTCAAGAAGGATGTCTCCTTTAAATGGGATGATGACTACCACAAAGCTTTTGAGGCCCTAAAACAATACCTTCTCCAACCACCCGTACTCATTCCACCTAAAGATGATCAACCTTTTTACCTATACATCTCAGCTACCGATCATTCCTTGGGAGTCATGCTCACTCATCGCGATGAACAACACAGGGAGCAGGCAGTTTATTACATAAGCCGTACTCTTTTGGACTATGAAACCCAATACACCCACCCTAAAAGACTTTGCTTAGCCTTAGTTTTCGTTGCCACCAAACTCCGCCATTACCTACTCAACCACAAAACCTATGTTGTGACCAACACCGACCCCTTACACTTCATGTATGCCAAACCTTATCAAAATCAGCGTGCCGCATGATGGCTTATGCTTTTAGCTGATCTTGACCTTGAATTCATTCATCAAAAGTCCATCAAGGGCCAAGCTATCACCGACCAATTGGCTGATGCACCTATTTTTGGGGGATCAACCCTCTAATTTTGACTTTCCAGATGAGTCGATTGCTACCCTTTCCCTGGATGAACCCCCTTACCAAATGACACTCTTCTTCAATGGTTCCAAGTGTCAGTGTGGGGGTGGGGCTGGTATTATCCTCATTCCTCTTGATGGTGAACCCATGCCTTTGTCTTTCAAACTAGATTTTGAATGCACCAACAATATTGTTGAATACGAAGTGCTTGTACTAGGTCTCCAAGCCACCTATGCCCTAGATGTCAAATCCATCAACATCTTTGGTGATTCTCAATTGGTCGTAAACCAAGTCAATGGTATATACCAATGTCATAATGAGATAATTCAAAAGTATAAACATCATGTAGACATACTTTTGACCACCTTTGACCATTACACCCTTCAAACCATCCCACGTTCAACCAACAAATTTACAGATACCATGGCCTGCTTAGCTTCCCAAATACCCGCTTCGCCCATCGATTCTAAAATCTTTGTCACCATATAATGCCTCCAATCACCTTCTTATTTACCTCACGATGTTTACTCCATCGAAACCATCACCTCCGACCCAAGTGACCTTTGGTATAAACAATACTCTGACTACCTTTCTCTCTCCATCTTACCTCCTGATCTCACCCGTAACGAACAACGTGCCTTCCTTAAAAAGGTCTCTCGTTACGTCATCCTGGGGGGACTCCTCTATAAGCATGGCTTTGATGGTATTCTCTTACGATGCCTCACAAGTTCTGAAATTCCTTATACCATTAAGGAAGTTCATGACGACATATGTGGAGGTCACTTCAGTGGCCTTGTTGTTGCTAAGCGTATTCTTCACCTAGGCTATTACTGGCCGACCCTTAACCATGATTGTTGCGACTACGTCAAACGTTGTGTAAAATGCCAACAACATTCCAATCTTCATCATACACCCAGTCACGCCTTACAAGTCACTCGTGACCTTTGGCCCTTCTCTCAATGGGGTTTGGATCTTGTCAGAGAAATCAATCCCCATTCTTCCCAACGCCATCAATGGATCATCACTACTACCAAATACTATACCAAATGGGTGGAAGCCATACCACTCATCTCCATGAAAGCTGAGAAAATATGTGAGTTCATTAACCACCACATCATTTGTCGCTTTGGTGTTCCTCATCGCCTCATCACTGACAATGGAAAACAATTCAAAAACAAAACATTGCAAAAACTTTGCGACGCCTTTGGCATTCAGCTTAGTTTCTCATCACCTTATTACCCACAAACCAACGGCCAAGCTGAATCCACTAACAAAACCCTCAAACAAGATTCTCATGAAAGTGGTTAACGATACTGGGAAGGATTGGCATACAAACATTCCTTTTTCCCTGTGGGCATACCGCACTAGTATTCACACTTCCATTGCAGCCACACCATTTTCTTTGGTCTATGGTACAGAGGCAGTTCTGCCTCTCGAAGTCCAAATTCCCTCACTCCACATTTCTCTCCATGACATGCTCAATGATGATGACTTTCGTCAGGACCGTTTAGCACAGTTATAGTTACTAGACAAACGTCATCTTAACGCTCTGGATCACCTTCAAGTTTACCAAAAACATATCAAATGTGCCTATGACGAACGTGTCCATGAATGGACCTTTCAAGTTAGTGACCTTGTCCTGAAAGAAAATCAACATGTAACTAAAGCAAAAAAAATAAATGGGGCAAATTTTCTCCTAATTGGCTTGGACCATACATCGTGACTCATACCTATGGATCAGGTGCTTATCGTTTATCTTCACTCGATGGTAAACCTGAACCTGAGCCCCTTAACGCCTTGCATCTTCGACCATTCTATTGTTGACTTGTAGTCCTACCTCACCTTTTGTCTCTTTCCATGCTCGTCCCTTGAGCGCTATCCACTTCATACACCTCACCAATGATTAAACAAGAATCATGTGAGTACCTGTCACTTGTTATCTTCTCTTGAATATGTGTACCACGGCACTGCACATAGCATGATTCTCATGGATACTTTTCGTCTACCTTTAGATGAGATCCCATGGTCATTTCACCTTGCCTTTGAACAAGAGTCCTATCCTCCACCTTGGTCTTGTCCATGACTTCAAAGCCCTCACATGGGATATAACTCCTTGAGTCAAACTTCCACTCAAAAGATGACTCCCTCAAAAGGGCATCTTCCTCTCGATAATTGCTGATATAAATAGACTGCTCCCTAGAAGGACAGCTATGTAAAGATCTTTAAAAAACGAGAGCAACCGAAGCTTCCCGCATCGATCAACTTCACAAAGATCTCACAACGTTCAATTTTCTTCATCCCATATAGATTTCCCGCATCGATCAGTCTATCTCAACTATAAGTCAAAACAACAAATTTTTTTAGTCATAGACTTGCCCATTGTGACCTCGGATCTCTTGCCCGAAGCGCATGCTACCTATATCATATAAAACTTTAACTACCTTTCACCCTTCTCAAACCATGCCCACTCCCATTTCCTACTGCCTCAAGGGACTTTTGAGAACTTAGACATTTGGTGATCATGTGACTACTTTTCACCGTAGAACAATCAATCATGCAATGTCTTTAGGGTCTTATGTTCATCACCTCCTCCAAGGTATGATCTACTCGGTATGATCCTACCCAATCAGGTGGCTTTATTGCCCCCTCTTATCTTTTAAACCATCTTTGTTTACGTTTTGATTACCTTATACAGGACTTGGTCCTCGACGCTTACCTTTGGGGTAATCTTCTTCTTTCGCCACAATCGACCCCACCTACATCACTTTACCTATAATCCACCCACACCTAATAGATCTAAAACCCACACCATGCCTAAAACCTACTAACTCATTTTCATACCTCCTCATATTCTTCCCTAGCTCATGGGAGAACTACATCGGCCTGAGGTCCCTTTTCACCGGGACTATGTACGCAACACTCCGAGGGCATGGGGCCCTTGGAGGTTAGCTCGGTCATTCTCTACCCTAAACAATTCATCGTTCCTTTTCCTAACATTACATCCTACCCCACTTAGTTTTATTTTATATCCCAAATTAGAAATTAAAACCAAGCAAACAATAAGTTGCTTAACATCTTTATCATCAGCACAACACGCATTTATTATACCATTTGCTAGCAGTATTATGCATCTACACATTGCTCATATTAACATCATGCATAACATAATGTACAATTCATAAAGCATCTTACTCACATGTCTAAACCAACCATATCAATCATGCCTACACTTGACTCAATCCATGCCTATGACCTTCGAATCACAACCATACCTAAACTGAACCTACTCAACCATGCCTATAACCTGAACTCAATCCATGCCTATAACCTGACTCCATCATGCCTAGCTCACCTACTTTCTATTCATATCAAAATAAAAAATTAAAATCTCATCAACACATCAATAAATCCAGAAATACCATGTGTCTCATCATATAAATAAATCAATGTGTATCTCAAATATACATGGTTATCTCATCATGTCCATCCTCTCAAAATTGTCGGCACGTAGGCCGATACACAATACAAAATGTCATTGGCACACAGTCCGGTCTCATATATACAACAAAATAATGAAAAAATACAAAATCTCTTCAGCACGTACGTAGGCCGGTATATGCTTAAAATAGACAAAATCTCTCATACATCCTCACTATCATCGGCACGCAGGCCGGTATGTGATCAGAAATACAACTATCTCTCGGCACGTAAGGTGACTACATATCAAGCATCTCGTTGGATGTCCTCCATCATACATCACCTGTACCCTCAGCCTCCTAGGTTCCTGCTGACACCTCATATCAGAGCTGGTCTCCATGCACTAGTTTCCTCTACCTGATAGGCCTCAGATATTGCTAACCCCCTGTGCTCTCCACCTGAGTGTGGGTCCTCTCACTTGGCAACGCCTATTGTGTCCTGTACTCAGCATAGGACATGAAATCTATCCCGGCCACCATCAGCTGGTCCTGATAATATCTAGCCTCACCTAGGGCATCCCGTAACCTAGATACAAGCACGGTCTGTGGTGGTCCCATAGGTCTCGGCCCCTGTACCTGTCCTGCGGGACCCTGCCCCACTCCTACCTATGAACTAGGACCCGGTCCCAGTGCCTGTGATGGTGGTGCCTGTGGTGGTGCCCCCTACCCCTATGCCTATATCTGGGCCTGTAAGACCCCAATTTGTGCCTGGGTTGTGGCCAACTGGCCCTGTAAACCTGTCACATGCGCCTGTAAAGCCACCACCTGACCATCACCCTCCTCTCCATCTAAACTCGTCCACCGCCATCTGGGCCTGCATACTGGCCACCTGTACCTGTAGCTCTGCTACCTTTGCCTCAGAGCCCTCCAGCTGTGTCTGCAATATACTCAACTGGGTAATGAGAGTAGCCACCTACCCCTGTAGGGCGTCTCTTTGCACTGTGATGGTGGCTAGATCCGACTACCCCAGTTTGGGTGGTATGGCTCGTAAGTGAGCCGCCCACCACTACCTATACCTATCTGTGCACTCGGCATCATCTATCCACTGGTCCATTGACTGCTCCTCCTACCCTATGGGCACTGTAGGTTGTGGTAGAGGTAAAGGTCTCTCCACATTGTCTCTCTAGTACTGTGGGAAAGGCGGATGTATGTCTTGTACTAACCTGAACTACTGCCGAACTCTGTCTACCGGGATCATCTCATACTCCCCAGCACGGTGACCCTGTATCCATCTCTCTAGCTAAAGCTCAGCTAGCTCCTCGTTCATATGCTAATATGAGGGGAATCCCACATATGGCCTCCAGATAATGTCCACTCCAGACAACCCCTCCAGTAATTGTCGGAAATAGGCCACATCATGTGTGGGCCTCTCAGATCTCCGCTCTCTAATAACTGGCACCCATCTCCTATACCCCACCCACACAAATCTCGTTGGGAATGCATCTGCTCAGGGCATCCCTATGGGCCACACACAAACTATGTGCTCATATGCCTAGCAGTGCAATAGGAAGGTACAACACAGGTTGAACCTACGTAGCCGCCCATATGCCCACAACTCCCTATATAGCTACACCAATAATGTTGGTGCCTAGACAAAGCGGGTCTCATCTACCATCATATCGTGAAGTACCCCCATCAGTGATCGGGGAAAACATCCGCCCTCTGCATCTGGCAGTGCATAGTAGCACACTGCCTCCATCAACAAAACCATTAGCCTCGTCTTCTCTAGATGGGCTAGGTACATCTCTCCATAGCTCAAGCTAGCGCTATGGAATCTTAGGTCGGCCATCCCCTCTCCAAAAATAGTCACAATCAGCTCCTCTGAGGCCTCGGAGGAGACAGAGTAGACCTGTGCACCCAATATGGGTAACCGAAGAATCCGGAACACGTCCTCCAGGGTGATAGTAATCTCACCCATCGGCAGGTGGAACGTGTTGGTCACGAAATCCCATCTATCGATGAGCGCGACCATCAAACTGGGCTACCAGACTACATGTCGATAGCGACGAACCCCACTCAAGCCAACTACCTCCACATGTTGTAGCTCCTCCGGGGTCACTACACCGCATACTATCACCAGTAGAGGCAGAACCATGTCCAACATATGTAGTTGTGCTCTCCCCTACATCTAATACAAACAAAACATTAATCTACATTTATCATATCCATATTTACCACTTATCATTTTCCCACACCCTATTTTCACCCTATCCATCTCAACCACCTAGCCCACATCACTTTTGGACCCTTGTTCCCAATAACCCGACCGGTACCGGTTCACCCTTACCGACCCTGGTCACCCCTTAACTGGCATTGGTCACCTATTTGGTGACTAATACCGGTTCACCCTTACTGACGCTGGCCAAACTTGAGCACCGCCGGTCAATGTCGCTGTAAAACCTATGATTTCCCAAAACCCCCCTTTTCTAAAAAGCCTCCCCCTTACCCCTTTTACCCACCTACAAAGACCTAATCTACCCTTGGACCTCCACCCACCCCACCTATTCCATTTATTACCCTCCCCCTTCATCTTTTTACCCACTATTCCCCCCATTCCCAAATTCAATTTTAACCACCCACAAAAACAAAAAACAAACAAAAACTACACAAAACAATATACTAATCCTCTAATCTATCAAATCACGAACACCTAGAGTAGGGTGCTTACCTCGTCGCATTGCCGTCATCTCGGTGACACATCTGGACATTGTACTGGTGGCCCACCCGATCCCTCTCCGGCCTCCACCATCACCAACTCGATACTTGCAACGTCTACCCAATCAAATCCCTCGCACTAATCATGTGGACCCGCTTCTCACCAACCAGTCACCTGTCATTCACACTGCTAACTCAATGCTTCATTCCGTTTGAGCACTTTTATCTCTCTTCTCTTTTTTTTCATTTTCTCGATTAGCTAAAAGACAAATGAATAACACAACATGCGGATTTTTTGTTTTTATAACAAACCCGACCTAACCGACGCCGTTTACCCTTGACCGGCATCAGTCGCGTGCCCTACCTAACCATCGTCAATTGACCTATACCGACGTTGGTTATCCTTGACCAGCATCGGTCACCCTCACCTACCCATTGACCTACATTTTACCCTTTTACCCTACCCCTACCTCCTTTTTTGCCTCACCCAACCTTCACCCTGATCATTTACCCCACCCCACCTTTTCCCAACCCATTTACCTCACCTTTCTTGACCTCATCATTTTCTACCTCCCCTTTTTCTCCTTTGGGGACTCATTATTTTCCCCTACCTTGGCCTTACCCGTGCTGTGACCTAGATATTTGGACCTAGACCATCGCTAGTGACCTTTGACCTCATGTGTTCGCTATACCTTGCGGCACTGTTACCCGTGTTGTTGACCTAATGACCTTACCTAGCCTATTTCCATGACCGTTTATCCTGACCCTACCTTTAGTGTATCGGAACATGCCTAAACATTCCTGCACCTAACCTACGTCATGTTTCCTGACCATATCATATACCTTGGATACCAGAATCACTTCAACCTCGTTTGGATAAACCTATTGACCTTAGACGATGTAGAGTTTGACTGCTCTTCAACCCGGTAGCGTGTTGTAGTGTATACGTGTGCATGCCTTTGACCCTGACCCATTACCTAGCTTACCCAAGTAGACCTTGCTCTTCTTTCCCCTATTACCCACCTTTATTTTCATCACATTTACCTTTTATCAAACCACTCACCAATTCTGTCTGCTACCTCATTAGTTCCTGGTTTGAGGGGGATCACCTTCACCCACACATGGGGTAACCACATTTTATTTTTGTTAGCATCGCTTACCAATACATGCTACACAACAAAAAGGGGAAAAATGTAGACACTAAAATTAGGTCACACTCCCCTTTGGTCCCTCGACAAATAGGCACCCTTCATCACATTCACCTAGCCATGTCCCACTTCACCTCACTAATATTAATTTAATTAATTTAATTTAAATAATTCATTATCCTCACCATATTTATTATTTAAATATCTCAATTTAGATAATATCCACACATACACTTCACCTAGACACCTCATCAAGCTAACTCACCTTAATACCTATTCCTAGTAAGTTGTTGTTATGTTTGTGGAGCCTATTTTCATGTTAGAGTGTGGTACACCTTCCATGTGTTACACTCGGGTATTTTTACGGTGGTCTCGCTCGCCGGTGAGCGGGTCAGGGGATTTGGGGGCGAAGCCCCCGAAGCAAATTTTCATGGGTGGTTTATTAACCCATGGGTAATGGGTAACCGTAATTCCAAGGAGATGGAAAAAAATACCCTGGTGATCACATCACAATATTCATAACAAATTACAGGGTGTTGAGCATAGAATACGAAGAGTTTTGAGTTCATTTGTTCATGGAATCCTTGTAAGATGCCAATGCGGAATGGTTCTATCATTTTCCAAGAAGATCAATCACCAATTGGGCCGGTATAACATCCAAATTTGAAGATAGATTTAATCTAGTTGAGGATGTGCATGCTCTTCTTGTTCAATGGTCTCAATTGAGGAAAGATCATATGATCCCATGAGGGAGTTTGTAGCTAAATTTAATAGGATGCTCTATAAGATCCTAGAAGCTACCATGCCTACTGAAGATAATAAACTAAGGTTCTTTACCAATGCACAACTACACCTAACCTGCCACCTTGGATGAGGCACAAATACTTGTAGTTGATGTATAAGATGAATTTCTGATGTCTGGAAATATCAAGAGGGGTCCAAATAAGTAAAAATCTCAAAGTTTAAGTTCTACAACTACAGGCTCATTAGTGCAAAAATTGGCTAATGATGTTCTTTCTTCTAAATAAACTTGCATAAACTTCCCTGTACAAGGAAATTATGAGAAATAATTTCTCGAACAAACATAGAATTAGTCATCCACCTCATAGGCTTACTCTTGAATCCCCTCCCATGCATGTAACATGTGGGACTCAGTCAAATGAAAAAAGTGAAGAAGAAGTAGGTTCAGAAAGCAAAGAAGAAGAAAGTGAAGTATTGATAGAAGATATTGAAGCTGCAGAAGTAGATTTTTATGAGTGTGCATCCTCTTTGGATGATGAATATGAATATTTTGTGGTGGACATGAATAACTATTCTTGTGTTGTTTTCACTTGATTGAAGACTATTGAGAAAGAGAGTTCATCCAAGTATAAAGATAAGGAGAGAGAGGATCCTCAACCGGAAACTATACTTCCTGAAAAAATCATAACAAAGAGAATATTTCCACTCCCACCACATTTAGAATCCTAAATATATGCCTCACTGCAAGGCATACTCCAAGAAATGTAAGTCAAATCCTACCACAAATGATGTTTCTAATTCTGCAAATCATAGGAGTGGAAAGAAATCAACAAGTACCTCATATAGTTCAAACCAAGCCAATGTTTCCCATACTCCTGAAAACCCTTCTTCAAATTTTGACATCATCAACAATGTCAAAAAGGATAAGGTCCAAATCTTAGAGTCCAAATATTTACAAACCCATCTTGAACAATTCAAGAAACTTGTCAATTTCATCAAGGGTAGAAGCTCCAAGTCCGAAGTTTCATCCTCTTCAAAAGTTTCATCTACTTCCAAAAGGTTTTATTCCTGCTCCTGAGTTGATTCCAAACCAAAACCTCTTAGCCTCTACCCCTTCCTCCAGTAGGAATATTGAACCATTCTATGTCTCCTTGCTGATTAATGGGTATTGACTGAATAACTGCATCATTGATTTTGGTGCCTCTGATAATTCCATTCCCACCAAGGTTTCCAAAGAACTCGGTTTGATTCCGTCGCAATCATTCAGCCATTATTACTCTATGGAGATGAAAGAGGTTATGTTGGTTGGGAGGATTAAATAGGAAGGGATGGCCCTTATGGATTATCTGGAAAAGAGGATGGAATCAACAATTCTAGTAGTTGACATGTTGGTTACATATGTAATTCCCAATAGAATCTTCTATCGAGAGATGGGAGGTGAAATAAAAATGGAATGTTCTTCCGCATTAGTTTTATTCAAGAGTGAGATGAAGAAACTTATTCTTGAGCCCAAGATGAAGTACATAGTATAGAAATTAGATGACCCTAAATCCGCCATCCTCTTCCAAAGAAGGGAGCTACAAAAAGCTTCATTTGAGGAGTCGAGAATAGTTTCATATGAAGAAAGAGGTAATGGTGATTACTTAATGAGCTCAAAGCAGAGTGAAGAAATACCCATTCTGGAGGAAAGGCCAACAAAAATCACTAACGAAGATTGGAACACAGAGTTTCATGGAATTCATTCTAGAACATGATCAGGAGCATGCATTATCTTATCATCCCCACATGAAGACTTGTTTCCACTGTGAGAGTATAAATATTTGTTACTAGGATTGCAAGCACACAAAGAGATGGAAATTAAAAATCTCGTTGTATAAGGTGGTGCTTAACTAATTGTGAAATAGGTGATAGACATTTTCAAGTAAAATATTGGCATCTCTGTCATTATAGGAGTAAAATCTAGGACTACATTGAATCATTTGATGCATTTTACTTTAAATCACTCCCTAAAGATCATAATTCTAGAGCTAACTCGTTGGCTTTGTCTACATCAATTATGATTCCACATCCTGAATTCAAAGGAGAAAAGTCCTCGGTGGAAATGGTCTTTTAGACAAGTGTGCCAGATAATTTGGAGAGATGGAAAGTTTTTGAAGATAATAATCAAATTTTATCCTTCCTACAACAAACCAGGTTTTTCAGGTCCACGTATTTTGAAGGAAGTGACTCACTCTCGTGGGAGTTTTCTAATAACAATAGTGATAATAATTCACTTGATCAGATGGATGAAGATGAAGAGATTCAATTGAAAGGAAACAGGATCCTGAAGTGACTAGTGCCTCTGGAGGAACATCTTGATAATCACGATAGGTTCATTCATGGAAAAGTAAAGAATCAACCTAGGACTTCATGATAGTATGAAAAAATCAACATTGGGACAAGAGAGAAAACAAAGATGGTGAACATAGGAAAAAAAATTTCACGTGAGGAACAAAGGAATTTCATAGCTCTATTAAAAAGGTACTCCGATCTGCTTGAATACTTGTATGATGATTTGAAGTCCTTCCAACCATAGTCCATGTAGCATTCTATACCCATGAAGCCTGATGCAAAATCCTTTTGGTAGAAGCAAATGTAGTAAAATACCAAGATTGTTGGAACAATCAAAATAGAGGTTGAGAAGTTGTTTAATGCCCACATTGTCTTTCCTATCCACCACTCAATGTGGATATCCAATATTGTACCAGTGAGGAAAAAATTGGTGAAATACACATCGGTGTGGATTTCTGAAATATAAACCAAGCTTCTTTGAAAGATAACTACCCGTTGTCAGTCATGGACCATATCTTGCAAGCGGTCAATGTTTCAGAAATGATGTCCATGTTAGATGGATTTTCCAGGTATAATCAAATTGAAGTGGCCAAAGAAGATCAATTCAAGACTTCCTTCACTACCGTATGGGGCACTTTGTCTAACCATTTCATGTCACTCAGTTTAATCAACATGGGTGCTACATTTCAATGGGCCATGGACTTGGATTTTAAAGATTTGAAAGGAAAATGTATAGTAGTGTACCTTGATGATCTGATATTCCAAGAGAAGGAAAGACCATCTGTGACAAATTCAACATGTTTTTTATCCGTTGGAAGAGGCATCACATATCCTTGAACCTAAAGAGGTAAATATTTGGGGTTACTGTAGGAAAGCTCCTTGGTCACATCATGATCAAGGAGGGAACCAAGATTGATCTGGAGAGGGTAGAGGCTATTCAAATACCATCTCTTCCTTCTAGCAAGTCGGGTGTATATTCCTTATTCAGTAAGGTTAACTTCTTGAGAATATTTGTACCAAATTTTACATAGCTCATGAAGGATATTTTCAATGTGATTAAGCCTAAGGAGTCCTTTAAATGGAGCAAGCAAGGAAATGAATCTTTTGAATCCATCAAATATTTCATTGCCAAAGCACCCACTCTGGTATGCCCTGACTTTGGAAAAGAATTCATCCTCTATAATTATTCCTTTGAGCATACTATCTCTTTCACCCTCGTGTGAGAAAATTAAGAAAAAGTACAATCACCCATCACCTTCATGAGTGCCCCTTTTAAGGCACATGAGATCAATTACTCATAACACAAGAAACATGCTTATGCAGTGGTAAGAGCATTGAAAAATTTCAGATTCTATCTTCTAAATTCTCATGTTGTTGTGATGGTCCCAAGTCCTGTAGTCAAGTCTATTCTAATGCAACAAGACCCAAGTGAAAAAAGAGGAAATTGGGTTTTGAAGGTGCAATATTATGATGTTGAGATCAAACCCTCCAACTTGGTGCGAGGGAACAAATTGTATGAGCTTCTCACCCAAGAAGAGTGGGAAGACTACTCAAATTGTTATAATTTCTTGATCAAGGGTCTTCCTCTTGTGCTTTTTGTAATCACAACCAATCCATAGTATGTTGATATAGATTATTTCCTGACCTATGGAGATTACCCTATATGCCTCAATCAGATTAAAATGATAACTTTGTGCCTCACAGGATAAAAGTATGTCATCTAGGATAATTTATTGTACAAAAAATGGTTGGATGGCACATTCTTGAGGTGTATAGAGGAAGAACAAAAAAAAAATATTTAAGGCATATCATGATTAAGCGTGCGGAGGTCACTTCTCCGCAATATTCATAACACACAAGATCTTAAGAGGTGAATACTACTAGCCTACTCTATTTAGTGATGTGTACAAATGGGTCGGGAAGTGTGATCCATGCCAACAATTTGTAGGAAGTCCAAGGCTCGCTGCTCTACCACTCTGTCATGTGATCATTGAAGAGCCTTTTCAACAATGGGGTATTTATTTCAGTGTTGTATTAAATCCTCACTCCAGTATGGACCACATGTATGTACTTATTGCCACAGATTACTTCACAAAGTGGGTAGAAGCCATTCCAACTCAGCATGTAAATTTTGAGATTGTGTGCAATTTTTTATAAGATAATATGATTATCAGGTTCAAAGTGCCTAACAAGATCATAGAGGATAATTCCACCTACTTTTCCTCAAGTGAGCTAATGGACTTTTGCTACAACCATGGAATTTCTTTGTCTTATTTTGTTTATTACTACCCACAAGGCAATGGCTAGGCAGAGTCTAGTAATAAGAATATTGTCACAACTATTCACAAACTAGAGGATTTCAGTCAAAGAGATTGGCATAAGAAACTATATGATGCCCTATGGGCTGACCAAATCATACCTAAAAAAGCTATTGGAACTTGTCCTTTTTGAATTTTGTATGGGATTAAGGCTCAATTTCCCATTTCTTAGGATCTAACTACCTTGTAGCTTTTGAAGGAAGTATAAAATTAAGTGTATTCAGATGCTCTTGATAAGAGGATCTGTTGTCCAAAATAAATCCCCTACCTATTTTGACAACTTGTAGATCCATTCTGACTCTAAGTTTATATTTTCATATTGTGCGCACCTCTAGTTCCTTTCCTTAGCACATTTGAATGGTTGTAATTCTTCGTGCACACACTTGTGCGCCCCTTCTGCTTCCTCTTTGTTCTTTTCCTTATCCACACTTCCTTCCATGAACTTCCATTCTTCTCCTTTATTCTTATGAATCCCTCTATTTCCCCTCAGTGTGAACTCCTTGCACACCCACCATCATTCTAATAGTTTTGTGTACTCCTCGCACATGTCTGCTAACTTGCCACCCATTTTAGCCAAGTCCCTGACATGCTCTTCCCACACATGCTCCCTCTTCTTGAGTCCCACACACTCATTCCTCTTCCACTTTCCGCTTTGCGCAATTACTTTTATGCATACCTTTCTTGTGTTCACCTTTCTATGCGCTTGTGTTTTCTTTCACTCACTTCCTCCTTCTTATCGTCATGTGCTTATTTTAAAAGAATGCATGTGCCCCTACTTACATACTTGTGTACTTTTTTAGGTATGCATCTTTTCCTATCACTTATCATGCACACCCTTGTGCATACTTGCAAACCTTTTCATTCTTCCCTCTCGTGCCTCTTTATCTTGCACACTCGCCAAGTGCAATCTCCTGCGCCATTCATTGAGTGTCACGTGGAAATTGTCAGATTGATCGTGCAACATGCAACCTATCAAAACATGTCAGCTGCTTGCAAAATCCTCACATCAAATGCCTACATGACATGTGGCAGAAAAGACAAAATTAACAAATAGTCAGCTGAATCCTTCAACTAATCAGAGCACGCCACATGTCTTGTGTTTTCAGCTTGCACTACAAAACTTCAAATCATCATAACTTATGCTACATAGCTCAAATTCATGTGCTTTTGGTATCATTGGAAAGCTTCTGACGTGGTATACTCATTGGACCATTTAAAAGAAAATTTTGGTAGGATTTGGTAGGCAGAAAATAGGGAAACATTAGTTTTTCTATCAATGCACATATCCAGCCAGCTCAACCACCTAGATTTGACTGAGATTTGCTTCATTCCTTCTCCTATAAGCTAAACAGACATAGGGATGTGCATCTAACAGCCCTGCATGTGGATTTGCAGGAATTCATTTCTGGTTTTTGGTGGTTGGATTAAAAAATTGGAGTTTCCCTCTTGTTTCTCCACCTCTTCTCTCCTTCTTCTTCTATAAATAGTTGAACATTTATCATTGTAAAAGTTTGGAATCTTTTGGTTTTCCAAGGTCATTGTTCTTTTACATTTTGAGTTGTAGGCCTTCAAATTTGGATATTTTCATGCAGATACTTTCCTCCATCATTGTAATAATCTATGCATTATTTGGGAGTATAAAATCTTGTTTCGTGGCTATTCTCTACCTTAGCTCACATTTTATTGCATCTGCTTGCCTTTCCTTTGTATTGTTGGTTAGTTGTGCATCTTTATGTCCCTTGCATGTTCATTATCTAATTGTGCTCCATGGAAACAATTGTGTTAACATGTTTTAGACTGTGGCACATTCATTTCCCCTCCGTATGTGTGTTTTCCTTTATTTTTGCTCAAGACAAATCAGTTCATCCCCCTCTTTCTGGTGTTATCACCTCCCTTAGCTTAGGTTTCCCTTTCATGCATCTCTTTCTCACCATGGTCCCTTGGAATCTTAGAGTAGTGATAGGTAGCTTCATTTTCCTTCCTAGGAGTTGTCTTAGCAGTAGAAATAGGTAGAGGAAGTTGTCCTTCTCTGAAGGTCTGTCTAGAGCGCGAGTTCCACAACTTGGAGACAGTTCCTTGTTGCCTCAAAGCCCCAGTTCATCATGATCTGGGATAGGTGCAATTTTGAGCTCAAATAGTTTTTGGCATGTCTAGCAGGACCAGTTTTAAGATCTATACATCTTCATTTCATAAATTTTGATGTGTTATTGTTGAGATTCAGCCTTTAGAGGCTCGTTTTAACACATCTAGTGACTTCCAACATCAATATCTATTGATTTCAGCAATTTTTGCACCCTTTGTCATCAAATGATAACAAACATAGATACACGTGAGGATGCGCACAAGGCAATAATCATACATGTGCGTGCACATCAATAGGCATGATAGAAGATGAAGCTTCAGTGTGCAAAGCTAAGTATAATTCAGCGTGTGACCGGGTTGCGCACGTTGGAGGGTGCATTTTATTGCTTTATTTTCTAATTTTGATGTGTTCTTGGTAAAAATCAGCCTTTGGAGGCATTCCTAGGCATGTCTGGTGACTCCAACGATTCAACCAACCCATTATCTCATTTGTTGATCCTTTCCCTTCCTTTCATCCATTTATTCCTTCCCTTTCACTATTCCATTCACTTCATGTTTTTACTTCATTCATGGCTCTGCATGGAGCTCTTACATTCTCTCATTTAAGTTCCTCCTCCCTTCATTTGCAGTAGTGGGATGATATTCCCAAAACAACCCTGATAAACTTGCCTCTCTTTTATGGAAATGGAGATCAATCTCCTATTGAACACATTCAAGACATAGTCAATCATCGTGTCATTCATTATGCGAATGAAGAAAATGTTTACCTTAGACTTTTGGTTTCATCATTCAGAGGAAAACCAAAATATTGGTTTAGTAGTTTGGTTTCTCAATCCATTTCCACTTGGGATTAGCTGGGAGAACAATTCTACAACTAGTTCAAGGAGAATGGTGATGTCATTTTCCTCATGGAACATCTCAGCTCAATACAAATCGCTTCAAAAAAATACATCTCAGACTTCAACATTAGGTTCACAAGGACTCGACACAAAAATCCTCAATAATTTAGACCCTCACAAGGCATGGCATTCTTGTATTATCTAAGGTACTTAAATGTTGATTGGGGTGTATTGATCCAAGCTCTATGAGGCAACACTCTTCCTCAAGAATTTGATATTGCCATATTAGCTTAAAAGAGTCTCATTTAGGATGGCCAAAGGATACACATCTCTGTCATGCATGTTTCCATTCCTTCAGTCATGCGTTCCCTTCATGCCCATCCTCCCATCTTCTTCTGAATGCTCAATGTCTAATTATGCCAAAAATGAACAATCCCTCACTTATATATCATCCCCTACCAGTCTCATCATGTTCGATGATTGTAGAACTATTGAAGAATGGTATGACTATGTTTGGGAGGATGAAATCATGTAAAGTGAACAAAGGAGGGCATCTGTTTAAAAATAAATTCAGTTAGACTTGGAGGATGTAGTTTCGAAGGAGGATGAGTTGTTTGTCAAGGAAGGATAACATGTGAATCAACCTGCAAACAATCACCTTCAGAAGGAGAGCCTCCATAAGGATCCCATTTGTGGGAATAAAATTCAAATAAATGGGCAAAACACAACGACCGACCTATGCCCAATCAGATATCTAGCTAATTTGGAACCAAAACTAGAGTTGTCACCGGTCATTCTCACTACAGAGCATGATGTTGAGCTTCACCATGCCAGAGGTCAACAACAATGCCTCCCAAATCCAAATGCAGAACAAATAATATATGTATTTGTTTTTTTTGTAATTACTTTGAAGAGAAGGATGGAAAACCAACTTCAAGATAGTTTTTCACTCGTATTAAAGACCATGTTCAATGCCAAATCAGGCACATGGTCTCAATTTATGAGGAAAGGCAGCTACTTCTCCCTTCCTATTGCAGGATTTTTTTTAGTTTCCTTTGCCTCTGGTTAGACTAAGTTAGTGTAGGCTTGTTTTCAAAAAAATAAGTGCTTACACACACTCTGTATGTTCCCCTTGGAACATGTATGATTTTCAGATGTTGTATGTGGTTGTGCTTTTGTTTCTTGGAGTGCTCATTTTGGTGTTGGTTTATTTCCTCTCATGTGTTGTTGCGCATGCTCTTTTGTTGCTTTTGGATGGTAGTTCAGTTAAGATATTCTAGTAGTTTGGGTAGTCTCCAATGCTTTCCAACATTTTGTTCAAAAAATTTCCACTCACATAAAATCCAAGTCAGAACATCTTCATATAAGAGCAGCAGTTTTATATAGATTTTAGAAAGTGTTTACAAGTGACTTCAAGGGTGTTCTTCAGGCTGTAGATTTGAAACTCATGTTGTTAGGTGGACTTCATGCCAAATGGATGCTTCTAAGGCTACTGATATCTCTCATCTGGCTAGAAGATGGCCCCAAAAGTCGCTAAAATGTTGTCTAAAATAACTCCCCTAGTTATTTTAACAACTTGCAGATACATTCTAACTATGAGTTCATATTTTCAGATTGCGCATACTGTATGTTCCTTTCCTTGGTGCATTTACATAGCTGTAATTCTTTACATGTGCACTTATGCACCCCTCTTTCCCTTCCTTGAGCTTTTCCTTCTCCCTGATTCCTTTCATGCACTTCCATCCTTATCCTTTATTCTTCTAACTCCTTTCATTTCCCCTCAACGCACACTCCTTGTGCACCCACCGTCATTCCAATAGTTTTGTGCACTCCTCGCGTGCATCTACTAACTTGACACCCATTTTGGTGAAGTCCCTGACATGCTCTTCTCATGCATGCTACCTCTTCTTGAGTCTGTTATCCTGTAAAATTGACAAGGGCAATTTTGTAGGTAACCATACTATTTTTTTTGTTTTGGTTCCCCGCCAAGGTCCCTTAGTGTTCGGAATGGCATAAAATCCCTTTTCAGATAATTTAGTTTTTCGAACTTAGTCATTTCGGTCCTTTTTTGGCTGGGCGTAGATTTTGTTCATGCAACACCAAATGAATTTGTGCCCACTTCTATTCCTTTGGCGCATCCTTTGGAGTGTTGACATCAAAATTGTTGCGCCTCCCATGTTGCGCCCTTCCAACCTGTGCCAAGGTGCATACGCCAATCTGTCGACACTAAAAATGTTGCGCCCTTAAGCGGTGTGCCAAAGCGCTAAAAACCCCATGTTGACAGTCCTGAATTCGCGCCAAAGGCGCAAATAATTTCATGCTGACAGATGCATAACCACGCCAAAGGTGCAAATAAATTCATGTTGGCATTCATTTTTGTGTGCCCTTAGAAAAATTTGGTGGCGCATTTATTACACCTTTTGCTATAAATAGGCACATCTGACTTGTCATTTTCACAATTGAAAACATGTGAAAAGCTCTTTTCTCTGCACCTGTCAGCGCTCCTGTCATCCTCGTGTCGCTTTACGTTGCATTCATGGACCCCACATCGTTTCTTCCAGTCTATATATTCCCGGTAAGTGGTCCTTGCGTTCCTTGTGGTTTTTGTTTTGGTTTGGTTGTCTGTAGGGTTGTTTTGTTAAAAAAACAAGGAAATGAATCTAAAAGAAACATATGCACCCTCTAGCCCATTTTGCATCTTCTCTCCCCCCAAACCAGTTTCACCCTCCTCCCAGATCTGCTGGCCTGGAGGGCTTTGTCTCAAAAGTGATCCAAGATCCTCTTTGCTCTGTCCCCCTTCACTGTCCAGATCTATGCTAAAAGAGCCCTAAAAACCGCATGAACCAATCAAAAAGGAAAGAAATCTTGAGTTGTTATGATCCAAACCCGCGGCTTTCTCCATTGGCGCAAACAAATGCTCTGTTGCATAAAACACAGTCACGCCAAAGGGTGCACTGTCCCTCCCTGAAGCACGCGTCTTCCCTGCGCCCTATCAAACTCCAAAAATCCTACATGCGTAAGCGCAATCCCGCCTACACCGACACATGAATGTTATGCAAAAGTTTTTTCTGCGCCGCGCCAAAGGCTAAGAACTGGCGCACCTCAAGTCAGTGATACAACATTTAATCTTGTGCCCTTTGGTGCACCAAAACTATTTGCAACATGTTCCATGCCTGCGCCATTGGCGCATCTTGCTGCCATGCAACACCAAAAATACTTGCGCCTAGTTTAAACCTTACGCAATGGCGCAGGCGCATATCTTTTAACATCAACACTGCATGTTATGTGTAATATTCTTGTGCCCTGTGCCCTTTGGCGTTGTTTTCTTCCTTGCAACACTCTGCATCAGTGCGCCTTGCTTTTTCTGACCCTGTAGCCTGCAGTATACCTGCGCCCTGCGCCCAGAGGCTTCTATATTGCTAACTCTTCTTTTTGTAAAGCTTTGATGGATGATTTAACAGCTAACATGGCTCTTTTGTGTTGGACTTCACTCCTTCTTGTAGATCAACAACTAAATTTAGATTCACACATGTCTTCATCAATCAAGAGGCCGACCAAGTCAAAGGGTAAGGCCAAACTCACAGAGGAAGAAATGAAGTATAAGTATCAAAGGGTCAGGATGCCCGAGTCCCATGCAGAATGTGACTTAGACATCAGGGATGCCGAACTTGGCCACATTGACATGGAAGATTTTTGGGCCAGAACCAGGAGGGTCACAGGCAATCCTTGGATGGACAAATTGGTCGGTAGTGGTCTACACTTCGCTGGGGGAATTCCCGTAAGCGCAGTGAATAATGAATTCATGATGGTGGTGGCCCGCTATTATAATAAAGACATGAGGTGTGTCGAGAATGAGAAGGGTGAGGTTATAATTAACCTCACTGCCTAACACTTTGAAATCATGCTGGGTATCCCCCACCACCAGCACTTTGTGGCCGTAAGTCAGGCAGACTACATAAAGGCATGGGATGAAAACGAGGACAAGTGTATGCAGCTCATGAACGAAGTTTACCTGAAAAATAAGAAGGTAATAACCAGGTGGCCCCAGGTTATTCATCGGAGTGACTTCTCAGAGGAGCTGAGCGACACCATTACCTTCCTGAGCAGGGTATTTGGGCTTCCTGATGCCCATTACTTCCACAAGTGGATGCTTAGGTATCTAGAGACAATGAACAAAAACATGCCTGATCAACGTTTCGAGTGGGCAGAGATCATCAACAGCACCATCTCTGAACAACTCCAACAACTCTCAACAATGGGGAGGTTCTACATGAACTCCTACGTTGTCTACGCTGCTGCCTCTGAGAGAGATTATCCGGCACTGAGCCGATGCGGGGTATGGCCCTAGGTGAAAATATATGAATATTATCCAGAATTGAAATTGGAAAACAACATTCCACAGTTCACCAAGATCAACGATTCCTTCTTCTACGTAATCATCTGCCTATTGAGGCCCAATATGACTCATAGTCGGATGACCAAGAGCATAGTGACTGCAACAGAGAAGTGGGGAGTGTTATTTACGCAATTCCCCACTTTCACTTATCTGAGAGCTGCCAACTTCTTGGGGGAGCCCACCAAGTTGCCAAGATATGTAGGCCCTAAACTGATCCTATTGGAGCTATCCAAACAGCTCATCACATATCATGAGAAGTGCCTGAAAAGAAAGAAGGGTGGAACTCCATTCCCCCTCACAGTGGGTAGGTACACTTGCACTTCTCACACCAAAGCCCGGGAAATGTTTGCAGAACTGGAGCTGCTTAACTTAAAGCATAATTTCCCGGCAAGGCTGACCTTTGATCCATGAAATTACCTCCCAAAGGCAAAGCTCGATCCAATCCACATCCCACAGATCGAGGATATCTATATCGATCTCTATCACGAGGTCGAGCTTAGAAGAAAGGATCACTCCCGCCTGGCCTTAGCAGAGATCATCCAGTATGGTGTGGCCATTGTTCTGAAAGGTTTCCAAATGACTGATCAAGAAGTTGATCAGGTATATCTAGATACGGACGGGGACAACTGGCCATTTGCCGAAATAGACAGAACAAGGGCACCTCAGACTATTGAGGAGAGGGTAAAAGGCACCTTGCAGTGCACAAAACATTGGTGTAGATTTAATGGTCTCATTTACCTTGGGGTAGACTTCACCGTGTCTCCCTTAGGTAATGCACCTGCCAGGCCAAAACATTTTCCAAAGGGCAAAGGAAAAGATAAGGAAGGGGAATCAAGTGCCACCCAAGAGCAAGCTCCCGAGAGTCCTCCTTCTGCCGCCCAGGAGCAGGTCGTGTGCCCTGCCTCCCCAGAAAAGGAAGCAGCAGTAAGTGTTCCAACGGGCACATCCATTCAGGATGTTGCCACTGCTACAACCACTGAGGTTCCCATCGTCCCTTCTCCCACTCCTCCTTCCCCTCCTCATGTCACTCAAGCAACCATTCCTTTGGTTGTGTCTTCTCCCCCATCTTCTACTATTCCCCCTTCCTCTTCCTCCATCTTCTCTTCCCTCGCGGAGCTGTCCCCCAGTATTTCTTCCCTCATCTCTCAGCTCCCTTCCGCCCCCACAGTTTCCTCTCCTACAGTAACTCCTACCCCTGTAAGCATTGGAGATTCAGCTTCTTTATCAATGCCGCCGCCAAGCGTCTCAACCCATTTCCCTGAGTACACTGTAGTTTCTCCTTCTTCTTCCGTCATTCCCTCTTCTCCCGCTGGTCCCACTCCCTTAAGTCCAGCATGGATTTCCCAACACCTGAGCCAGCACAAGAGGAAAGTCCCCATTGCACCTATGGACTTCTCTGTCATTCCAACAAAAGGAGCTAAGAAGCAAAAGCCAATAACCCGCTTCTCTCAGAGCGCCTCAGGTGAAAGAGTAATGGAGATCGCGTACCCTGATCCCACAAAGGACAAAAAGGATCTGTCTCCTACAGATTATATAGTGACACAGGTCACAATGGGAATGTCCTCCGAGAGCCTTCAAGGAGAGGCCTTATCTGCAGTGGATGCCCTTTGCAAGAAGCTTCAGGAAGCAAAGGAAGAGAAGAGGATACTGAAAGAACAAAACAAACACCTTCTCCAAGCCCTGCAGAAAATGGGCAGTGCACCTCCTACAACTGCCACTGAAACTCCTGAGGCCCTTAGTTAGGATAAGATAAATGAATATGCCAAGATTGGCGAACAAGGCATGGCAGTATCTGCCTGGAGAGACCAAATCCTCAAAGATAGTGAGGAAGTGATCGTGAAGTTCACTGAGCTATATCAGAACATTGGTCAGGTGAACAAGGAACTCCAGGCGATAGCAGGACCTATCTCCCAAGAGTTGGACCATGCTAGGTTACAACATGAGACGTTCCAGAAGATGCTCAATTGCTCAGTCGATGATTTAGTTAAATTCGGCATCTTCGATCACCCCAGAGCACCCAACAAAGTTCTTGCTGCTTTGGACTACCGGGTCGATCAGATGGAATTTGTCTTGGAGAAGATAGACAAAGTCAAGGAGGAAGCCTTGGATGCGATGCATCAAATGGAGCAAATTGTCCTGAGAATGTCTCCAGGCTTGCTCACTCCTTCATACGCCTTAAGGAAGGTAGATGAAACCATCCAGATCTTCAAAGAGATCGTCTTGCAAGGGTTAGGCTCAGAAGCTACTTTTGACGCGGAATCCATCAACAACCTTCTGGCTTGCCATGACTTCGTGGGTTACCTGATGGAGGTAGGAAATGAGTACTTCAAACTCCCAGAAAAGCTCAGAGATGAACGGGAGACTTGTGAAGTCATCGGTGATCACACCAAGGGTCCTGCCCAGGATCAACTTCAACCGATGATTAGCAAATTCATGGAGTACCGGGCTCAATTCCACATTTCCTCTCCTGAGCAGAAGCAGGATACCCCTTTCCAGCCGCGAGATGACGACGAATAGCCTTCCTCTTCTTGGCTTTCTTCTCATTTTTGTAAAATATTTAAAAGTATGTTGACACAAATGATGACATCATCCATGTTGCACCATGGGATGTTGTTATCCACCAAGTTGCCCCAAAGTCAACATTTGACTTTTAGATATTTTGTAGATATTTTGTAATTAAATTCGTTGGTTTCTTTTTGCCTTCTCTCTCCTTCTCCTTCTATATATACTTGAATGTTTTTGTATTCAAGTGGTGGACATTTTTTAGATGAAAAATAGAAGTGAGAAGAAAAGACTTTGTACTTTTGTAACAGAAGAAAACATTAATACAAATATTAAGACTTTGTGTTGAATACATGTGTTATGTGCATCTGATCTTTCTTATGTCAGATCTGTGTGTTTATTCTGTTAGATCTATCTCTACTTTTTTGTCATTTGTTCATCAGTATTGCTTTGTTCGTCTATGCAAATAGGTTCGGCTTTGTCTACTACCAGCCCAAAACATAGACCCTCTGACCTTTCTGCTTTGGAATTCATTTCTTTTCTCCCTTCAGATCTATCCTATCTCCTCTCCTTGCTTCTTTCCCTTCTTTTTGCAGTCAGAAATACCCCAACTGGGATGAGATCCCAAACCCCTGAAGGTAGAATACTATGGGACTTGTGCAGATTCCTGCTGGTAGAATAGCAATAAACCAGTTTCACTTTGCTGTCTCAAAGAGGGGCCATGCCCTGCACACTGTTGGCTCGTCTATCCATAGATCTACCCTCCCGACAGATTTTCAGACCAACAGTTTTTGGCGACTCTACTGGGGATTCGAACAGATCTATTTGAGTGTTGTGTCAGTTAAAGGACACTAATAGATTGCTAAAGTAACTAAGAAAATCAATAAAACTGTAAAAATCACTACCTGTTTGCAAATCTTATCTTTTTGCTTAAAATCCAAAATTTTTGCAAAAGTGATCCAAACTGAAAATTTTCTTCAGAGATCCATAGATCTGGACTAGTTAGAGATCTTTAGTTCACTAAGTTTTTACAAAAACCCGTATTTTTCCGTAGATCTGAGTTTTTGACAGTTTACAAAAGTTTCAAACCCTTGCAAAAAGTCAACTCTAAGATCTGAAAATCAGCTTGCTAAGTTAAACCATCATTTTATCCTTGTTGATCTTTGTCATTAAACCACAATCGGTTTTCAAAAGAGGGATAAAATTAAATATTTAGAAAAGTACATGCTGCTGATTTTTGTCAGAAAAATCAAAAAATCAGCAAGTACAACCAAAAAGAATTTTTAAATCCACTCTGAAACATTGCAGATCTGAAAGATACACTGGCAGGTGAACCATTTACCCGTAGCAGGAGAGCTCGTGGGGAAGTGGATCCTACTTTTGATCTACTTCAAAGGCACAACTTTAGTATCACACCAACATGCTTTTCATCGCTAAGTTCAGCTGAGCAGTCAACTAGAAGTACCTCACCTCCAAGAAAGAACCGTTTTTCGCAAGAAGCTTCCATGTCCCTTTGCAGTGCTTTGTTGCTCAGTGGTACTGCACTCCCAGCTCGCATCCTCTTTCCAGATTTTCAAATGGCAGTACCATGGGGAAACGCTATGGGCCCTCTTGCTTTGCCACATCCTGTTCACGCACTCCCTCATGGAAACCGAAAGAATTTCCCAAGATTTGATGGGAGTGGAAACCAAAGCACAGACTCACATATATCTGCATTCATCATGTCATGCAGTATCTTGGATGTTACCCATGAAGATGTGTCAGTACGCCTCTTTTTAAAGACCTTACAAGGACCCAAAGCAGAATGGTTCCAACATTTACCGGCCGGATCTATCACTAGTTGGGCCACATTACGAACTACATTTGAAGAAAGATATAAACCTTCAGAGGACGCGTTTGCATTACTATCCAAGATCACTCACCTAAAGAAGGAAGTCAATGAAACCATGCATGATTTTGTTGCTCATTTCAATTCACTTATTAACCGTGTGCCGCCTGCCATGCTATCAATGCCAGAAAATCAAAAGTGTTTCTTTATGAACGCAATGAGCTCAAGAGTAAGTTTCTTGCTCTTACAAGAGCAAATTACCACCCTGGTTCTCGCTCAAGCTACTGCCATTCAGATAGAAGACAACCTGCTTATATTTGGTGAATTAAAACGAGAGCCATCCAAGCCCAAAGTTTCAACCCCTTCTCAAGCCACTTCATCTAGATCTGGCATTCCAGAAGATGGAGAACGACTTACTCGCATTAAAGAAGCAGTTAGCTCAAGCTTCTCCTAGCACTTCATACCGGGATATCCTGCAAAGAAATTTCACTTCCAACAACGCCCCACAAAGGCCGCGGTTACCTGTAACTACTCCGTGGTTGGCACTTGAGGCTCCTCCGGTCAATGCCCTAGTCGAGATTGAAGAAGAAGGGCGAAATTATGAAGAACCTTCATCCCAAGGTGAAGATGATCAAGATGTCGGTGAAGCAACTGACGACTCTATAATCAGATACATGAAATTTGAAGATAGGGAATCTGATGAAGAAGAGGGTACCCAAGGATATGCAAGTGGGTAGTCATATGCCATTTTCACCCGCTCTCAAGGAAAAGAAGCAGAAGTTTCTGCCAGGATACAAAAAGAGAAGGTTGCATCTAACACACCTCTAACCATTGCTAAAAGAGGTAATCCTCTTCCTGCTCAACCTCCTATTAAGTCCTTTACAAAAAATATTTTCCCCCCATCTCTCCTCCAAATCAGCCTTCTCCCATTCCCATAAAGACCAGTAATCCTACCCTACCGCCGTGAAGTGAGGGACTCATTCCCTCATCGATGCAACCCTTGGTCGCATTCGACATAATCGATCATGCTAAAAAAACCAAGATTCAAATGTCTGAGGCTGAATATCTCCAGTCAAACCCTGAGCAGCTTGTAAGATTGACCGAATATATCCAAAGCCAAGCTGTCGTAGCTTCCCATGTCTCCCCGAAAGGAATCCTTTCCACTCTTGCATCTCGCATAAATGTGGCCTCAACTTCCATGTCAGGAAAAATTGAACCTTTCTATCTTTCCCTCCTAATCAATGGACACAAGCTAAGCAATTGCATAATTGATTCTAGGGCTTCTGATAATGTCATGCCAGTGAAGGTCTCCCATGCTTTGGGCCTCACTCTTACCAAGCCTTTCGGTAGATGTTACTCCATGGAAACCAAACAAGTTCCATTGATTGGTCAAATCAAAGACGCACAGTTCACCTTTGCGGCATTCCCAGAAAAAAGAGTAAAGATGACCATCCTCGTTGATGATATCCCTGTAGCATATGGAATTCTACTAGGAAGGAGCTTTTACAGAGAAGTTGGTGGAGAGATTTATATGGACTGGTCCAAAGCCAGAATCCCCGTCAAAGGTGTAATGTAGACATTGGAGCTTGAATAACAAAAGAAGTACTTGGTCACCAATTCTGATGACCCCAAAGCCCAAATTCTCTTCGAATCATCGGAGATGGGAAACTACTTCTTATCTACTAAGTCTGACAAAACGGACGTTCTCGTCCAAGAGGAGGACCTTAACGAGATATGGATGCTACAGTTTGATGGTAGTTGTGTAACTAGTGGATGCAATGTTGGAGCTGTGCTAATATCTCCTGAGGAGGAGATTTTTCCTCTCTCTTTCAAGTTATAGTTTTTCTACACGAATAATACTACTGAATATGAATCTTTGCTACTTGGCATGTAAGCTACAAAAGAAAGGGGAATCAAGAACCTGAAGTTACAAGGCGATGCCGAGCTAGTCGTGAATCAAGTAAAAAGAATATACCAAGTAAAGAATGAAAGGCTATTACCGTAATGTAGTGTGGGATAACATTGAGGAATTTTATGCCTTCTCAATAAAATATGTTCCAAGAGCTCAGAATGATATGGCCGACTCCCTGACCATATCAACATCTCTCATGCTCCCTCACCCAGGGTTAAAAATAGACACATATACTATTCAGGTAGTCTTCCACCCAAGCGTGCCAGATAATTCTTAGCACTGGCAGGTATTCAACAATGACAATCAACTTATTTCCTTTTAGGAGAAGGTGGAGAATTTCAGTGAGCTTCACTTTGAAGGATCTACTTTTACATGCCGTGAATCTGTCACTGATCAAGCGAATGAATCAAAAGGAGGTGATGACATATGTCAACTCAAAGGAAATAAAATCCTAAAAGGTTTAGTTTCTTTGGAACGATTATTTGACAAACATGATCATTTTTTCAAGAAGAAGCGGTAAAATGACCCTAACTCCTCTCTAGAGACCGAATCAGTTAATCTGGGTACTATGGAACACCCGCAGCTTGTGAACATTGGGAAGTGTTGCACACCCAAAGAAAAGTGGAATTTTTTCAAATTGCTAAAAAAATATATGGACGTATTGGCATGTTCTTATGTCGATCTAAAGTATTTCAATCCGAAGGACGTTCAACATGACATCCCATTAAAATAAGAGGTCAAACCTTTTCGCCAGAAATAGAGGCACTACAATCCTAAGATATCGGGTACCATTCAGGCTGAAATACAGAAGATGCTGGATGCAAGGATCATTTTTCCTATCCATCACAGTACCTGGGTCGCAAACATTGTGCCAGTATGCAAGAAAAATGGCGAGATACGCATATGCGTAGATTTTCACAACCTGAATCAAGTGTCCTTGAAGGACAACTACCCGCTTCCCATAATGGATCAGGTTCTGCAAGAAATAACTGGTTCAGAAATGTTATCCATGCTTGACGGTTTTTCAGGCTACAATCAAATTGAAGTCTCGCCCGAAGATCGATTCAAAACAACATTCACTACTCTCTGGGGCACATTCGCATATAGCAGGATGCCTTTTAGCTTGACCAATGTTGGTGCTACTTTTCAGCAGGTGATGGACTTCGCATTTGAAGGTATGATGGGAAAGGTTATCGTGGTTTATCTAGATGACTTAACTGTGTTCTCTAAAGAGTGAAGTGATCACTGTGATCATTTAGAGCAAGTATTGATTAGATGCCGAGAACACGGGATCTCTCTAAACCCAAAAAAGTATATTTTCAGGGTCACTGAAGAAAATTTGTTGGGACACATTGTCAACAAGGAAGGAACAAAGATAGATATCGAAAGGGTTAAAGCTATTTAGAGCCTTACTTTTCCTATGAGCAAGATAGGCATTCACTCTTTCTTCGGAAAAGTGAATTTTCTCAGGCGCTTTATTCCCAACTTTGCTGAAAAGACTCGCCACATATCAAATATGATGAAAGGGTCGCAAACTTTCCGATGGAGTGAAGAAGGAAATATGTCATTCGAGGATATAAAAGCCTTTATTGCTCGTGCACCAGTTTTGGTATGTCCTGACTTCTCCAAGGATTTTATCACGTACAGTTATGCATCTGAGCATACTATGTCGGCCATCTTAATGCAAAAGAATTCTGAAGATGTTGAATCTCCAATAGCATTTATGAGTTCTCCTCTCAAGCCTCATGAATTGAAGATGTCTTAGTTAGAAAAACATGCCTTCATCGTTTTCAAAGCAGTCAAGAATTTCTGGCACTACATCTTGAATTCTCATACGGTTGTGCTAGTTCCTGACACGGCAGTCAAGTCAATCCTAACTCAATAGGAGTTAGGAAGCTTACGAGGGAATTGGATCGCAAAGGTCCAAGAGTATGATCTAGACATAAAACTAACCAAGCTAGTAAGAGGCAAGGGCCTATGTCAAATTATGGCTGAAAACAAAGATTCAGAGGTCCCTAAAGAAAAAGATGATTGCATCGATGGAATGCAATGCCAGCTAGAGAAAGCTAATTCTCTGCCTATGGTTCTATTCGTTGCGACTCACGACGAATGGTATTCTGATATCACTTTCTTTCTCACTTACGATGAGTTCTAGCTCATCTAACTTCAAAAGATAAGCATACTGTAAAACTCAGGGTAGCTAGATATGTCATCTGGGATGATGGTTTATACAACAGCGAGATTGATGGCATCTTCTTGTGATGTGTTTGCAAGCCACAGTAGATCAAATTACTTGAAAGCTTTCATGATTCAACCTAAGGTGGTCACTTTTCCTCTTCTGTGATAGCACATAAGATCATTCAGGCTAGGTACTACTGGTCAACGCTATTTCGAGATACAGCCACCTGGGTAGCAAAATGTGAGCTCTGCCAACAATTTGTTGGCAAACCAAAATTGGCTACTTTTCCCCTCAAGCCCGTCATTATTGAAAAACCATTCAGGAAATGGGGAATTGACTTTATTGGAGCACTTCATCCCCAATCGAGTGTCGGACATAGTTATGTCCTAACAGCAACATATTACTTCACCAAATGGATGGAGGCCATACTTGTCAAACATGCCACTTCTGAAGTTGTTTGCAACTTCATTAAGGAAAATATCATCGTGAGATTTGGCATTCCACACAAAATCATTACTGATAATGCTTCTAACTTCTCTTCACATGAAGTTATCAGTTTTGCTATGAATACGGGATAACCTTGGCCCACACCTCATATTATTACCCCCAGGGAAATGGTCAGGCAGAATCCAGTAATAAGAACCTAGTAACTATCATATGGAAGCTAGTCGACGAGAATCAGCAGTCATGGCACAAGTCATTGTATGATTCTTTGTGGGCAGACCGTATTACTCCAAAGAGTTCCCTCGGTATGTCACCTTTTCAAGTATTATATGGAATCGACACTAAGCTCCCCATTTCCGCGGAACTCCCCACTCTACGCTTGGCATAAGTGATCAAGGATGAGACTTTCCAGAATTCTCTTAAAAAGAAGGTCATGTCCTTGATAGATCTTGAAGAAAAGAGAGTAAAAGTGGTTGACAGGATAACCAAACATCAGAATCAAGTCAAGAGACTGTTCGATAAAAAGGCCAAGCAAAGATATTTTCAGGTGGGAGATCTCGTCCTTTTATGGGACAAGCGAAGAGAGCCAAAAGGCATGCACGGAAAGTTTGATTCTCTATGGAGAGGACCTTTCAAGATCAAGCAGCTCAATGGAGAGAATATCTTCAATCTCTCGTATCTAAATGGAACCGAGCTCCTGCTTCTCTATAGTAGTCAACATCTCAAAATATTCAGGAAGTAGAGCTTGCTCTCTTCTTTGTACAATTTGCTTTATGTTGTGTGTTTATTTTTGTCGTGTGTTTGCTTTTGTTGGTTGTGTGTTTTTCCTTTTGTCATCGCCCTTGTTTTTGACTCTGTAACCCAATGGATAGGCACATGTTGATCTGGGATTCTATACCTTTTGAGCTTCACTCAAAGATAGTCCCCAGAAAGAGCCAGATGTTATCCTATAAAATTGACAAGGACAATTTTGCAGGTAACCATACCATTTTTTTTTGTTTTAGTTCCCCGCCAAGGTCCCTTAGCATTCAGAATGACATAAAATCCCTTTCCAAATAATTTAGTTTTTCGAACTTAGTCATTTCGGTCCTTTTTGGTTGGGCACAGATTTTCTTCATGCAACACCAAATGTATTTACGCCCACTTCTATTCCTTTGGCGCATCCTTTGGAGTGTTGACATCAAAATTGTTGTGCCTCCCCATGTTGCGCCCTTCTAACCTGCGCTAAGGTACATACGCCAATCTATCGACATTAAAAATGTTACGCCCTTAAGCGGTGCGCCAAAGCGCTAAAAACCCCATGTTGATAGTCCTGAATTCGTGCCAAAGGCATAAATAATTTCATGCTGACAGACACATAACCACACCAAAGGCACAAATAAATTCATGTTGGCATTCATTTTTGTGCACCCTTAGAAAAATTTGGTGGCGCATTTATTACGCCTTTTGCTATAAATAGGCACATCCGACCTGTCATTTTCACAAATTGAATAACACGTGAAAAGCTCTTTTCTCCGCACATGTCAGTGCTCATGTCATCCTCGTGTCGCTTTACGTCGCATTCATGGACCTCACATCATTTCTTCCAGTCTATATATCCCAGTAAGTGGTCCTTGCATTCCTTGTGGTTTTGGTTTTGGTTTGGTTGTCTTTAGGGTTGTTTTGTTAAAAAAAACAAGGAAATGAATCTAAAAGAAACATATGCACCCTCTAGCCCATTTTGCATCTTCTCTCCCCCCAAACCAGTTTCACCCTTCTTCCAAATCTGCTGGCCTGGAGGGCTTTTTGTCTCAAAATAGTTCAAGATCCTCTTTGCTCTGTCCCCCTTCACTGTCCAGATCTATGTTAAAGAACCCTAAAAACCACATGAACCAACCAAAAGGGAAAGAAATCTTGAGTTGTTACATATCCAAACCGTGGTTTTCCTTTGGCGCAAACGCCATCGCCGTTGCATAAAAAATAGTCACGCCAAAGGGCGCACTGTCCCTCCCTGAAGCATGCGTCTTCCTTGCTCCCTATCAAACTCTGAAAATCTTACATTGGTGCAAGCACAATCCCGCCTACACCGATGCATGAATGTTATGCAAGTTTTTTTTGTGCCGTGCCAAAGGCTAAAGAACTGGCGTACCTCAAGTCAGTGATACAACATTTAATCCCACACCCTTTGGCACACCAAATTTTTTTGCAACATGTTCTAGATCTGAGCCATTGGCGCATCCTGCTTCTATGCAACAACAAAATTACTTGCGCCTAGTTTAAACCTTACGTAATGGCGCAGGCGCATATCTTTTAACATCAACACTGCTTCCTAACATACATGGATGGAACCTCATTAGAGTTTCCTCATAGTGGGAAACATCTCAAACTCTATAAGAAGTAAGGCTAGTTAGTCCATCCTTTGTACCATAATTTCCCTTTTTTTGTGTCTTTCCTTTCAAGTTTGGTATGTTTCCTTTATGTTGTGTGTGTGTGTTTATCTGTTCATATTTGTTGATTGTAAATAAGGCATCTATTGCCAAATGGATAAGGTACTAGTATGCTCACCCAATAGAAAGTTGAGGTTATCTATTTTCCCTTGTGGTTCAATGTCCCCAAGTTGGAGCAAGTTGTTTTCATGTGAAATTACTATCCCAAAAATGTAAAAAATTGATCCATGATAACCAAGTCACAAAGTGAAAACATGCCTCAAAATACTTCTCGAACCCCTCTCCTGCTCAATTTTATTTTGTGTCATGATCATATTGCATGTCCTCAAAATATACTTAATAACCTTGTATAAATTTTCAAAGTGATGTATAAGGTCAGTTCTTTCATTCAACAAAATACAACATAAGACTAGTTCTCCGACAGGCTCAGAAAGGCCAAATTTTGCCATTTCAAGGCATGTTTGCATCTTTGATGAAGGTTATAAAATCTCATAAAGATCCAGAGATGGTATTAGAGAGCCTTGAATTTGTTAGAGGTGGTTTAGGAAAATTTAGAAAAAAAATTATGGTTTAGGGACAGTCTGTACAAAAGTAGGTCTTTAGGTGTAAGCAATGACCATTCAAAATATGAACTTGAACTTCCCCGACTGATTTTGGGAGTTATTTAGGAGTTAGAAGGAAATAAAATGGGAAATGGAAATATGAAAGAATCCTCTACATGTTTGTAACATCATATTTGATCCAAGACCTGATGGTTTCTTAAAACATTTCAATCTTTAATGGTACACCTCACTATGCTGACAAAAAAGGGGCATTTTTTATAGTTTTAGGAAGAATTAAGATTTGAAACCTATTCCATTGGTCTTATAATGGTTTTTTAATTCATAATAATATAAAATTTTATCTCAAAAGTCTATCTAGAGCTCCAAGGGTGAAGACTTCATGTTTCTAGGCTATTTCGGGTAAGCCAGTATAAAAATTGGCTTTCTAAATGTGGTAAAACACATTTTGGTGTCCCTCATGTCCATTTGCACCCATGGGGACATATGGGACACAAAAATGTGCCCTATGATATCCTTGTAATCATACAATCACTCATGTCTAGTCAAGTATACATAGGTTGAGTCAGAGGTGAGTTAGGTGAGTGTTTCACATACTTATCCACATGTCACAACCTTACTCCAAGGTGAAATTTGGTGTCCCTTGTGTCCCTTTGCACCCAAGGGCACATAAGGCACAATAAATTATGTATAATGCATGTTGGTGTGAGATAATTTCCTTGTCATCTCACGACATTGTCCACATCATTTGGTGAGTCATATCACTTAGGTGAGGTCATATGTCTTAGGTGTCTTGAGGGGTATGATAGATTCTGTCATACACGTCAGTGTGCGTCAATGTTTCATACATGAGTTAGCTTCCATTTCTAGAATGTAATTCCTTTTCTCCATTATGGAGGTATGATGGTCTTGCATTGGGAGTTACACAACACTCTTATTTGTACTCCTTTTTTGATCTATGAGAATGAGTAGACTCCTTTTCTCTTGCATCCATATTTCATGGTTGACTACTTACTTGCTTATGAAACTTCATCATGTTCTCATTTGATTGAAACTCGATTAATGTGCGCGTTATCCCGCTTGATTCTCATTCTCGAATTCTCTCACATGGTATCAGAGCACATTGTTGGGATCTGCGCTACTCTCTGTTTTATGTTGCCTACTACTCTCAGTTTAGTGTTCTTACTCATTTTGTGTGTAAGCTTTGTAATCATTATTCCATCGTTCTTTGCATACATTGATTTGGATAATCTTATTTCTCATGGAGTTTTTCTAGTTTTGTGGGTTATTTTTGGTGCATGTGCGGGTATATTTTCAAGTCTTGGAGTCTAAGGGTTTTTCCAACTAAATATGGTTGTCTATAACTAACTAGAAAAAAAATGGTTTATAGGTATTTTTCATTATTGATGGTTTATCTGATATTTTCATTAAAAAAATAGTTGAAAATTTCAGTGCTTAGCTCTTGATCCTCCATGTTTTTCCTATTTTCTACCCTTACTTGCCCACTCCCTCTCCTAGATCAGTCAAACTCCTGTAGATCTCTGCGAGCTCCTCCCGAGTTGGCTTTTAGCTCAGTTCTTTGTTAGTAAGTCGGGTTGTGTTTTGCCTTGGTTGGATTTGAATTTTGTGAATCAAAAATGTAGGGTGGATTTTGCAGCGAATTGTGGACATGTGGGTTGGTTTCATTTTAGCATGTTGGTTGATCCATTTTCCTAAGCTCTTCCCTCCTAGCTCAGCCTTGGTCCTCGCATCGACCCTAGATTAATTGGACCCCCTGTGTGTTCCTCTCGTCGTGTTTCTTGTTTGGTTCCCTGTTGTTTGACCTAATCCTTTCAGTTCAAACCTGATCCATCATCCATCTTGTTAAGTTTTTCGTTTCTTACCCATGTTGAGTTGTGCATCCACTTGGTTATGGGTTGTAGCACCCGCATTGGCTCTTCCCTTAACCTTCTTGATTGTATGTTCCTCTACTTGGCGCGTGCTCCCCTGACTCTTCTATTGCAAACCCTACTGTACGTACCCAAAATTGTAAGGTATTGTACTGCCGGAACAGTGTAACAAGTTCCCCAATGATGATACAGGTCTCTTCGCAAGGTGTTCGGGATCCGGAAAAGCCCTCGGAGTATGCGTTAACATCCCGCATGCCCCGCTTAGCCCCCGCGCCCTTTGTTTTCCCCTTTTTCCCTCTTTCCTTGGCCTTTTGATCTTCAGTGACGAAACCGCTGCCCTGATCAGGGCGGCGGTCCTGTAACCGCTGCCCTGCTCAAAGCGGCGGTCCTACATGCATTTTCCAGAAAGCGCTTTGACGCGACTCACGTAAAATATCAACATTTTACCAGCTTTTCCTTGCCGACTTGGGCATGCATTTATGTTTTTGGTCCCCTGGAATAGTGTTTGGCCATTGTTTATGGTTTTTAGAGTTTAGTTTGGTTTTGATCTTTGGGTGAATGAAAGCTATAAATAAGTGGCTTGTGCTCAAACAAATGGTCTGAAGTTTGTCTCTGAATTTCTCTTTGCATTAGATTTAGCTATAATTGTGCTTAGAGTACTTGTTTTAGTTCATTTGCATGCTTGGTTAGCCTTATTCAGCTGTTGGTAAGCCACATATCTAGCTTGTGCAAGCAGTGTTGTTGTTTTATCCAACCAGGTCGGCCCCTCATTCACTTTCATGCTCTGATTTTCATAGTTCAGTCTTTTGTTCTGTTTAGAGCCATAGTTTCAATTCCTTGCATGTGTAGTTAGCATTGTCCAGCTGTTGGTAAGCCACATATCCAGCTTGTGCAAACAGTGTTGTTGTTTTATCCATTCCATTGGAGTAGAATAGCTTAGGAAACCATTAAAGTTACAGGTTTTGCTCTTCAAACAGGATAGTTTCAGGTTCTGGTCACTTTATGTTGCATGACTCGCAGTAAAATCCCGCTAGGAATCACTTAAGCCAAGCTCTGTACTCTTGCGCTATCCCTCTCCTACTCACATTTTCGGTCTGCATTTTGAGTTGTCCTTGTCCCAATATCTACTCCTGTCGACACTAGCATTACACGCTTTTTTGGATCCACGTGAACATGAAAGAACGAGGAGATCACACTGAGGGGACAAGATCGCACACACCAACGGATTCGCCACTGTTCTGCAGAATCCAGGTTTCAACTTTCAAAGTTCTAGTTAGAATCATATCAAATAGAGTAGATAATTGCTTCATTTCAGTAAATTCTATTCTCGATATTGCCAGGGAAGCTGTGAGGATTGATAGTTTCTAAGAAACTATGATTCACTCCTCACTTATGAGGTAGGATCGAGAATCTTGCAGATAGATTAGATGAGCTATTTTATTTATTTAGAATGAATCTACAAATCGCATAGGCAAATAACTACACTCGGTTATCTTGTTTGTTTTAAATTGTTATTTAGTTATTATTTCTAGATACGTTTAAATAGTTTGCTTTCCTTAAAATTGTTAAAAGGTTTCTTAGAGAAATAGAGGTTATATATGTTTTAGATTTATTCCATGTAGTTAGAATTTCCTCTATTACAGTTAGATTTACATTTCATTTCGTATGACAATCATGGGACCTCGGGAGCCCAGAGAATACATATTCGAGCCAATCGTGCCTCAACCAAACCTCATCACAGCAATAGTTGACATAGACCAAAATCTTAGGCTACAAGTATTCCGAACAACAACAAATTTACAACTGATCAGTTCTCAGTTGAGAGGGTTAAACATAGAAGATGACCAAGCACACACGTTTTGGTCAAACCAACCAAACTACAGATTGCCCTAGGCAAAGCATTCACATGACTGTAGAAGGGTTTGAAAGAGAACAAACCTTTGGTTGTGATCCTTTGGTCCCACAGCCAGGTGCAGGAGACACTCTCACAGACATAGATACCAGTTTAAGGATCCAAGTTGCACGAACGCCTGTGAGATATTCTGAGAAAATCACACAGTTATTGGTCCTAAACATAGAAGCTGAGAAAGCGTACGATTACTGGATACTAGGGATTAGGACTTGATTTTACGTATGACCATAACAGGACCGCAACAACCAAGAGTCTACGGTTGTGATCCACAGATCCCACAGCCCAACGAGTCCACAAGTCAATCAGATATAGACACTAGCCTACGCACTTTGGTATTCAGATCCACTCCACTTCCACCCATCATCATCGAACAATTGTCCTTACTAGATATAGCGGCTAACGAAGCTAGAGAATTCTGGACTAGGCCAGAGAATCGTCCGTAGAGTCAATTATATTCACCATCCACCATTATCAGGAGACATACACGAAACTATCCCAGGTCATTTCCCACGTATTCCACAACCCATAGATCGAATCACGCCAGAGCTCGATATTGATTGGAGCCTTCGAGTAGTCATCCTTGCCGATCGATCTATCACACCAGTCCAAGTTAGAAGGGCCTTCTTTGCCTTAGATTCACAAATTCCACTAGTGCGTGTCAAAGACATTAGACTGCCTAACTAGTTTGTCTGGATCCCATGCATATTTTACCCCCACCGGCTGTCTCGGCACGACCTCGAGAGGTCGGGTACGCGGAAGAGTCACTTGTAGATTCTCGCGCTCACCTGTCACTTTTCTGGCATACACCTACCTTCCCCTGAGCTTCTTGGTCATTTCCTTGTGTTATCCTTCCCTAGATTGTATTTATTAGTCGTGTGTTTCGTAACCCGCCTCGTATGTCATGCCTCGATTCTCACCTTACAGTCCTTTGTCTATCATGTTGGTCTATCATCCTCTTCCTCCTTTGAGTTTTTGGAACCTTATGTCGTGGAGCCCACCCAACCACTCCACCCATCAACTCACCTCCTCGTGCCCCTCCCTCTTCGTACCATGTGTCAGTCCCTGCCTCCTTTAACCAGTCTTATTTTTTTGCCTCCTTTGTTTAACATTCAAACCTACTTTCTTTAAAATTTTGTGCGTTTTCAAAACTTAACCTAGGTCGTTTAATTGGAACACTAAAATTTAATAGCTTATATTAATTTTTTTAATCTTAGTTTATTTGTTAAAGCTTAGGCATTAATATTTGTCTAGGTTGTTATTCTAATAACCTAAGTAGGGACCTTTTTTTATTAATTAGAGGAAATATTTTTTGTTGGTCAATTATTTTCAGGAGGTTAATCAAAATCAATAAACTAGTTTTTTTAATTATAGCCCATTTTTTATTTTTTCGAAAAATAAGCAAATTGGGAAAAAAATATTCATAAACTAGGGTTGTTAGACATTTTTTCTACTGACCATTTTGTGGCAGTTTGTAACCTTTATGGAGTTTGTAGGTCCTATTTAGAGTCTTTTTGGCATTTTCAGATTGTTTGTGCACATTTTGGGATCCTTTTGACTAGTTTTAAGTCATTATTGCATTGTAGTGTTCTTCTTTGCTTGAGGGATAGTGAGCGTGTCTTCCGCAACCTTACAGCAAGAGAGCCCCTTATATGACGTGAGACTTATTGTTGCCTCCACTCTTGTGCAATTCATCGCCTACTACAAGGTGAGTGGTGAACTATCTCACGTCACATGAATACACCTTATTGTAATCAACACATTGCTTATAAAGTGTCACAAACATGGGGGGTTATCATCATTCTTGGGTGTTGTATTTCATATCGGCACATTATCAGCTAAGTTTGATGTCTTGCAACCTTGTGTGTATTCTTGCACCCTATTTTTTTGCATTATGCACTTCTTGCTTTTTTGCGGATGCATCATGGAGGATGTCCTTTCCAGACTTGAGCTTCATAGGACTGCTTCTCAGCCTTCGGCACTTCTTCTTCGTAGAGATAATTACAAATCATGGTGTGCTTACATGGAACATTAGCTTACTTATAGGCTAGTTCCTGTACCCACTGATCCTTATCGTCTTGAATACTAGCTCAACAAGTATGACCATGTTCTTGGTTGTTTGTTGATACATGTCTTCAAGACTCTCTAACTTCATGTGGCACACTCATATTTTCCTCACACTGTTTATAAAATTCTTTTGTTCTTATTTGGAGACCCTTTAGAGACTTATGTCGTTGTTTCTCCTACTAATATTGTTATCTCCTCTCCTTCGTGTGATGATAGTTCCACTGACACCGATTTTCATGTTCCCATTTTTGATGACAAGGTTTAGTCTTCTAATTCTGATAACGAGAGTACTACTGAGGACTTATCCCATCCAAATTTAGGCAGTATTGTTCCCAGTCTCATACCGTCATTGCATCTACCTTCGTTCCACTTCCACTGTGTGAGGCTTTTTCCACTCCTCCTCCTTCATATGTTGATGACTCATACATGTTAGACATTGCTCTTCTATTTTTCGAAACACCCTTTTGAGACGAGTATGTGTAGACACAAAATCACGCACTTTGTGTAATTATCTAGTCTCGATCACATACTACTATTCATATGGTTCCGAAGTACGAAAAGTAATAATTAACCCATGTCTTTAGCCGTATTTTGTTTCTTTCAGTTGCCACTTGTTGTCTTGCACCTTTATTGGCCTATTCTACCTTTTCATACTTCATTTTTACGTATTCTGGAATGGAGTTCCCATCTAGGATGCCAGTGTTAGGCACCCTCATCCCCTCTGGGCACCCCTATCCTCTTTACACTTTACTCTCACTTTTTGGGTCCTTTTTAGCCATTTGAGCATCTCATATTTTTGGTAGTCAGCCTTTTCAGGTTTTATTACTCATATTCTTGCAAGGTACTCAGTATAGCATTTAAGGTTTTGTTTACCAATATTTATTCTTTCCTACTCACGTTAATGCACTAGTAATCACCAACTAGAAAATGCATAACGTGGAGGCTTTTATGGTACCTTAAAGTGCATCCATATGAATAGCTGCATCACAATGGTGAAAAACTCCTTACTATGAGCTTGCATCACACTTACACAGGAAAAGATTTTATACTATTCCAAGCAAAAATGGATTAGTAGATTCTGGATGGAGTTAATTACCGACTAAAGTCAGTTCCAAGAAGCGTGAACTTGCTAGGGCATAGATGTCCACACACACACCTTGAACTATATTGGATATGAAATGTAAAACTTGATGATGGACTCAGTGATAAGAGCATGCAATATTTGAAACAAAGTCTAAATCATAGACCCCTAAGATGATAATGAGCATATCTAATCCAAATATAACAAAATAAGGAAAACCTCGACAAGGATTTTCGACAGGTGACCCGAGGACACAATAAGCCATTCGACAGTGACTGGATGTGGATGAAGGCTAGATCTATACCAACAGCGATATGTATGCATGCATCTTGTGGATGACCATATGAACTGAAGTTCCAGTACCTTTTGTAAACAGATCTGAGATGGACAAAAACACCTACAAAATAGACCAGGGTGTCATAGAAATCGGTCTTAAGGATCTCAAGATACCCCCATCTAGTGAGAAAAGGATGACATATATGCATTAAGTGCAAGGGATGGTCAATAGCGACCAGAGGGCATCGACAGTTGAATGGGGCTCTACTGTGAAACAGTAACTAAGTGAGAAAGTGGCAGAATCAGACTAAGGCTCTCCTGACCGTCTTGGCACTTAGACAGACTATATATTTCATTGCTTAAATTTCTTGGAGATGGATTTGAACTATCTGAGTTACTAATTTTTTACTTCAAGTATAGGATGGGGTTTGGGTATAATTTGACAACTCAGACTAAATCAGTATTTGCTAGACCTTATTATTCTGGTTAGGGTAAGAACAAAATTGGAATGCACTATAGGGATTTTATGATCCTTTTATAGATAAAACTGAAGACTGATTAATCTCATTTGATATGCAGGTCCCCTAAAGCTACTCTAAACACTACACAAGGTGTTCGGAGACAACCAATGATGCACCCTTTTTTATGGATAATAAAATCACATGAAAATGATAAGGAAAAAGTTGGTCTCCCTAGATCACTTCACTTGTCAGATCCTTTCGATGGAATATCTCCAAGAAGACTGCTAAGATGTGTAAGATGGTTGCAAGAGTACTCAACTTTGGTTCTCAAGCATCGCATTTTATAGACCTTAAAATATCACATGTTGCATCCTTGATAAAGGAGAGGGCAAGGGTGTATTTATAGGGTCTGACTTCGATGACCTTTAGGGAGTGGGTGGACCTCCTGTATTACGAGGAGCCCTCAATTGATAGGTGGTGGGAATGATTGCCTAACTCAATGTGCATAAATGAGGCCCAAATCTAAGCGGGATTAGGGTTTAGATGGATAGAGACTGAGGTAGGAGAATTGCATAGAGTTACAAATAAATGAGATCCGGCTGATGAGGTTCAGAATGAGTAAATAAAGGCTCCTTCCTGATCTTCTCTTCTTCTTCTTCTAGAGATGAGGGCCCAAGGATATGAAATTAGAAGCTTATTAGGGATTGAGAAATCGGGACCCATTTGAGGGATCTTTCTGAGAGATGAATTAGGTGGAGATCTAGAATAATCTTAGGGAAATGAAAATATAATGAGACTGAGGATTAAAATTAATCTACTTGAGATAGTTAATTAATATGCATGGGTACCTCATCAGGCGTAGCTGAAATGAGACCCATAATAGGATTAATGATTTACCACCTCATTTTAGAGGGAAGGATGAAATTTGAAAGGGTGGCCAAGGTTAATGAGAGCATTTCATGGGGTCGAAGGGGATGGAAAATACCACATCAAATTGGTGTCTACATTCTCCCTTTTTTGGTGAGTGTCTTACGTTGGGCAATTCTTATGAGTCAAAAATAAGAAAGAATGAAAATATGATTGATTGGGTGCATCCCCCTCAAACTTGTGGATGGAAAACATAAAGGAATTACCATGACAAGTTTCTAGAATAGATAGACTCCTCATCTCCATTAGGGGTAAGTATGATGGTCTTGCATTGAGGAGTTGAACAAAAACTAAATAAAGGCGATGATTCTAATACTCACTTCGGTATCTATGAGAACAAAGTAGACCCCTTTTCTCTTACATGCACATTCCATGGTTGAATGATTACTTCCTACATGGAAATTCACAACATGAGTGGTTAAAATCAATGCAAAATCGAAGTGTGCATTATCCCAATGGAAATCTACTCATTATTGCAATCAATCACAATGCCCACTAGGTATAGACACAAAATCATGCACTTTGGGAATTATTTAGTCTTGGTCTCATATTATTATTCATATGGTTCAATGAGTGAAGAAAGTACTAATTAACCCATATCCTTTAGTCTTTCTATTTTTCTTTCATATCGTCACTTCCAACCTTCAACACATACATTCCCTATCTGTTTTCCATCATTCCATGTCATTCTACCCCTGACTGGGCCCCCAGGCTAGTATTAGGGCACCCCTGGCGCTGTGGTCCTATTCAGGGCACCCTAATCCTTTTCTTACTTTACATCCATCTTTTGGGAAATTTCTAGGCATTTGAGTTCTCTATCTTTTTAGTGGTCGGCCTCTTTGGGGTTGATTATGAAATTTGAAAAAAATAACTATATAAATATAAATTTATGAGACCATAATGAGGGACCAAGCACTAGTCACTACTAGCATCACCTAAGGTTGCAACCATCTAAGGCTCCCTTTGCATCCATCTAGCTCCATCACAAGGGAAAAGGTTGGTTCATCTACATCATATTGTATAGGAGGGATGTTTATTCTATTCCATCCACCATTTATTACATTTCTACATTTAGTTATTAGCTCGTTACTTCACAAATGTGCGACTAGAACAAGAGCACCTAAGGCACATTATACACACACACATCAAAACTACATTTGAGTTTGAAATGTAGTGCAACACTCAGTTAGTAAGACCACCATTATGGTTGTTGAGGACAATCTACCCCTTCATTTGCATTTTTATTTTTTAGGGATTAATGTTTGGCTTGGGGTTTTGCATGTCTCTTCTTCATCACTGATTACCAACAACATCTGGTGGAGTACAGCGAAACACACACAATACAACATTGAAGACCTACAAATCATCTAGCGACCCCTGCAAGTTTAGTTTCTGGACCTTCTGCATAGACCAAGTTGCACCTATAACTCAAATTATGGTGCCCCAGGTGCCCCCATCCCTCTCAAGGCACCTCAATCTACTCAAATTTCTCATATTTGTACTTTTCTAAGCCTCAGCATAGTCATTTCCTCCTCCTATTTGCATTTAGTCATCTCTGTGACACAGTCCCGTTCTCATCAAATCACTAAGTTCTTTCTAACTCTCTTTGCACATTAGGGTTTTACATTTCTAATTTCTTAGTTGTTTGAGTCATTTTACTTATTTAGTTTAGGCATTTATTTACATTTTTGACATAAATTAGATTAAGCTAGATTAAAATATAAGATTTTAGTTAATCATTTTGGTGAACCCAACATACTTTCATGCTTTAGGATCCTCATTTTTCCTCTATCATGGGTCGTAAAGTTCCTAAAATTCCTTTGATTTTCTTAAGATGCATCCTAATTGTCAAGTCTGTTCTTACAAAAATCCCTAAACACTATATGTATCATCCCTAGCGATACACCATTGCATCGAAGTGAGTGTTATTTTTAATCATTTATCTTATGACCCTAGTCTTAGTGATCCTCCATCTAATCAACCCCTATTGGATTCAATTCAAGGTTTGCATTCTTTATTTCAAGAAAAATTTAAGGCTATGGAATCCACAATCACGTCTCTCAAATCTGAAATCCAACATCTTAAGGAAATTTCTCATGATCATGTTTGTTCTCCTTCTACATCTCATTCTCATTCTATGTCTTCTACATGTGATCATGTTAGTGAACCTCAAATCTTGCTGCTCCCTAGCACCTCTCAAGTCCTTGCAATCAATGCTCAACAACAAGATATATTCTTGAAATCTCATCAATCATCAATTAATCTCTTACCATCTACTCATTGTTATCCTCCTTATCAACTAGCTAAAATATCAAGGGTCATCCATATTGTAATTATCATCAAATCAATGGACATATTGAGAATGATTGCTATGGTTTACAATGAAGAATCAAGCATATTGAGTGTCAAGGTTTCATCTCATTCATCGCACAACATTATGTTACATGGTCCTCTCCACTTGTTACATCTCAATGGGTTCTTAAATCTGATTCATCTAATAAGGAAAGTCAAGATCCACCTAAGCAACCACCTACGGTATCACCAAGTCAACATAAATAACCTCCTTTAAAAACAGTTCCACACCTCCTTCTACTAAGTCATCTACAACGTTACCTCATCAAATTAAGAAACTCCTCTTAATAATTAGTCTAATTCCTCTTCCATTAAAGGTATCTATGACATTACACAGTCATGCTCAACAACCACCTTCTAAAGTTAAACTTGTAATTCCACCATCTACTATAGACCATACCTATGTCGATGACTGGGACCCGGATGAAGCTTACTATGATGATGAACCATTTGATGATCACACTCCTCTATCACTTAAGTGTCCCATCACTTTTTATAAGGAAACTACTCTTTACATTGATCCACTTAGTGTCTTTTGAATATACTTCCATCACCTACATACTTGGGGGCATATCATTTACACCTCCCCCTTATATTAGCTATCAAATTTCAATCTCATCTTTTCATTGTCATACGTAAATGCTCTGGTCACTAATAGGCATCCTCATCACATCTTTAGCATTTGTCATCATTACCCGATGACACACTCTTGTGCTTTGGTTCACACTTGAATCTTGAGGGAATACTACACATGAACCCCACACACTACACATAGGTACTACACATTATGTCTCTTCTCATATCTCATGTCACATGTCTTACATCCTACATTCTACATTTAATCTACATCATTTCAATTAGCGCATCTACACATCATACCTATTATATGCATTATACTAGTCTTCATCATACATATCTCACACTCTCATGGTACGATCCATTACATACTCCTCATCTTACATACTACATACACCTTACACTTTTAGTCTATCTACACATCTTGCATTGTATCATTCTACATCATTACATTACACATTCTACACATCACATGGTCATCTCTTATCATCACACACTACATCTACTTCTACGTGTTACACTCACTACCATATGATGCACTTTAGTTCCTCGGTCCATACTCAACTGCTGAGGGTTTACAAATCAAATGGAAACTTATCATACACACATGCTTCATCATTCATCCTTCTATCATGTGACATTATTAGGTTAGTGACAAATGTTATAAGATAAATGGTCACCTATTCGTTCATCTTGTAGTGGTATATGCTTTAGGCTACATCACCACTCCCTCTATTCATCTCGTAGTGATATACGCTTTAGGCTACATCATCGCTCCTTTTGATAATTTGTTCATGTTATATGCTTCAGCTGTAGGTCATGAACAAATGTTATCTCAGGTTGCATGTCATCAATCATCATACACATTCATCACAATGCATGTTAGACACGACAAACACACTTCGACCATTTCCCGATGACACACTCTCATTTATGGTTCATCCTTGACTATTGAGGGGGAAAAAATAAATGAACCTCACTACATACACTCCATTCACTCAAGGGGAACATGGCTACTATCATCCATCTTGCATTCATTCCATCCATCCACAACATATTACATATCTTGGTTTCTTTTACTCTTTCTTACATTTTCTTGTTATGATTCATTTTATTACACATGCTAGCTAGATCTCTTGTATGTCATTATCTTTACCATACACACATGAACATTCACATCTTTTTCTAGTTGTGATTGCAGATACAGGTCTCTTACACACATCATTGATGTTTTCCTCCTACCAATCCTACAATGGTTGGTGGGGGCATCCAAATTTGTCTCTTACAATTGATATCATTTCATTTTGTACTTAGCACTTTTCCATTACTTGGTTATACACGTTATTCTCATACTGGTTATATTTCTAACATGCTAACATGTGCTTTATGTGTAGTATTTATTTGTAGGAATACTTTCTTCCATGGTTATTTGTTTGTTTGTTTACTATTTTTTATGTTGTTTTCTATTGTATGCGAGCATTGCCCTTTGTTTGGTGTGTACACTTATTTGTATGTATGCAACCATTATGGCCTTGCATGTCTTGTGACATCATGAGTGGTGTCCCATGTTTACAACCTACTTTGGCGGTCTATGATTATCTTCTTGCATCTTTACTTTCTTTCTAAGATTCTACATTGCCTGTGTAGCATACACTTGATCTTTTACATGCATGATTGTTTCGTACTAACACTTTTTTTCTAGCCACTTGTTTGTGTGTTACTTGGTTTATACCAAGCGCATTCCCTCCCCCCTACAAGGAAAAATTTATGTGGTTAGTCCACTTTTAGGGCCGCATTCTCCTCTCCTATGATGTTGCATATGCCCCCAAAGAGGGGGGAATCATTTGGGGTTTTACAAATTACACAACGCTTTCTAATGGTATAGTTCTGTTTAGTTTCCATCCTTGACATTGTGGGTTATATAGCGAGTGGGTTCAGAATAGTCTACGAACCCCATATACAACGAATTTTATGGGACATGTTATCCTTAACATTATGGGGAGTAGTTACAGGTTAGAGGATACATTGGATTTCCTCTCTACACTACTTCAGCCAGTGGCATCGGATCACCCAAAAAATTAGGAAGTACAAAGATATCATCACACATCTTCAGGGAAGTATTTAAAGGTTAGATAATAATGCATCTTTTTCCCTACACTTCTTCATCTAGGCTGGCATGAGATCGCCCAAAAAAATCGTAGTGAAGGATATCCTATTCTAAACCATTTCTCTCATCATGGATCAGGTGCATATGTTCATTTTCATTTTTCATTTACTTCTTTTTTAGTATAGATGCGTCATTACACTATATACATGTGTATTGAACTACTTAATCATCTTCTCCTTATAGGTCCAATCGTATGAGAAGCAAGAAGTGAACAACAACAAATGACAATAACAACATCATGCTAACACACAACTCATAATAAAATGTAGGTACATCATACACAAACAATTAGCTACACACATTTTTGCCCTACGTTCACTCTCATCACTTTTTTTCTCTTTTGCATCTTTACTCTCCACACTCCATCTTTTTATCACTCCACACTTTATCTAGGCCTTTGGTGTGCTTTCGACATCACTCTACATGGAAATCAGGTACGCATATCTATCTACTTTATGTTACTGAGTGTTCCATCTCACCAACATAATGTAGGGGAAAATGTAGACACAAAATCACACACTTTAGGCATTATTTAGCCCCTGGTCTCATACTATTATTCATTTGGTTTTTGAGTGAAGAAATACAAATCATCCCATGTCATTTTTTCATTTTTATTTACTTTTTTTCGTCACTACCGACCTTCAACACATACTTTCCCAATCTATTTTTGTCATTTTTCATCATTCTACATTTGAATGGGGTACCCTTTAAGTACCCTAATCCCATTTGGGGCATCTTGATATTCCTTTTACTACTTTACCTTCCACTTTTTGGGCACTTTCTAGCAATTTGGGCTTTCTATTGTTTTAGTGGTAAGCTTTTTTGGAGTTAATTACAAAATTAGAACAAGAGAACCATACAAATATAACGTTATGAGACCATAATGAGGGAAACAAAACACTAAGAACTACTATCATCACCTAAGGTTTCATCCATCTAAGGCTCCATTTGTATCCATCTAGCTCCATCATAACATACACAAGGATACTTCATCTGCATCACACTTCATATGCAGGGAAGTTTATTCTATTCCATCCACAATTTTATTACATTTATACATCATATTTATTTCTTCTTACTTTCACAAAGTGTGACTTGCACAAGAGCACCTAAGGCATGATTACACACACATATAGAACTACATTAGGTCCCAGATGTAGTGGAGTGCTCAGTTAGTAAGTCCAGCATTATGGCCGCTGAGGACAGTGTGACCCCTTAATATAAATCGTTATTGTTTTTAGATTTTATGCTCGTCTTGGGGTTTTACAGGTAATTCCTTATTGTAAATATTGCAGCGACATCTGACTCAGTTCAACAAAGTTAGTGTGAAAAGAACAAAATAGAGGTGAACATATAGTGACACCTCATAGGATTGTTTTTATATAGTCACCATATACAAATTCCTCATTAATCCAACATGTTAAGAGATACAAACAAATTTACTTTGTAAAACACAACAAATTCAAACCATCAACCTTATAATTATGCCCAAATTGGCCTAAAAATTAAAGAATAACCAAAGGTTTACCTAAAATGGTATTTATAAGTCTAAGAATCTATCATATCACATTTTTTACATGCCTAAACCACTCTCATAGTGATTTCTCATCAAGAGAGCAACTTAGTTGCTCACATTTTCAATATAGTCCTTTGTTTCTCTTTACTAGTTCCCATCTCATTAATGCAAATTTGGAAAATATTTCATTATGAAACCATTCATTTCTTATACCCTATTTATACCTCTTAAACCCACATAATTTTTATTTCAAGTTAGGTTCTAGAGCATCATCTCACCAAACTTTCACTCACTTACTCAAATCTGTAGTCTCGATCCTTTTATTGTTCTTGGTCTCTTTTCTAAGCATGCATCTTGACCCATATCTAACTTTAGAATTTATATTCCTCTTCCTCCTTATTGTAGCTTTAACACACTATCAGAAACAACAAATCATTGCATTCAAATAATCCAAAATACCTTCCACTACTCTCTTCTTTACAAGACTACCTAACATGCATCCAAGTCAAGATTTTTACTCCAATCAAGCATTCACACTTACATAGCTATTATCAATACACTATCATCACTAATAGTTGCATCTATATGGTCCTAACATTTTTATAAACTTTCATGAACCCATTCTTTATCTAGCTCTTACTATTCCACCTTTTTCAATTTAACACCAAACCCTCAATAGGTCCTTTTATAGTAACTTTCATAAATATAATTTCTTTGTGAAAGATTCAAGGTGTAATGCCTAGGGTTTTGAGTACCCATTAGTTCATTTTTTATTCCCTTAAAATTTCAATAATCGATTCCATGGCTGACTATTACTTTTTTGTAAAGGTGATCTTCAAACTAGGCTTTGTAATTGAGATTTTTGTCTCAGTCCTAAACTTGTATAAAGAACTCTTGTTTTACCAAATGGACCACGAAATTTCCTTCAAAATATTAAATCAAACCTTTCTATAGAATTTTATTTTAAATTTTAAGTCAAAATTTGATGATTTAGTGCCTCCTCAAACAAGCCCTAGTCTATTCCTGTGTCAGAGTTCATTAGAAAAACTAACTTCCAGGATTAAGAATGAGATGGTGGTTTTTTCTATAAAACCATGTATTTACCAATGCTTCCTTAAAGATCCTCAGACCCTTTTTAGAATATTATAGGTTTTGACAAACAATTGAATACCTTCAGAAGGAGGGTTTTGTGTAAAAAACCCTTATTGTGCCTTGTCACACCCGTAAAGACATAAAATTGTATTACAATGAAAGATGCACCCTTCCAAGAATATAATATCATTATCAATGGAGGTTGTATAATTATATTAGGATATTAAGAGAACAATATTTGAGTGAAAAAACAAAAATTCCCAAAATAGCAGCTCCTAACTCCACCTACCAAAATAGAAAGTTTCATATTCTAGTGCAGAAAGTTTTTGTTAGCTTCATTCTCACTTATCTTGTTGTTTTTTTAAGTCATGAAGTTCAAATTCTCTATTATGGAAACTATTTCAAATTTTATCACCAAACATCTGAGTGTGGGTGATAGTGATATCACCCACATGGACCTAGAGGATTTAAAAAGATGCTCGGGGGACCTAGAGAGCATGTTGAAGAGAATATTTTCATGAGTGGGTTGCTCGCAATAAGAGGTCATCCTTTGTCAGTACATAGTATATAATTAGTGCTAGCATGTTCTAAGCACTATGAGCCAAAATCTAGGATAGTAATGGTGAATGGCAATTCCATACTTGTAGTGCTCACCCCAAAAGGCATTTTACAATGTATGTAGATTCTAATTAGAAATAACATGGGCATAATATCGAAGGAGTTTGAATCTAGTGACTGGTCAAATACCGAATCCTAACTTCAAGGCCTTATACTTGGGTCATGGTTGAGACAAGGAAGAAAACCCTCTCGTATGATAAAAACCTTGTCAAGGAAGAAGACAAGGATTGAGTTCCATGAGGGTTACTCAGATCCAATCATCTTATTGAGAAGGGTAATGGGTGAAGAAACAACGAAGGACTATCCAGATTAGATGGCATAATTCATCCTCATTATCACTGAGGGAAACCAAGCAGTAGATTGGGGACAAATTATAAGTTATTATCTCCATCATTAGTTGCTTCAGTTACTAGTTATAAATAAATTCACAACGAACTCATATCTATTGTATGCTCTTGCTAACACGAGGCCATTCAAGGGCTTAAATCTTGCTCAAAATGTTTATCTGAAAGCACAAGCTTATGAAAGGTACCCTTAACTCACTCTCAAAGAAAGAATCATCATTTTTCTAGGGTGAATGATGCATTCACTATGTTTGTCATCCAATTGTTAGAAGGCAATCCAGAGCTGAGGTTATCTTCCCAAACTACAACATTAATCTAAAAATACGAGCTTAATTCACTCAATTATCCACCTCTTATGTTAGAGTTTCATGATTTGAACTATTATGTTGTGGATCTTGTTTTCATGTGTGGAAGTGTTGAAGACTATACACTAAAAGTATTGTACACTCTCCATAGTTTTCTCATCGGGGTTCGGGGTTGACCTAAGCCCTGAGCAAGGTATGAGGATGACAACCCCCACCAGTAAGGGTTTGGGGGCACATCTCCAGGGAATTTTTCTAACCTCAAAAGACGTGCTTGATATCTTGGAAACATTTATCTTCTCATATCGATGGGATATTTTGACCCATAAGCTCATGGGGTGGTTTTCAACCCATGGCTTTCGATACCCACTGTATTATAAAATTTCTTAGGAAATTGTCTATTGATTTAATCTTTCATGCATATGGTAAGTGAGACATAGATTATTGTAGATGTGTGTGAGGTTTTTTAAGCATGAATTTAAAAGAGTTTGTTAAGCACATCTCCAAATAAATATGAGTATTATATTGATAGAAAGAGGTGACCTGTACTAAACTATGAGGAAGTGACTCTTGTTGGAAGTAGCCTAAATTGGGTGAACCACATTAAATATTGTATATATGTGTTGTTTTATTTTATTTTCTACACTTTTATTTCATATCTGTGATATTTTTATACATATTAGTTTCTGCTATTATGATTCTATGTGGGATTACATTACACATATTTGCTCCACATATTTCCTAATAATCTGGTATCAGATCCTATGGATTTGTTTGTTTAGGCATTGAGTTATAGGGAAATTTTTAGCTTGAGTGGGAGTTATAGAAGATAATGGAAAATCAAGGATTGAAAAATTCAATGGGCATAATTTTAGTCTTTGGAAAATGCAGATGGAACATTACCTTTATCAGAAGGATCTTTATATTATGTTGTCTGAGAAAGGGAACAAACCCTTGAGCATGATGAATGTGGAGTAACATTTGTTAGATAGGAAGGCACTTGGGACAATCTGTCTATGTCTTGTATCTTCGGTATTATTTAATATTTCAAAGGAAAAGACTACAAAACTAATTGATGGATGCATTAGGGAAGTTATATGAAAAACCCTCAGCCTCCAACAAGATATTTTTAATGAAAAAATTGTTTAACATGAAGATGTCTAAGAATAGTTTAGTCGTAGATCATTTGAATGATTTTAATACAATTATGAATATGCTAGCTTTAGTTACAATAGAATTTTATGAAGAAGTTAGGGCTTTATTAATTTTATGCTCCTTACCCAAGAGTTGGAATAGTCTGGTAATGGCGGTAAGCAACTCAGTTCCGGCTAACTCAAAGTTAAAGTTTGAGGACGTTGTAGGGGTGATTTTAAGCGAGGAAATGCAAAGAAAAAGCTCTATGGAATCTTTTACTTCAGGGAATTCTTTGATGATGGAAACTAGAGGGAGACAGAAGAATAAAGGAAGCCGTGGAAAATCAAAAGATCTAAGCAAGGTCAAAATCCAAAAGTCAAGATGGTATGTTGGCACTGTGGAAAGTCTTTAGGCATGCAAAGAAGGACTGTTGGGAGCTTTGAGACAAGAAGAAACAGCAGGAAGAAAACAAGGAGGTGAATGTGCGAAACAGGTAATGTAAATTAAGGATGCTTTGATTCTTTCTTTGCACAATATTGTTGAATCTCGGGTTTTAGATTCAGGGGCTTCTTTCCATGCTACTCCACATAGGCATTATTTTGTTGATTATGTTCAAGGGGATTTTGGGCATGTTTTTCTTAGTGATGATGAGCCTTGCAGCAGATAGTTGGAAAAGGTTAGTATTCAGGTTAAGATGACAGAATGGGAATACATGGTTATTGAAGGATGTCAGACATGTGCCTACATTAATAACGAAACTTGGTATCGGCGGGGAAGTTGAGAAATGATGGTTGTACTATGATATTTATATCGGACTCTTTGAAGGTTACCAAGGGTGCTCTTGTGGTGGAAAGAGGTAAGAAGGTTGGAACCTTATATTTAACCAATGATAGCACTAATACTTGTAATCTTGTGGCTTTAGATTCAGGATACAAGCATTGTGGCACTATAGGCTCAATCATATGAGCCATAAGGCATGGAGATCATAAAGAATAATTTTTCCAGATATACAAAAACAGGTTTGGAATTTTGTGATAACTACGTTTATGGAAACATAAGTGAGTAAATTTTCTCAAGGTTAGACCTACAAAGAAAGAGAGTAAGTTAGATTTGGTACATTCTTATGTGTGGGGGCTGGCTCAAGGTATCATCTCTTGGGGGTTCAAATTATTATGTTACTTTTATTGATGATGTAACAAGGAAAGTGTGGGTATATTATATTAGAAATAAATCTGATGTATTTGACACTTTTGTTAATGGAAAGCCTTGGGAGAGAATGAAACATGTCTTAAGATAAATTATCTCAAGTTAGATAATGGAGGGGAGTATTGTAGATAATGAGTTTGATTATTATTGTTCTAAGAATGGAATCCATAGGTAAAATAATACGGTTCCAGGAACTCGGCAGCAGAATGGGGTGTCAGTAAAGGATGAACATTGACAATAATGGAATGAGCTAGGAGCATGAGGTTACATGCAGGACTGCCTCTTTCTATTTAGGAAGAAATGTGTGACCACAACTTGTGTACTTGATACAAAGAGAACCCTCAAGTTCCTTAGATGGAGGCATATGTAAGGAGGCTTGGTCTGGTAAGAAATTTGATTACTTATCTCTTAGAGTATTTAGATGTGATGTGTTTGTTCATATAGACAAGGATGATAGGACCAGGCTAGAGGCTAAATAGAAAAATGTGCTTTCATTGGTTATGGTGGTGATGACTTTGGATATAAATGTTGGAGTATTCAGGAGAAGAAAATAATTCGATCTAGGGATGTGGTCTTTAATGAGAAAGTTATGTATAAGAAACAGTTCCAGGAAAACATGGAAGAATCCAAGAAAGAATATGCAGTGGTAGAGGATCTTTCTGAATGGGAAAGTGACACATGAATCAGTTCAGGAACCTACTCATACAAGAACCCCAAAGTCCTATATGGAGGAGGTCTTCTAGGGTAAGAAGAGAACCTGAATGTTTTTATCCTTCTCATTATTATTTATTACTCACTAACTATGGAGAGCCAAAGAGATTTGATGAAGTAATGTAGGTTGATGCTAGGAAGAAGTGGGAGTAAGCCATGAATGAGGAGCATCAATCTCTTATGGAGAACCAGATTTGGGATTTAGTGAAGCTATCTGATGGAAAAAGAGAATTGCAGAACAAGTGGGTGTACAAAGTTAAAGAGGAAGAAGGAGGAAATAAAAGATACAAGGCCAGGTTGGTGGTCAAGGGGTTTGCACTAGAAAAAAGGTATACATTTTGATGATATTTTTTCTCTATGTAGTAAAAATGACTTCTATTAGAACTATTCTTGGAATAGTGGCAACATAATACTTGCACTTAGAGTAAGCTAGATGTAAAGACTGCATTTCTCCATGGTGATTTGGAGGAGGATCTATATATGCAGTATCCAAAGGGCTATGAGGTCAAAGTAAAGAGGAGATGGTGTGTAAAACTGAAGAAGAGATTGTATGGCTTGAAACAAGCTCCACGTCAATGGTATAAGAAATTTGATAGCTTCATGATGGAGCAAGGTTATATTAGATGTCATTCTGACCATTGCATGTATACAAAGAAATTTCAGGATGGTAGTTATATTATCATGTGCTTGTATGTGAGATGACATGTTGGTTGTAGGCAAAAACATGCAGGAAATAAAAGTACTCAAGAAGTAACTAAGTGACTCCTTTGCTATGAAGGATTTGGGGCAGCCAAAAAAATCCTTGGTACGAGGATATCTAGGGATAAGAAGGAATGAAAGCCTGACCTTTATCTCAGGAAGAGCACATTAAGAAGGTCTTTGGAGAGGTTTAATATGCAGGATGCTAAACTGGTTGGGACTCCTTTGGCAAAGCCATTTCAAGTTATCAAAGGAGATGTGTCCCAAGACAATAGAAAGAGAGAAACTAGATGTCGAAAGTACCTTACTCATCAATGGTTGGCAGTTTGATGTATGCCATGATATGCACTAGGCTTGATATTACACATGCAGTCGGAGAAGTGAGAAGATTTATGAGTGGTCCAGGTAAAGATCACTGATATGCAGTAAAGTGGATCTTTCAGTACTTGAGAGGGACCATGGGGACAATTTTGTGCTACAATGGATCAGACACCACTTTGTGTAGTTATGTAGATTCAAATTTGGTTGGATATGTGGACACCATAAGAGGAGCATGATAGGTTATATTTTAACTTTACGTGGGACAACAATAAGTGGGAGTTCATGAATACAAAATCTTTTGGTTCTTTCAACCGTGGAGGTTGAGTATGTTGTTGCCACAGAGGCAATCAAAGATATATTATTTGGCTATAACAATTTCTTAAGGATTTGGGGCATAATCAAGAGGAAGGGAATGTTGCATAGTAATAGTTAGAGTGATAAACACCAAGCTAAGAAATCTTCTTTCCACTTTAGGATGAAACATGTACATAAATATGACCTAGCTAAGAAAGCATGGGCAAAGAAAGATGTTGTAATCATTAGCACAACTTTGGAGGAAGAGAAGTTGAATATGGAGAAGATTCATACAAATCATAATCCTATAGATATGACGACCAAGGTGGTCATAAGGGAGAAAATGAAGTTGTGTTTAGCTTTGGTTGGTATTCACAAACAACAATGAAGGGTTGAGAAGCTTGATAAGAGGAAAACTAGTGTCCTTGTGGGAGATTGTTATGTTGTGGAGCCTATTTTCATGTGTGGAAGTGTTGAAGACTATACACTAAAATTACTGCATAATCTCCACACTCTCTGTTTTGGCCTAAAAAAATGTGCATGATATCTCAAGAAACATACTCTTCTCATATCAGTGGGAAATTTGACCCATAGGTTTATGGGGCAGTTTTGGCCTATGGTTTTGATACCCACGGTATTGTAAAATTGCTTAAGCAGTTTCCGATTGATGTACTTTTGATAGGGGAGACAAATTATTGTAGATGTGTGCAAGTTCAAGTGTGAATTTAGGAGATGATCTCAATATGCAAATAGAATAGCTTCACCACTTCGAGGGGTGGAAGTAACCCAAATTGGGTGAACCACGTTAAATATTGTCCTATTGTTGGGTTCTTTTATTTTTCTGCACTTTTATTTCATATCTGTAATATCTTTCTACATATTAGTTTATACTATTGCGATTCTAAGTGGGATTTTTCTCAAATGATAATGAACTACTACCTACAATCCCCTATATATACTATTCATATGTTATGGCCATCACCCAGGCCGACCTATTAAGCATGAGAAAGTATAAATGATATAATAAAATGATATGGTAAGCCACAAGTTGGCTACTCATATCCTAATACAAGTATTAGGTTAAGGGCATAGCATTCCCTTCCCCTTCAAACCAACGTTTTCCTCAACGTTGAATAATTATGGATGTTGCTGCAGAAAACCTTCATCCTCCCACGTGGCATCTTCTATGCTCAGATTCTTCCACTTGATCAGATATTCCTTAATGTCTTTGGTTCTCAGCCTCTTAGTATGTGTTTGCAGAATCTTCTCTACCTCCAAAATGATTCTTCCTTCCTCATCAAGTTCTAGTAACTCTGTTTGGGCTTCAAATTTATTTCCAATAACCTTCTTCATGCATGAAACATGGAATACTGGGTGTATGTGTGAAGAAAAAGGCAACTCTAGTTTATAAGCAACACTACCAATTTTCTGTAGAACCTGATAAGGGCCATAGTATTTAGGAGCAAGTTTGTTGTCCTTTTTCTGTTGCTTTAGAGACATATGTTTGTAAAGCTGGAGATGTACAAAAACCCAATCACTAATTTCAAAATGTCTTTCACTACTATGTTGATCTGCTTGTTGTTTCATCTTGTTTTGTGCTAATGCTAAATTCTCCTTCAAACTAGCCAAAACCTGTTGTTGATGTTGAATGTGTTCCTCAACATCTCTGACCTTAGTTTGCACCCTCAAGGAGGAAGTGATAGAAGGTGGATGGTAACCATATAATGCTAAAAATGGGGTCATTTGAGAAGAGGTATGAAAATATGTGTTATACCACCATTCTGTAAGTGGTAGCCATTTAATCCATCTTTCCTGCTTATCTGATACAAAACAACGTAGATACCCCTCTAAGTATTTGTTGACCACTTCTATTTTCCCATCAGTTTGAGGATGATAAGATGAATTATGAGCTAGCTGAGTACCCAAACATGAAAATAATTCCGTCCAAAAATTACTTGTGAAAATAGGATCACGATCACTTACAATTATCTTTGGGGTTTCATGTAGCCTTTGAACTGTTTCCAAAAAAATAGTTGTGACTGTACTAGCTGCAAATGGATGTGATAGGGCACAAAAATGGGCATATTTTGTGATCCTATCCACAATCATGAAAATAACATTCTTACCCTCTAAACAAGGCAATCCGGTGATGAAATCCATGAAGACCTCCTCCCATCTCTGGCTAGGAATTAGTAAGGGTTACAACAGACCTGGTGTCTTAATTGTTTCCCCTTTTTTCTGTTGGCACACTAAACACTCTGATACAAAATTCCGTACATCCCCCTTAAGTCCTTCTCAAAATAATTCTCTTTTTATTCTATGATATGTCTTCAAAAACCTAGAATGTCCTCCAACAGGCGAGGCATGTAGCTCTGCAAGAATCTTATGCTTCAACTCAGAATCTTTACTCAAGTATAACTTGTCCTTGTAGCATAGGGCATTACCTTTCCACTCAAATTTTGTAGATGTCATAGATCCTTGCTTGATATTTTTTATTAGAGATTGTGTATCCTTGTCTTGATCCCATTCCAATCTTGCTTCATCTACCCAATCAGCCGTCAACATGGACATTCCACATAGTAAGGCATCTGTGGATGTATCCCTTCTGGACAATGCATCAGCTACTACATTTTCTTTACCCTTTTTGTATATGATTTCAAAATCATAACCCAACATTTTTGTTACCCAATTTTGTTGCTCCTCAGATGATAACCTTTTCTCCAAAAATTATTTGAGACTATCATGATTAGTTTTTACCTTGAAGTGTCTACCCATGAGATAGGGCCTCCATTGCTTGACCGCATGAAGAATAGCCATCATTTCTTTCTCATAGATCGGTTTGAGCAGATTTTTTCCTTTAAATTGGTGACTCTCAAATGCAATTGGTCTTCCTTCTTACATTAGAACTGCTCCCAATTCTGATCTTGAAGTGTCACATTTAACAATGAAGGTTTTTGACAAGCTGGGAGTAGCCAAAACTGGGATGTTGCACAAGGCTTCCTTCAGCTGCTCAAAGGATTTAGTGGCTAAGTCTATCTAATGGAAGGCATCCTTCTTTAGCAATGCAATGAGTGGGGTTGATATTCTACCATATCCCTACACAAATATTTTTTAGTACCCTGTTAGTCCCAGGAACCCACGAAGATTTTTGAGAGTTTTGGGTCTTGGCCATTCCACCATAGTTTTGATCTTCTGAGGATCAACTTTGACGCCTTCATGGGATACAATGTGACCCAAGTACTCTACCTCTTGGACACCAAAAGAAAATTTAGATGGCTTTGCATAGAGAGTATGTTTCTCCAAAACTTCCAACACTTTATTTACATGTTGTAAGTGTTCTTCCCATGTCTTACTATAAATCAATATGTCATCAAAGAAAACTAATACAAATTTTCTTTAAAATGGCTTGAAAACAATGTTCATCAAGCTTTGAAAGGTTGAAGGCGCATTTGTAAGACCAAAAGGCATTACCAAAAACTCATAGTGGCCCTCATGAGTCCTGAAAGCCATTTTATGAACATCTTCCTCTTTTATTCTAATTTGATGGTACCCTGAATGAAGATATAATTTTGTGAAATAAATAGCACCATGCAATTCATCAAGTAAATAATCAATTACTGGAATAGGAAACTTATCTTTGATGGTATACTTGTTGAGTTCTTGGTAATCTGGACACATCCTCCATGTTTCATCCTTCTTACGCACCATGACCACTAGGGAAGAATAGGCACTCTGACTAGGCCTGATGATACCTTCCTTCAACATTTCTTAAACCATTTTCTCGATCTCGCTTTTCTGGGAATATGGGTATCTGTATGGTCTGATGTTAGGTGTTTGGCTCCCTAGAATCAATTGAATGACATGATCATGATCCCTAACTGGTGGTAGTCCCTTTGGAATTGCATCAAAAATAGATGAGTGAACATCAACAATATTCTGAAGATCGGGTGGCATTGAAGACTCTGTATTTTGTACTTTTATGGAAAATAAATTTGCTATAAATCCATCTACTCCTTTTTTTAGAACCTTCTGCATCTGATGAGAGCTAATAATCTGTGGAAGCTTAGCTACCATCCCATTCATTTATATTTTCCTTCCAACTGAATGAAATCGCATGAACAATTCTTGGAAATTCATCTCTATAGTACCTAAGGTTGTGAGCCATTGGACACCCAAAACAATATCTACCCCTCCCATAGAAATAAAAAACATAGGTGAGTCTAACATGTAGTCTCCCATGGAAAGCTTGATACTATGGCATTTTCCTATGCACTTGAGTGTCCCACCATCTTCAATCATAACTTGCATTTCTGGAGCTGGGTAAATAAAACGATTGAGGCGGGCAGCTAACTTACTATTTATGAAGTTATGAGTACTCCCTGAGTCAATCAACACGGTCACCTTCTATTTTTTGAGATAGCCAATAACCTTGAGTTTTTGAGGAGTACTAATACCTGATAATGCATGGCAAGAAATTGTAGGTTGGTGATCCTCTACTTCCTCTTCTATAATTTTAGCATCCTCATCATCCTCATTACCTCCGTTAATATAGAACAACTTCTTCTCAGCACATTTGTGTCCCAGTCCATATTTTCTATCACAGTTAAAGCATAATCCTTTTGCTCTCTTTTCTTCTATTTGTTGAGGAGTCAGTCTAATTGGCCTAGAAAATGAAGGGGAAGAGATACTACGGTCTTTGGTGTTAATGAAAGGCGGCCTCCTACTACAAAGAAATGTTTCCTTTGCTCAACATGCCATGATAATAGAATCAGAAAGCTTGAGTGGATTAAACATACGTACCTCATGCTTGATGTGGTCCTTAAGACCCCCAAAAAATAGGTCACTAAGATTCTCTTCTGGTATATTCTCCACCCTTAAGGATAGGTTCTGGAATTGATGCACATAATCTTTGACTGATTCTATTTGTCGTAACTTTGCTAATTGACTAAAGTAGTTCTTTGAAACACTGGAACTATAGTGAAATTGCAACTCCTCGGTAAAAATTGTCCAAGTGACACCAAGACCATTCTTCTGCCTCTGAGCACATAACCATCGATACCAAATGAATTGGTCTGGTTCAAGATACAAGGATGCCAAAGTCACCTTTTTTCCTCATGGTGTTTGATGTAGCTCAAAGAATTTATCCATTTGATTTATCCAATTCAGGGGATCTTTACCATCAAATTTGCTCATATCCACTTTCGACATCATGTTCCGTGGTTACGAATAAGTTGGATTCTAATTGGGCTGGAAAAGTGATCCAACATGGTTATTTTGTCCATGATTTTAAACTGAAGATCCTCCTTGGTTGATATGGGATGGAATTGGGCCATATTGTTTACCCTTTACATGTTTCTTGATATCATCCAATCAATGATTCATTTGGGCTATGTCTCCTTTAGAGGCCATCTCAGATTGTACATTTCACAGCTCATACTCAAGTTGGCTCACCTTATGATCAACTGAAGTAAACCCTAGTTTTGAGGAATCTGTATTTACCCCTTCTGAATCCATCTCTTCAATCACTATCTCATCTTTATCTGGGGTTTTACCTGGAGTAACCGAATTCTTTTTTGCCCTTGTGGAAGGCCCCACCATGATATCAAACATTAGGTTTTAGGGTTTTGATACAAATTCAGTCGAACAGGAAAAAACATAGAGAAGATACTAATACTATTTTTTTCAGATCTTTCCAAAATTGTAAAGAACTTGAATTTTTTTGACAATTTTCAGCCTAGGGAGTGATTTTATGAAAAACCCTAAATTTGTAATAACTTGTGAAAAATAAATAAATAAAGTCTAAAATTTATAGGGAACCTTACTTAAAATGTTTCACAACTCTAGTAAAAATATCTCCTGCCAATTAGTTTTAGTTCAAAATATATTGCGGAAACAAAAAATTAGGATTTTTTTCCCTAATTTTGGCCCAGATCGCAGCTTTGATACCACTTGTAATGAATTACTAGTATAATTCAGATTATGAGCAGAAATATAACACCAAATAACACAATATTTCAAAATAATGATCTCAATATGCAATTGTAATAGCTTCGCCACTTCGAGGGGGCAACCTCCCAGCCATATAATAAGACTCAAATGCTCAAATGATAATGAACTACTACCTACAATCCTCTATATATACTATTCATATGTTATGGCCATCACCCAGGCTGACCTATTAAGCATGAGAAAGTATAAATGATATAATAAAATGATATGGTAAGCCACAAGTCGGCTACTCATATCCTAATACAAGCAATAGGTTAAGGGTGTAGCACCTTTATACTTTACACCATGCTTTGATTTGCATCTCATGTAATAAATATGATATATAGCCAAGTTCAATCCTTTCCTAAAGCCCTTTAACAAGGTTAGTACATGGATATCTAAAGTGACTTTGTAATTCATTTGGAGAGGCCATTTCACCTTGTTTGGAGTAGCAACCATCCCAATGTGATTGCCCTCTTAGGTCTATTTTGGCCCATGTTAGGTAACTGAGCATATTAGTAGGCATGTTTAGTTAGATTTTGAATTGTATTCATGTTAGTTAAGCATTCCACTAATCTTATATCTTAATGTTGCATTCCTATGCTTAGAGACTTGACTAGAGGTGGCAATGGTGTTATCCTTTCTTAGTTAGTCATGAAATTTTATTTGTAAATTTTAGGGTGATTTCAGGAGGTAATGGAGGCAGGATAACAATCAATGTCCTCGAGTTTATCACTATTTCATAGGCCACATATTGCTTTAGTGAGAACTTTTGTTGTGTGTGATGAATAAGAATAGATGAGCATACATATACCTATATGCAGCATAGTGTTTGTGTTTCCCCTATGATGATGATGATGTGAATATTTTTTACCATTGATACTATTGCAAGAAGTGTTCTTGACCAGATTGATTAGATGGTTGATGTGAATTATTTTATGGATCCCATTTCATGTATTCACCTGGATAGGTTGATGGGCCCCTATTCGTGGATGATGTATTTCCCAAAATTATTGTTGAGGATCAAGACCATGTGCAGGATACGAAGTAGCATGTTGCTTGGTTGAGATGTTTTTTTCCCCATGTTCACACTAAGGGGGGGGATGTTAGGAATTTCAAATTTTTAGTGATCCATAATTATATAATTGTAATGGAGTTATTTTGTTGTTGAAACAATTCATTGGAATAGAATACTAGTTTCATATTTTATAGGAATCTCTCTTCTTATATATTTGTATGCTGTAGATTTTTGATATAGAATAATTTAAAATATTATTATCATTTCATTGTGCAAATCTGGTTCTGCCATTTCAAAAAAAAAATGTTTCTATTTATGTAAGGAAATATTACATACTTGGCATTGTATCATTACATACCAATGATAGTCTTATGAAAATACTATACAAGTATCATTCTAACAATTCTATTCCTATGACCTATCCCAAGCATGCACAATCTATAAATCATATATAAAACCACACTTGGCTCAATTTGGTAACTTCACACTAGAATCCAAATCACATTCCTTAATTGGGTGGATAAGTTCCTTACATGTTCACAATTCCTTTTTATAGACTTTGTAGTGGCTTTAGTGGGAAAATAAATATGCATTTGAAAGTAAAAATTTATTATAAATATTCCTCAAAATGGATTCTATCAATATTAATATTCTAATTAATTTTTCCTCTATTGGATTGATCTCAAAAAAATCATTAATTTATCCTTGGCCATGAAGATCGATCAAGAGGCATTTGTTCCTCCCTCTATTTATATCAATGTTGAAAAGAGATAATGTTAGATATATATCTCATCTTTGAATGAAATGGGAGAAGTCCCATATAAGGGAAATGTTTCCCAACATCGATAGTGTCTAGTATCCTTAAGGGTAAATTTTTGGCATCAACTATCCATAGGTAGTCTATGTAAGCATTTGTAGCTTTAGTGTACCATAATGATAATTTGCATAAATGGAACATTACACACTTATTTGAGTGACTTAAAACATGTATGAATAAGTTTATCTTTTTGTAGGTAAGAATATGGTGTTGCGTGGTACAAGAAATCATGCACAACATGGAAAATGTTGTGAATTTTATATGTTTGTAGGGCTTGGTTAAGCCTTTGTATTTAGGAAAGGTTTCCATACTACTATCAAGAAATGACTAAGGTGAAAATTATATATAATGTTCTTAGGAGCAGTGTAGCATTGTGTAAGTCCTTATTTAATTACTCTAAATATGTTTGGGTGATGTAATATTACTCGTGAACTCTGAAAATATTACATCATACACCTTAGGTAAGAAGAAACTTGAACCCCTACTCAAGCATGCCTCTAAATGTCTTTAATGAAATGACCAATCCTAACAGTTTTTGATTCATTAACCCAAGATACATCCTTGATTATATTCTTATCTATTTCACCAAAGTATCTTAAATCCCCTTTTTCATGTTGCCTTCACTTCTTCATCCTTTACAGTATATTCAATTTCCTCATGCATCTATTTTTGTATTTGGTGTCACCAATATTCTACATGTTATAATTATTCAATTGTATGACCCTAAAAATATGAGTATAGATATAATACATTAAATATAAAAGATATGTATATCCCTTCCAATAGTTCAATCTGATACACATTCTTCACAAATTTCATCTAGACTTTACATGGTTAAATATTCTTATACTTAATTTTATCATATGTTCTTCACATTAACCTCTTTTTGCATAATAGTGCAACACTTAAATATTTGACCTTGATCTCCAAATTTTCTCCTTTGTAAATATGTGCACTCCTTGTAATATGTATTATTTTACTCTAGTTATTTTCTCTCTTGCTCATGTAATGCATTTTTTTTTGTGAAGTATTAATATTTCAAACTCATTCCTTCTTCTTATGGCAACTCTCACAAGTCCCCAATTCCTCATGGACTTGTCCCGAACATAATATAGAAAAATGACTTCCTAGTGCTCCCATTCACATATTTATTATAAACAAATTCTACCTACACAAGAATTGAATCCCATGTTCTTGTTATCTCATTTCCCCTAAAAAACTAGATAACTTCAAAATCTAGACTTGGGAAATTTCATGAAGCCATGGAGAAGAGAACGGTGAAAATAAGGTATTTTCATGCTTTAGGGAACTTGTAACTATTTTAGGACACTTTTCTCCATTTTTCCTAACTCCTTGGTTCATACTTAGCCCAAAAGACTTATAAATATTGAGAAAAATTGAGAATACATACTCTAGTGTATTGCAGAATTTTGGGGTGTAGATGGAACTAGTTCCCCATGCCCATTGGTTTTCTACATTGGTCTAAGGTTTGCAACATAAATGGTTTTAAAAGTTGCATTGTAGTGTAGAATATAGGGTAGAAAATGGAAAGAAGAAACAATTTTCTTTGGCTTCTTAGTTACCCGCATTCCTTTTTGGGTTACAAAGAATAAATTTTGATTAAGTGTTTAGTGCATTGCGGGTTGGAGGGGGTGCAGAGGAACCAAATATAAAAGGAAAAAGTTCCATGATACCACAAGTTCCCTTTAGAGGTTTCCAATATGTAATGTTAAGGATTTGGGAAATATTCAAGTGTATTGTGGGTGTGAATAGGTTTTTGGGAACCAAAGGAACTCAAGGAACAAGTTCCATTGGAGTCAGTTTTCCTCACAATTGAGACTGATCAACAAAAAAGAGAAGAATGAAGGAAAATTGTAGGGTTGGTGTATTATGGGGATGGAATGAGTTAGAAGAAACCCAGAAGAAACAAAGGCTCAAGGAAAAATTTCCTATTGGGATTAAGTTCTCTACATTAGCCTCAGAGCCAATGAGAAAAGGAGTTAAGGGGTTTTTAATATGGTGTGGGCGAGTGCACGTTGGGTGGAAACTAGTGCAGAGGAACCAAACGAAGGTGGAATGGTTATTATAGGGAAATAGTTCCCTATAAAGCATGTCGAGCCATATTGAAGTGAACAAAGTGGGTGCCATAGTGTTTTTTGGAAGAAAGGAGTAATGCATGAATAGGAGGTCAGGGTGGAATAGTTCCAAGGTTCCACATGCAGCCCGGAAAACCTTCCCTACACACAAACTCAATTCACTCTGAGAAAAGTCAAAAGGAGTGGCACAGATGGAACTATTTCCATATTTCTCAATGTTCCCCACAAACCCATTATATCCGATCAACAAAGGAAATAAATAATTAAATGTGGACTCTAGAGGCATGTTGGGTCAACCCGTGTTCCTTCCCCGGCCCCCCTAGATCTACATAGGTATAAATTTTTCCCTGGTTGTCCAAATTAAACAAAATTGAAATTTTTAGAAAGGTATCTTAACCCTTTATGCCATGGAACCTGAAAAATATGATTTTGGTAGGGGTAGGTGGGTGAAAATTAAGAAAAAACTCCTAGCATTAATGAACACACTTCTAGGTAGCTGAACAAGCAAATATGATATGATATGGTTCCTTTTCTTATCTCATAAGAAAAAGATCATGGAGGTGGATTTGTAAGGATTCCCTTACTCCTTTTTAGCAATTTAATACATGTTATTAGTGGGTGGGAACAAGAATATGATTTTTTCCCTCTTCTCTCTCTTTCTCATTCTTTATAAATTGTAATGGGGGGCTCATTTGTAAGGTTGGATACTTTTAAAATGCAAAAGAATCATTGAGAAGTGTTGCATAAGTGTTCTTGAGCTGGAGGCCTTGGATTGTGATCCTGAAATGTGTTTATACCTTATTTCTCCTTTATAATGATTTGTGTACCATATTAAAGCAATAAAATACTTGTTTTGTGGCTATTATTTTTCCCTAGCTAGTGATTTGTTTCATTTTCTTGCCTCTTCATTTACTTACAGGTATGTTGTGTATGTTTCTTCGTATTACAGGGTTTATTTCTATTGTGCATTATATGAAAATAAGAGGGATAAGCATTTAGGAGGGAAATTGAGATTTTAATAATAATGGAGGGATGAATGCATGAGATGACGATAAAAGAGGTGTGAACATGGGATGATGACAATGTACTGAAAAGTGGTGTCTACATTTTCCCCTTTTTAACAAGTGGTTTGTATTAAGTAAGCCGCGAGAAAAAAACTAGAAGTGAAGATGAAAGGTGATGGTTGAGGTGATCCCCTTCAAACTAAGGATCGACGACATAAAGGGCATTTGATGACAAGTTTGAAAGAGATAGATAGAGGGATGAGGGAAGGAAATGGGTGGGAAAGGAGATAAGAATATGCCCCAAGTGAAAGGGGATAACCATTGATGGGATATAATAAAAAAAAATGGTGTTGACCTTGGGAACACATCTGTAGGGACATGGCATGGCCTGCGATGGAGGTGATGCTAATGACATATGGACCCTTTGAGTCAAAAAAATTCACTATGAGATGGAGGGAATTCAACACGAATCCGCTCGAATGGATGTGTAAGACGTGGGACCAATGGGGTCAAAGGATGACATCAAAATTATGCACAAATAAATGCAAGGATGGTCAAAACGGTGGTTTGACAAATGGTCGGGCAACAAAGTAGGGAAAAATATTATGTGTTGTCTGACAAAATTGAGGAAGTGAAAATATGTGTCCTGGGGAGAAGGAGATGAAAGATGGCCACAATGGTGGGATTTAAAATGATTAATGGTGTCCCAAGAGGGAACATAGATATGGCCGCGAAGTGGGCTGCAAAATGCGAGATAGATACGCAGGATAAGCCAAAGTGTGTTATGGGTTACACACAAGTTAGAGGTGGAGGAAAAGAAAAATTAAATTAAGAGATTGGCCAGAACGATGAAAAGAAGTAAAATTAGGGTTTGGGTCAACGTCGACTGAATGAGTCGCCGACGACTTGGCTTGGGTTGTCAGCATCTGGGAAGAGTTGATGACGACCAGGGTCGACGTGCCTATATAAGCGACCAAGGGGATGAAGGGGCTCATTTGCACTATGCAAGATTTTGAATTAAGAGCTCTTGAGAGAGAAAGAATTGTGTGATTTGAGGAAGATGTATGCTAACAGTGGAGCGAGGAATCTCCAAAGGACCCGACGAGCGGTAAGAATCTAAATCTTAACCTATTTTTTAATTTTTGTTTGGTTTTTTATTTTTTTTGGAAAATTGATACGCATGAAGGGCTAGCCGCCATTGACCAGAGGTAAGTCAGTGTCGACCTGATGGGGGTCACCATCGAGTGGGTCGTGATTAGGATAATTTGATATAATTGGTGATTTTTGATGATGGGATGTTGATGGGTGATTGTTTGATTGGTTTGTAGGCCATAGACACTTTGTATTTAAGATGTCGAGTCTCAGTGTTGTTTGATAGAATTAGAGGGTATGTGGTGGATACGGAGTGGGATCGCCTGGCGGTAGTGGGACTGGATGGATTTTTTCACTAGCAAAGGGTGAGGAGAGATACAAGACTCTTGATTGTATTGATTGATAGATGGAACCTGAGGACGAGAACATCTTGGCTCAGGATGGGTGAGATGACTATCACACTAGAGAATGTAAACCATATTTTGAGACTACCGGTCCATGAAGCACATGTGGTGCCTCTCACAACAGAGGGGAGAATGGGGGTACTAACTCTATTATTTAGAGCCGATACCGCATAGATTGCATTTGTTTCAGGGGCCTTTCACATAGAGACTCGATACCAGCCGATGATGCTGGGGAGTAGATTGATATACTTAATTATGATGGGAAATATCATGTTATGCTTTTCTTAACTCAAGTGGAGCCCAGTTTCCATAGACACTAACAGGGGTAGTAGCAGATATAGTGGAGAATCAGGTAGTGTTTGTGTTTGGTGTTGCACTGCTTGCACAGGTGTATTATGATTTATGGATGTACACATCTGGGTAAATGATAGGCATAGATGTGGGTTTCTTATTGCATTGTTGGGCATATGAGTATATATCTGTAATGAGGCCACTAGGGCTTCCATGGGTGACAGGTGATCATATAAAGCTAGATGTGGGATTTTTGAGGTGGCGAGTTGACCAGACTCATTGAGATAGGGGAACAAGGGGAGGAGTGGTATGAGGAGTGGTTAGGGAGACTAGATATGGAGGAGGTGAGATGGAGGTCATACCGAGGATTTATAGCATGGTCAGGGATAGATACACAGCTGGAAGGAATAAGGAGGGTGAGGTGGGTATAGGGGCAGAGGCCCAAGATGATTGAGGTGGTGCATTTTATGAGGGTGATGAGACAATTTAGAGTAGTACAGGGGGTAGCTGGAGCACCCATTTGATATAGGTGTGATGAGACAGAGAGGGACCTACCTATCCCTGTGATGGAAGACCCACTAGCAGAGGAGGGGGAGCCTTGGGATGATGATGATGATGTGGGGGTGGGAGATGGGTACATAGATTGGTGGACACAGTAGAGGGTGGCTAAGGCCACTGAGGAGATTGCACAGGTAGGAGAAGAGGCAACAGTTCCCGCGGGAGAAGAGGAGACAACACCTAGAGTAAAGGGTGGAGATGGGGGAGTGACATCTGAGATAGACTGCTTACAAGTAGAGTTAGATGCTACATGGTAGGAGAGGGATGTAGCATGACAGGATGCTACAGGGTTGCGCCAGGAGATAGACTTGGTCATATAGCAGTGAGTTCAGTACTGTAGGCAAAGGGACGCTTACATGGCTAGATATGGAGATCTCAAATCTATAACTCAAGCGATAGGGAATGAGGTATAAGAGGCCTCACAGGGAGTTGGTCAGATGGATCCTCCTAGTACTGTATCACTAGAGTAGTATAAGGCGTTGGGTGCATAGGTGCGTTACTATGATCGCATTGTTACATCTAGACTACCTAATGTGCCACAGTATCTAACATATTTAGTAGGGGAGTGAAGACCAGGGAGATCATCACAACCAGTTTTTTCCAATAGTATAGCAAGTGTGGCGCAGCCGAGACGTGATCTAAGACCAAACGATGGACCAAGGATGTGTACAGGCTCTCACTTTAGGAGGGTAGGGTTCGAGACTTATAGTTTCTGATTTGCAGTTCACCACTTAGTGGGTGAACATTGTATATCGATTATGATCTAGATTTCGATGTATAGATTTTAGAGATAGAGCCCCGCAGAGGCCTATCACAGATGTATGGACATTTTGATGAGGATATATACAGATATATACATATAATTTTATGTGGCTTATATATGTTGTGTGATGATTGATGTGATGGATGTGGATATTTGATTATATTATGGATGTGGGATGTGATGTGATGCATATTGATGATGTGATGTTTTGATTAATTGATTTTATGTGATATTTTGATTAGACCTTAGATGTATAATGATTAGATGTTGACATGGATATGTGATGAGATGTATGGGTTAAATGATTTGATGTGATGATATGATAGATGTTAATTAGGATATGATGTGATAGATGATAAATATGAGATGACTTGAATTAGAATAGATGTGATGGGTTTAGATGTATATGTTAGATTATGTGATGGATTAATATATGATTAAATGATGTAGATATTCTTGATTTGATGGACAATGATTTAGACATTGATTGGATGACCTTAGATGCTTAGGTGTATATGGTGGATAGATGTAGATTGGATATGATCAGAAGCAATACAAAGGGTTGGATATGGAAGAAAAAGTTATGATAATGTGGTGGGAAAGGGTGCGACCTTGATAGGGTGACCCAAGCATGAGAAATTACACTTTGTCGTAGAGATGAGCGTATATGGAAAATTTTCTTTTGAACTGGAGTAGAGGAAAAGCGTGAGAGGGAACAATACAAAGCCATGCACTTGTGACCTTTGATAGGTGTTAACACATAACTAATGATAGTTAGTCATATTTAAGATCAGGAGAGAAAGATGGAAATTGTTCTTATAGACCCACTATAGACACGAAAAAGGGGTTAAGATGGAACTTGTACAGGGAAAATAACTTCTCCTTAGGAGGTAGTCCTAGGTCTATAACCCAACTCTGAGCAATATGGTGTGAATTGATCAATGCGATAAGTTTGTGCATGATGAGAAATTTGGTAGATGTAGAAAGCTTTCCGGGGATGTTTACTTTTTATATTTTTCTTTTGTTGTTGATATTTTTAAGAAGGTTGATCGATGTGGGAAGCCTTCACTGCCATTCTATAATATAATAGGCATCCTTCAAGGGAGTGATCTATGATTTTTCTTTTGATTTTTATTTTTTAACTTTTTAGATAGTAGGATAAGATATGCATGATAGTTTTCCTTTGAGGAATCAGTCTATACTTTTGATAATTTTGGTTTTATTTGAATAGTTTTCTTTCGAGGGATTAGTCTATTTTTAGACAAGATATCTTTTGATATGAACATTCAAATTTTTAGATAGAGCTGGGGATAGCCAAGTAAACCACTTGGGGAGGGGATGATAAGATGTACAAGTGACACATGTGGACCCTTAACATGGTTCCAGTAGGTAGATAAGAAGGTGATGGATGTAATTATCGTGGGGTTACCACCTAGAAGGAGGAACTTTTCCATGAGGAATATGCTACAAGAAGAGTCGTGGTGCTCATATTTAAGGTCATAGATAAGCTAGCAATGGTAGACCACATAATTCAAAATCATTACGATGGGATATGTAAAAGGTTGATGATGGGTACCAAATCATTAAGTGTGACTAGGGTCGCGTTGGTAGGTATGTTAATAGTAGAAAGGTCACAAATGCAAGGTGTTGTGAGGTTTCATTTCTGGCTTACCATCAAAGGAGGTTGAGCAGTAGGCTCTGGACCCATACTTATGCATGATAATATATGGTGCAATCTAGTTGGGAGAAAACTTTCCACGTTGGCTCCTTTCTAGAGTAGTGACATTATGATTTTCTTTTAAGACGAGGTCACTGACGTTAAAGTCACATTCCTTGAGATGTTTTTTATAGGCACGTTTGATGCGATCTTGATAGATATGATGGTGTTGAACATTGATTAAGTGATTTTCTTCTTGAAATTTGGATGCTCCTGACAATAGTGCTCGTCTAAGATAAATTTGCAGAGAGAGACACGTAAGGATGGTATTTGAACATCCAGGGGAATAACAACTTCAAATCCATATACGAGGGAGAAAGGAGTAGCATCAGTAGAGGTGTAGATGTTAGTCCTATAGGCCCACAGGGTGAAGGGGATGTGAAGATGATAATTGCATCCTGATTTGTTGATTATTTTAGCAAGAATGTTACGAAAAGTTTTGTTAGTGGCTTCGGCTTGGCCATTAGCTTTAGGATAGTAAGGAAAAGAGAAGTTAAGCTTGATGTTGAAAGAGTCACAAAGCTTCTTTAAGACCTTTATTTATTAAGGACTCTCTATTGTCCTTGATGATTTTATGGGGAACTTCGAAGCATTAGATGATGTCCTGATAGAAGAAGTTGACGATTTTGTTAGCCATGGTGGATGCGAGTGGATTGGCTTCCACCCACTTGGTGAAGTACGCGGCAGCGGTGATGATGGAATGATGACACTGAGAGGAGCGTTGTTGCACAATTGATGTGGCTAAGTAAATGTCATGCACGAGGTAGGTGTGAAGGGGTGCACATAGGGTTAAATGGATAGCACGTGAAGGCTTGTTCCTAAGTAAGAAACCTCTGGGAATTACCAATTTTGTGGACCACGAGCTAAAAATAGAGAGACAAAGCTAGAGTGTGGATCAAGAAATGATTCGGAATTGGAGAAAATCAGGATGACTTGAAGGCCAAGGAAAGTCTCTTTTTGGGATAAATCACATGCATGGAAAAGATGAAAGGTCATGAATAAATTGAGTTATTATTAGGATTAAAACTCCATTGTAAAAGTATGCAACTATTAACCCATGGCTATTTTGAGCATGCAGTCTATTTTGAGAGTACATATGCGGTGAACGATAAGTCCCTACCTCTATAAATATCTATTATGTCTTTTTTTGGTACCATGTTCTATTGTTCATGACTGAGTTTTGATGGTATTTGAAAGGTCATGGATTAGGGTTTGATGTTTGCGCATGTTCTAGTGCCTAGTCATGGTGATGTGCTCAGCTTTTGTTATGTAAGACCTTACTTATTATGGAATATGGAGGATGGATTCTGGTAATTAATGTGTTTAAATATGGTGATTACATGGTACAATTCATCTTAATTTTTATCTAATTTGTATGTTTCCTTATTATGTGTGTTTCCAATTATATGTATGGAATGAGTTACTATGATTGAAAGAGTAATTAGGTATATATCGTCATGTATCTTCCTGGTAACATCTTGAAAAGCATCACAAAGGAGGGACCTGGTAGCTTCACACATTTCGGGTAAGTATTCAGATCTGTCTAAATGAGGTGTCAGCATGCATAAGCAGTTAGGTGAAATAAAAACTACAAGTGCGGATTGAAGATACCAATGAGGTTGAGACCCCATTGTGAGAAAGGTCACATATCTTGAGCCATATGCAATTCCTGGCTAGAAATACATATGAGGTTGGAATGTTGTTGGAATTTAGAACACTTTCTAAGATATTCACAATAGTCTTTATTGAGAGTGGACCAGTAATAGCCTAGGTGAAGGATGCGCTTGACGATAGCCAAACTGGTAAAGTGTCCACCAGAGAATATAATTGTAACCAAAAAAACCATCCATAAGAGAGAGCATCGCATGGTTAGGTGTTAAGTTGACTAGTTGATCGATGTTGGGAGGGGGAAATTCATCCTTAGGTAAGTGAGATTTAAATCTTGAATTTTGATAGAGATGTGGAGCTTTCTTGAGGCTTTGAAAATGGGTAAAATGTTAGAAACCCGTTATGGATATTCGATGGGTTGGATGAAGTTAGCGGAAAGAAGGCGGTGCAACTCTTCTTTGACAAGGAGGGTAATGTGAGGGTACATGCAGAAAAGCTTCTGCTTAACTAACTTAGCATCGGGGATGGTGATGATGTTATGGATGATGATGGATGAATCAAGGCCTGACATGTCAGAGTATGACCATGAAAATTCCTAGCTATGTTTAGAAAGGAATGTGGTGAAGGCCTCGAATTCTTGCAAATTAAGGTATTGGCCAACCTTGAGGATGTGGGGCTCATACAAAGTCCCAATGTTGATGTCAATATTGGACTCATTGAGGAGGGTGGATGTGTTAAGAGGTAAGGTCCTATGAATATAGGAATCTTCTACCCCCATGTAGGAAAGGATAGATTCGTCATAGCTACACTAGAGAATGATGATGGTAGGGTAATTATCCTCTACCATGTCATGGAATACAAGAGGAAGGGACCTAGTTTCACCCCCAATATGGTAAGTGACTGGTCCCAGGGTAATGGTGGAGACTAAAAAAATCAAAAGGAAGTGACACAATGTCATCCATGTCCACGGTGTCGTTGAATGGGGGAATAGTGGATGAGTAATATACTTGCATGGGCTATGTAGAAGAAGGTTATGCGAGGGTGTTAATGGGTTATTCCTTGAAATCAATTCTAAATTTCTCATGAGGCTCGTAGGATTGGTTAGTGACAAGATCATGCATACCTTTCTCATAACATCCTAGACTGAATCTGTTCCACACACAACAATGGATATATGTGTAGGAGAAGGCTTTGTTATAGAGGAAATCAAATCCATTGGTGTAAGGTTTGGTGTGAGGTTAATTATCAATGTGAGAGGAAGGGCAATCAATGCCACCATATATGAGGTTGGTTTTGAGATGAGGTGGATCAAAGGAAATGATATATCTAAAGTTTGATTGATACATAGGTTTTTTATGATGTCTACCAAGTCAATTGAGGTAGGGAAGAGAATTGAGAGTGAGGTGATGATACTCCCCTAGAGATAGAAGGTACATCACATTATCAAGAGATTCGTCATTAGGTAGTTTAGATGTAAGTATAAAAGAGTTGGTGGATTCTTCGAAGGATGAGTCTTGTTTTCAGGAAAGCACGATATTTAGTCTATAAGTCATATGACATGTCTTGAAGGGAGGAAGGTTGGTGGGGAGGGTATGGATCTTCCCCTCATGTTCATATTTGATGCAATGGTGGAGGGTGGAGGGGACACAATGCATGGCATGAATCCATGGGCGTCTAAGCAAGACATTGTATTGAAACTCCCCCTCAACAATGTAGAAGACTTCATGGAGGATTTTTTCACCGATGTGGATGGGAAGGATAACTGTGCCCAAAGTAAGGGCCATAACATTGTAGAAGGCACAAAGAACCATAGGTGATTGATAAATTATAGATTTGGGAATTTTGACCTACTCAAATTTATGAGATGAGATGATATTGATGTTATCATCATTGTCTATCATAGAGTGGAGGATGAATGTGTCATTAATGTGGAAAATGATAAAAAAAAAAGGGAGATTATGATCTTCAAGTGAGATATCTAGAATTTCTAAATCATCAAAGGAAATGGTGGCAGAAGTGGTGAGAGTCCCAACAAGGGCTGTAAAGTGGTGAGATTCTTCAGATGAGACGTGGATAAGTTATAAGGCCTCAATGAGGGAATGTATATGACTAGGGGAGTTTTGGATGAGCTCATAAAGAGACATCTTAATGGGAGTTTGGTGTAACTTCCTTATGATACTCTATTTGATGGTGGCCAATTTATGGGTTGGTGGCATGGCTAAGATGGATACCTTAGCCTTGGGTGAAGAAGAGGATGGAGTGGCCTCGTCAAAGGGAGCAGCAATGACGACCTTTGATTTGGATTGTGTATATGGTTATGACTCATGAAGACGAGAATGGGTGGTGTTATGGATGACATCAATATAAAGGGGAGGACCATCCTGGGAGATGTAAATGTGGGTGGAGGGATAGCAACAAAATTCATGCATAATGAAGAGGATTTAGAACTCGCGGACTTGGTTGGAGGATGGGGCTTGGATGTGGATTGACTGGTAGATGGGAGAGGGTGATCATATTCTTTGATAATTTTTTTGATGAGGGCACGAAGGGCCCTACATTTTTTTGTAGCATGTCTAAGGACATAATGGTAGGTGCATATGGTGTTAGAGTCAAACCACGTGGGTTTTGGTCCTCATGGATAGAAAGGCTTGATAGGGGGGAGGTTGATTATAGATGTTTGGAGGAGATGTTGAAAGATCTCGGTATAAGATCCAATATTGGTTTGTGAAGGTGAAGTGGTGTGGATCTACGGTGGATTTGGCTTGGGGGAAGATGATGAAAGTAAGAGATGAGCGTTGCTCCTTTAAGGCTTCTTAGGAGCCTTAGGTTCGGATTTTTATTTAGGTACTTGTAATTCAAATTAAGGAGGAGGGATGGATGATCTAGGTGTAGATTTGGGGGGAGTGATAGATGTTTTGGATTGAGGTTGTGTGGTAGTAGATGTTTTGGATCAAGGGCACAGTCCCAAAATAGAAGGTTGAGGCCCTTTTGGGTTTTAAAATGGTACTTTAATCAAAACCACAGTCAGGGGTTAGTAAGTCCCTCCTCTTTATGGGAGAGGTTCCCTTATTGAAAGAAAGCATCAAATCTTATATATAAATGTACAAATTTCATCTTAAGGCTGGACTTCTGACATCTTGAAATGTTTTTTTACCAAAACAGCTTATCAATACAAACGAATGAAAGAAATTGAAGAAAGGAAAGAGCAGAATCAATCAGTACTGTCAGCAAATATAGATAGCAGAGTATAACCTTATACATACTGAGCAAAGGTGATACAGAACAGAATCATTCACATTCACATCATAAGATATCATTCCGTAGACACAAAGTTCCAGAAATCATATCAATAAGAACACAAAGTTTCTTATTACAGAAGATAAATGATCCAAATATTTCAGGTGAGTAAGAAGAGACAATAGATGATATGAAGAGAAAGGGGAAATTATTCTGTATTGATTGCTTTTGATTCTATTTACACTTCAAAAGTATCAGAGTCCAACATTTGCAATGAGCCAAGCTCTTACATTTATATATGAAGCGAAAAGAGGAGAAGAAGAGAAGGAAAGAAATCTGATTTGGAAGCACAACCACCAACCATCAATGCCCCTGCAAATCTACCTACAATATGTCAAATCTAGTTCTACATGTCTTTGGCATGCTAAAGAAGGAAGGATGGAAGATCAGATCTGATATGATCTGATTGAAGCATTCGGATCCCGCATTAATGGCTTGAAATATGTTTTCCATATTTTCACTCAAATCAAGATTTCCATTTGGCTCTCCATGTCTGTTTGGCATGTTGGAGAAGAAAGGATGGAAATCGGATCAAATATAATCTATTTGAAGTAATCAGATCCCGCATTAATGGTTTAAAATATGTTTTCTAGATTTCCAACCATCAACTCCTACTGAAAATAAAATTTTATGCTTCCATGACGTAGAGGAGACCAAGGCCTTTCTAACAGTATAAAATTTGTCAAATTTCGAGCACTGGAGCGAAAGTTATGCTCATTTGAATATTTGAGTTGAATCTGTACAAAAATGGCAAAAATGTAAAAATGGATCCGCGGGCCCGAAATTGAAATTGCGCCCTTAGAGTAAAAGATGTAAAAGTGTAAAATTTCCCCGCAGCCCCGCAAGCCTGCAACTTCACTTTTTGCTTTTGGGTTTGACACGTGGCTTTACCTGAGTGGTAATTGAGTTATGGCTCACTTTATAATTTTACTTCTTTTGGAAACAAGGCTCAAAATCTCAAAATTCTCTACTGACCCGCCTCCCTCTTTAACTTTTCATGCGAGCTCGATATTTGAATTTTTTCCTTGGCATAAGCAGGGCTGCGGTTCACTTTATCACTTTATGCCTTTTATGGAAAAAAGGCTCAAAATCTCAAAGTTCTCCGTCGGTCCACCTTCCCGCTTTGACTTTTGATGCGGGCTCAACATTTGACTTTTTCCCTCTTGGAAACAAGGCTCAAAATCTCAAAAGGCTCTGACAATCTGCCTCCCCACTTTGACTTTCAACATGGGCTTAATATTTGACTTTTTCCCTTCACTTGGTGAAGGCTTTATGTCTGACCCGAGGCATGTGGAGGCTTCCCGCTCATTTGGAGACTCTATTTGGATTTGCCTCCTGAAAGAGCACCGAAGAGACACGTGGCTCCGTCCACTACCTTGCCTTGTTTCTTTGTGTTTTGGCTAAGTCCCTTTTGTTTAGCGGGGCCATATGTTTGACCCTGGACACGTGGAGGCTCAGCACACATTTGGGACCTACCTCCAGAGTTTTGCCTTTGAAGTTGCGTCAAGCTGACACATGGAGGCTTCCGCAAACCCTTCTATACTTAGCTAATTAAATGGCTGACTCTGTTCCCTTTTCGGACCTGGGACACGTGAAAAGTTAGCACTCTTTTGTGGGACCGCCTTTGGCTTCGACCCTTGAAGGTGTGCCATTGAGACATGTGGAGATATCTGATGGTTCTTTTATACTTAGTCAATTTGGGCCTGCTACCCATTTGAATTCTATCGGACCCTAGACACATGAAGGGCATGTGTTAGTTCAGGGGCTCTATTAGGGTCGCGCTTTTGAAGTTTCACCGATGAGGCACATGGAGAGTTGGCACATGTTTGGGGAACTGCCTTTGGCTTTGACCCTTTAAGGCGCGCTAATGGGACGCGTGGAGGCTTCCGCCGGCTCTTTATACTTAGCCGATTTGGGCCTCGATTAAACACTTCCTTTCTTCATACAAAACAAAAATTCCAAAAAGTACCTGATGACCCGCCTTCCCGCATCCAAACAAAGATGTCCACATACTCGTGGATGTTGAGGCCAAAAATTGACAGGGAAGATACTCCCATCATTCACGACTGTAGAAAAAATAAAGAGGAGGGGAAGCTCCACCATTTATGCCCGGAAAAAAAAAATTGCTCCTTGTGGAAAGAAGAATTGTAAACAATACTAGGCTCGATATGATCCACGGCCATAGAAAAAGGATTTGACAATTTCATGTGAATGGAGGAAACAATTTTCAAGCATCCAGATGAGAACCATGCGGACTGCAAGATTCTAAATTAACAGGGCGAGATTGCAAATGAGCACCCACTTCTTCAAAGCATGAATTTTTCTATCTCTCCAGACTTCTCACTCTGCTCAAACATCTCTCAAAGGCACCAACTCAAAAATTTTGAAAGCTTCACTTGAAAAATGAGGGGAATTTTGAGGGTGACAACAGGCCCTAAGATAGATGTTTGGATTATGGGTGACTTGGATTGATGGGGTTTTGAGGGAGGAAGTTCCAACTTCTTATGTGGATGGGTGAGGGATTTTTGAGTGAGGACGTCAAGGTTCTTAGATTTTTGATGTGAGGTTTTACCCTTGGCAAGGATGACGATAATTTATTTAGGGGGATCTACAAAGATGGAACTAGGTGGTGGGGATGTAGGTTTCGTTGAAGATGTGGGGATAGAAGATGGAAGTTGTTTTTGTATGATATGTTTGATGAGATCTAAAGGATTTATAGGTTATATTGAATATGTTGGTGTCGAGGTAGTAGTATTCATGAGAGATGAGGATGGGAGCAAGGAAACCTTTGAGGTTGTGTTAGGGGAGGTTGTCTGCATAGTAGAGGTTTGAAGAGGTGGTGTGGATTCATGTAGGGGTGTAGTTTTAGATTCAATTGAAGGTATGGGCGTAGAAGGGGTTGTAGGAATGGTTATAGAAATAGATGTTGAAGTAGGATATGATCATCAAAGCGTAGAGAGTAGAGTGTGAATGATGTGAATGAATGTGGTGACGTTCATTTTATATTTAGATAGGAAATTTCCAAATAGTAATAAAGATCCAATAGAAGTTGGACGATACATGATCGTAAGAAGTAATGGCTTGTTGAAAATAAATGAAAAAGAACAAGATTATAAAATGTTAGCTTCACTAGCCGCAGGAAAACCTCCTATACACTGTACTACAACTAGAAATAATTCAAATACATGGTGGTATATGAGATAGACGTTGTGTAGGTGAATAAATCCTATATGCATGTGACTAATGATTATAATGTGGAGGTGACGGACATCTATGTGTAACAGAACACAGAGGTGATGGACACCTATGTGGAGGAGAACGTGGAGGTGATAGACACCTATGTGCAATAGAACACGGAGGTGATGAACACCTGTGTGGAGGAGAATATGGAGGTGGTGGACACCTATGTGTAGGATAATGAGGTAGTCATATATACCAATGTGAAGGATTTGTACGAGTAATGGACCTAGACTGATGTGGTGGACTGACAGGCCGTGTAGGTTGTATGTGAACAGTCCAGCTAGGAGCATTTTATGCTTTAGATTTGAGAGGCCAAAGGGACCTATATGCTCTAGCAAGTAAAATGGAAACCTCATGAGGAGGTTGCGGCCATGGTGTGGATGAAGTAACACCATTGATAGTACTGACTTGGTTGTTGTCAATGAACTTTAGACATAAATGATTCATGGAGATGATAGCTTGAGTTGTGCGGAGTCAAGGGAAACCTAAGAGCATATCACGCCCTTTGACTGATAGTGTCATAAGAAAAGGCATAAACATGGTAAGAGTATCGATAGTGACCAGAATCTTGGTAACACCTTATGATTTACAAACCGGATATGAGATTTCCAAGAGTGGGAAGCCGATAGTGAAAATAAGTGCAATAGAACATGCGCTAATGCGAAATGATGGATCAACGATAGTATTATTGATAGAAGTGGATCTAATAGAAGCAGTAATATGTAAGTGATTAGAGGAGAATGTAGCATGGTATTCATGTTTGGAGAAATTAATGATCAAAGGAGATGCCTTGGCATGAGAAACTATAAAATCGAGAGCCCATGATGCAGGATGAGGCACTACGTGATATGTATGATTTGTTGAAGAATCAGCCACTTGTTTTTCATGATTTGGAAGTGGATTATTGAATATTTTTAGCTTTTTATTGTTATTGACTGGAGGACAAGTCTATGGCTCAGGAATATCAATTTGATTGTCATCAATAATATCTTGAATAATATAGTGTAATTTGAAACAACGGTCAGTAGAATTTCCAACACATTGGTGATAGTCACATCTAAAATTTTCATTATAGTTACTACCCTTAGGGCGAGATGGATCTAGAGTAAGTGGAGGAGGAAGCATAATAAGATTGCTCTCAATGAGTTGTGGCAATAGAATATGTGGATCACATGTTAGCTTAGTGAATGTACGCTTAGGTGGTTACCATTGAAGCTTCTCAAGAGTAGATACAACGTTAATAGTGACTTTTTCTTCAATATGTTTTACAATTGGCTTAAATTTTGATTTACTTTGAAAGTGCATAGAAGAGAAATCTTGTTCCTGATACTTAAGCTTTCCTATAGATAAGATTTTAGTTTTGTGTATCTTAAGAGTGTAACACCAGTGATCGAATGATGGAGAGGTTTCAAAGATAACACTCTCATGAAGAGGTGGTAATAGACTTGGAACAAATAGATCTCGATGTTCAATGTCCACAAGCGAATTGAACATCTTAGCTAATTTGTTTTTATATCACAAGACATAAGATACTAGATGTTCATTGGATCCTTGTTTAAGTTGTACGAGTTGAGCATATGAGATCTTATAGCTGATATTGATAGAGAACTGAGAAGGAAAAGCATCGATGAGATGTGTGAAATATGTTACCATGTGGACAGGTAGATAATAAAACCAATGCATCAGATAATCGCAAAGACTGCAAGGAAAGAGCTTAGCTAGTAGAATATGATCATGCAAAAAAATCTAGACATGCCACATGAAATGCTCAAAGATGCTCTTATGGGTCACCATGCCCATTGAAAATGGGAAGCTTGTGAGTGGAAAAATTAGGTGGAAGCGCGTAAGTGGAAATGGCGGGTGCAAATGGGGTATGAAATAATAAAGTGGAATCTAAAGATGGAGACACGTGAGAAGTATCTTGTTTTAATTGCCAGATTTCAACATGGAGATTTTGATGAAGGGAGGTTAAGCCTGGAGTGCCAGTGGAAGATACTTGCCACATGTGAGAAACAAGAGATAGAGTGAAGTGGTTGGTGGGAGTAGGAACAAAAATGGGAGCCATGGAAATAGGCGTACGAGTGAAAGTAGGTTGTTGAGTAGCAATGGACATGGAGGTGGGGATGGATGTAGGGGTATTAATCTCCGCAATATTGGCGGTATCCTTATGAGAAGCATATAAAAGCAAGTCTAGATCTTAAGGATGCTCAACAATATGATCATTAAGGTTCTTAAGGTGGGTTTCAGTATATTTTCCATAAGATTGAGCCATAGAAAAAAGATGATAAAATCCCTAGAAGCAAGGTGGATTCGAATGTCAGGTTCACCAAAATTATTAAGCAAATATAGGATTTATAAATGCCTAAATTTGATAGCAATGTAACAGTAAATGAATATGCAAATAAGTACATGATATTCCAAGAAAATACACAATTAAGATTTGAAACCCTAAATGAAAGGAGGAGATAAGATGACTTAGTTATTCCATAATCAATCTTGGATTGTGTCAAAGTGACAAACTAATGAACGGAGAACGAGAAGTGTTGTATAGGGGCCTGGAAAATTGTGTGACTACACGATCTTCCTGGACTAGGGCACCCATGATGGGTCAAGGGCACCTATGGGTGCTTCAAACCAGTTATGGGCACTTGTATCTGCCTAAAACCTTAGAAAACCTTCTTTGGTGGGTCATGAGTTGTTTGTTGTCCTTCACTTCTTGTCGCTAGTAGGTCACACGATGATCGTCAATGTCATTGATAACCTTCAATAAATATTTCACCTACAAAACCATCAAAAGTGCATCAAATCCCAAAAATAAAATAATGCGAATGAGGGGTCAAATTTTCCTCAACTGTCAAACAAGTGATCTTACGACTGAGCATTGCACTACATTCTAGACCCAATTTAGTTTTGTGTGTGTGTGTCTGTCAAAATGGTGCTCTATGTGGATCTTGTGCATGTTGCACTTGATAGCAAGAAATATCTAGATGTAGAAGATGTAAGTAGATGTGTGCATGGAATAGAATGAACTTCCCCTCCTATGAACTGTATGCAGAAGAATGTAGACCCTTGCCCTTGAATGGATTCTAGAATAGATGTTTAAATGCTTTGGAATAGCCTTTGGATGCAACCTTAGGTGGTGATAGTTAATGCTTAGTGCCTAGTCCTTTATTATGATCAAATAACTTCATACTTATATGATTCCCTTGCTTGAATTTCCCAATTAACCCCAAAAAGGTCGACTACCATAGAGATAAGATGCCCAAATGGCTAGAAAGGACCCAAAAGATGTGAGCAAAGTGTAAGAGGTCAAGGGCGCCCAAAGGGGATGGGGGCACCTGGTGTTGCCGTCCTGTCTGGGTACTGGTGTCCATACTTAAAGAAACCTAAGGGTCGAAGGTCATACTGGGTAAGAAGGTGTGTAAGACCAAAAGTGGCAACAAAAAGAAAAGAAAGATGGCCAAAGACATGGGTTAATTAGTATTTTTCTTACTTAGGAATCATATGAATAGTAGCATGTGATCAAGACTTGATAGATACCCAAAGTGCATGATTTTGTGTCTACATTTTTCCCCTACTTTATGTTGTTTGAGAGAATTCTTGATAATATAAAGTAGATAAGAGATGCATACTTGATAACTATGTAGATCAATGGTGAAAAGAGTGGCGAGAGACAAAAAAAAAGTGTGGAGCGATAATAAATGTGAAGCATGGAAACTAAAGAAGAGGAAGTACAAAAAGTTATGAAGATGATGACCCTAGAGTGAGAGTGTATGTGTCGATGACATGATTATTGTTGATGTTGGTTGTAGTGCAATTGTTGATTATGATTAATTTTTTTGATGTGATGTGACTACCGCTTCCCATAGGCATGGACTTGCAAAAGAGAAGAACAATCAAGTAGTCAAATACGTGTGTATATGATCAAAATGTGTAAAAACAATATGCGAGAAAGTGTGTAAAATGCTAAAATGTGAAAAAGTAACATGTGCACCTGATCCATGATGAGTAAAGAGTGTAGAAGGATCCTAATGATGATGTAGAAGAATGAGTTTTTTGGGCGATCTCATGCCAGTTGCACTGACTGTGAGTTTTTTGGGCGATCTCACGCCAAGAATGGAAGAAGTGTAGGGAGAAAATTATGGTGTCATCCTCCAACCTTTAACTACTTCCTACAATGTAAAACACCATTGTAGATGGTGTGTAAAAATCTGATCCAGTTCAAGCAGTTCCGATCCAACGCGAAAGTTGAAAATGTTGTGTTGTGCATGCATGCCAAGTGTTAAGGACTGTGTGCCCTATAAAATCCACTTTATGAAGTGCCGAAAATTGTGTTGAAGTGACAAATGTTGTGTAACTACCCCGTGGTCGTAGGCATCCAAGAATGGTTATGGGCACCTAAGCGTTATTGTCCTAGTTTGGGCATTGGTGTTTGTTTTGTGCTAAGGACCCAAGTTAGATTATGAGCCCTGTCTGATACTAATGATTGTGTTTTACCGGTACTGTGTTGTGTTGTGTGATGACTATAGAATGTTGTATGGGTTGACTGATCCACTAAAATGATGTCACCCTCTCATTTGGGGTGCATGCGACGTCATTGAGGATTATGCATCCTAAAGGAGGACCGACCAATGTGCTAAAATTGTGCCCAGCAGGGGGAGAAGTGTTCTTGGTAGAAACCAAGGCACACACAAACAAATTGGATAGAAGACACGTGTTAGTACAAGCAAGATAAACATCTGTGCAAAAGATTATGTGTAAGCTAACAAGCAAGCAGACAACATGTAAGATAAGATGCAAGAAGATAATGTAAACATGCAAGAAGACAATGTGGCCGAAAGCATATAGTGTGTACACAAGACAAAGGGAAAATCCCACAAACAATGGCATACAACAAAAGAAAAGAGAAAATAGTGTCAAGAAATGTAACAGGAAACCATAGAAGTAAATAGGTTTGGAAAGCAAATGTTACACATGAAGCACCCATTAGCATGTTAGGAAGATAAAAAGTATGTCAAATTGTTTATAATCTGATATAGTAGTGTGTTATAAAAAGTGAGATAATAGCACCTATAGTGTATACAAAAGTGGATGCCCCTAGGAGCCACTCTGGTACTAGTAATATGTACCACACCAAGCATCCATGTTGTGTGTATTGATCTATGTAGAGTTTGTGATCACAACTAGAAGACAAGTGAACGTGCATGTGTATACAGCAATAGATAATGACATACAAATATCTGACTAGCATGTGTAAGAAGTGTACATGTAAACATAAAAAAGCAAGAGTAAATGCGACCAAGATATGTAGTATGTTGTGGAGTGTAGATGGAATAGAATACAGTGTGAGTGTGACAGGAGTCGCATTCCCCTGAGTAGATGTGTATGCATGAGATGAGGTTCATTTATACATGCCCCCTCAACAGTTAAGAATGAACCTTAGAGCAAGAATGTGGCATCAGGAAATGGTCTAAATGTGTCTACTAGAAAGATGTGATTGATGGCGTGTATAGCGTAAAGATTGTGTGAGTGAGTGAGTGTGGTGAGGTCCATGTGCAATGTATACCCTCAGCAGTCGATCATGGACAGTGGAACTAAAGTATATCATAGGGTAATGAGTGCAACACATAAAAGTAGATGAGAAAGGTATAGCGTGACTATGAACTTGTTATAGTTCTCTTCCACATCTGTCATTTTTGTAACCACTTTTGGTCAGGTCATAGGGATCAATTTCTGTCTACCTTTTCACATTTGTCATTATTTATCTCAAGACACCAACACCCACTTTAGATGGTAGCGCCCCTGACTCTTGTGTCCATTCTGAGTGCTTTTGTCCTCTTTGTTCTTTTTACACATTTACGGTCAGCCTTTTCTCCTTTTTTGTCTCTATCCCACGTTCATAGTAGAATTTCATGTCACTAATGTTGAAATTCAAACAATAGATCCATATATATACACAACATACACACTATTATCCTAGCTGACAATTTAAAGGGACAACCACATCTACATATTATCACTACCATCAAAGGGACTACATTTCTAGGTTGTATACACTGCATAGGGAGGGGAAGTGTTGAATTCCACACCACACATTTACATCTAATCTATTTATAGCCCGTTATCTTCATGACATTGGTGTGAGGGAGACCTAAGGACACTTTCACACACAAGCACACAAAACTACATGGAGTCTGAAATGTAATGCAACACTCGGTAATAAGTTCACTCTTCAAGTGACTATCAGGGTTAATTTGCCTTCACATGTTGCATATTTTATTTAGATTTAATGTGTTTGTGAGCTTGTGTGAGTACCCAAGGTTTTGTTTTGCAGGTACATGTATTGTCAAAACCCTAACAGTGAATTTAGAGTGACAAAGCATATATTAGAGTGAAGGTCTTTAGACCTAGAAAGTGAGTAGATCTTAAAGATTTACACGGTCACCAACGCCTAGAAATAAGACACCAATGCCCAAACACCTCTATCCTCCTATGGGCACCCTTGTCCAGATCAACGCAAAGCTCTAGAACTCTTAGCAAGCTCCTGTGACATCATTTCCAGCCATATCCACTAGATATATAGTCCTTACCACCTACATATCACACACAAACCATCTAAGTCATCCATCTCTTCCATTTTCTTAGAATCTTGCATTTCTCGAGCAGTTAACATTTGTATTTTACAGTATTTTATCATATTATACATTGTTAGTTACTTTGAAATTAGATTTTATCTAAATTAAATTAAATCACCCTTTTATACTTCTATCATTTTATTTTTTGGGATGACTACTTTACTTTTGGACATTGGACAACATGTGACCCAGCTCAATATTTCCCATTCTACCCTTTGAGCATCCTGGATATTACCTCCCATTAGGGATAGGAGTGCCAAAGCTACCATCCCATTTGGGCACTTCTATTATTTTCCCTCCTTTTCTTAAATTTGAAATGTCGCATTGACTGTTATCTTTTCTAAATTACTACCTATCACATCGGGTCAACTTTTTAGTTAATGATGAAATTCAAACAAGGGAATCATATATACATGACCTACTAACTATTATTAGGGGTTGGGATATTTGGGGCTTTTACTTCCTCTTTACTACTTGGCAAAATAACAACATTCAAGGACTACATTTGGGTTGCATTCTTCACTACATAGGAAGGAAAATTTCTAAATTCCATCTCACACATTCATCTTGGGGCAAAGTAGTTGTAGCTCATTATCTTGATGCGAATAGCACAAGGGAAACCTAAATTCAAGGGACATCATTCTATCACACACACACACACACACACACACACACACACACACACAAACTACATTGAGTCTAAAATGTAGTGCAATGCTTGGTGATAATCACATTAGGGTGACCGTCGAGGTCAGTCTGACTTAAGCATATGCATTATTTATTCCATTTAATGGGGGTTTGAGCCTTATGAAGGTAGGTAGGATTTTTTTAATAGGTACATGTGTGATAGTAAACCCTATAGTGAATCTAAAGTGACAAAGATTGAAGTGAAAAAGACAAGATCATATACTAAAAAGACTAGATCTAGAGTTGTTGCCAAGATACTAGTGCCTAGTTTGGACACTAACATCTAAGGTGGTCATGTCCTCCTTTGGGAAGTTCTATCTAGAAGACTTTCAGATCTTTATTCTCCAGAAAAATCTTACTTAGTTTAGATCCATCTTGTTCTACCTAGTTTCCAGCCCAAAATAAACCCAGATAATGAGATACATGCTTATTCATTCTCATCTTGTCATTGCTCATACCTGTTTGTTATTACATGTTAGATCTTCTTTATACCTGCTATATTTGTTTGATCTCGGTCCTTTAATAAGATTTAAATTCTATTAAATCCATAACCAAGTCTGACAAGGACCGATCCACTCTCGTTCCTTGGTTGAGCACACTAGATTATCACATGTGTGATATACCAGTGCGAGACCTTGCATATATTCAATGTACATAATGATAGTTTTTACCTGTGTGTGTAGATATAAAATTGTGGGTAGATATTTAGGTGCAACATGTACTCTGTTACAAATATTCATTGTATTTGTGTTTCATTTTTTGGCCAATAAAATATATGGGAAGAAATAACATTTTCCCTTACCTACTGGTTTTCCCCTCATCTTGGGGATTTCTAAGAATTATATCTTATGCCATAAGTATAATTGTTATTTTTATGTTACTGTGTGTGTTTAATTATGTTTGTAATAATTTTTTTGCAAGTAATTTGAGCACTAGTAATCTCATTCACTGAGAGTAATTGATCATCATTTATAGCATAACCTGAAGTAGGACATCTTTTGTGATTTTGTCACTTATAAGTAGAGTTTGTAGATAATTTTGGTATTAGAGTTGATTATATGTCCTTAGGGACCATGGACATTTTTCTTGTGGTTTATATGATAGTGACAAGGTCACAAAGATACTTACTACCTTGCGATATGAAGGTGGCTACAAGAGAGTGGAATTGAAGGATAAGAGAGATGGTAAGAGAAAGAGAAGAAGAACTATCTTGTAGAGTTGTAATACTAGATACTACCATGGAAAGAATGTCAAGGCATAAAAAATATATCTGAATCCATCAAAAACTTGTAGCTAATAGGAAAATAAATATGGATGAAGTGGTTCATGCTCTATTCAAGATGTTTATCATAGGAAGAAGAGATAACATTGATGAATAATTCATGGAAGAGTATGAGGAAGATGAGAAATGGCCTCCAAAAGACAAATGAAATAATAAGGTAACATCTAAACATGCTCCTTTCAAAGTTGAAACTAAGGTTGACGTTAAGAACTTTGAAGGATAACTAGATGTAAAATTATTGTATTAATGGTTAAAGCAAATTGAGGTATATATTAGTGTGTATAACATTATAGAGGCAAAAAGTATCACCTTTACACATCTTAAGATGGATGGTCATGCTCTTTTTGGTGGGAAACCTATCTTACCACTTGTGAAAAATAAAAATAAGTATGTTGTAGATAGATGGGATGGATTTAAGGAATTTATAAGAGCTAACTTTTATCCTGTTGGGCATAAAATTGTTCAAGAATTAAATGGAAGTATTTCATGCGATCTAGTGGTCAAATTGTATACTTTTATACTACAAAATTATGAAGGAAAGCCAAGTTTTTTTTATTAAAGGTAAAAGCTTTTGGAGGTACCTTACCCAAAATTACAACCAAAGGCTTAGGAGCCAAGATAAACAAAGTACAAGAAATTGAAAAAGCTAAGGCAAGGGCCATCTACCTATAAAGAGCCCTACTAAAAACCAACAATACCAAAACCGCAGCTAAACAACATCAACAAAACAATTGCACTAAGAACGAGGAGACTACATCACTAACCAACAGATTTGTTAAAAAAATTAAAGTAACTTTGAGGGCCTGATGGAATTTCATAACAATAGCAATAGTGGAGTCCCAATTTGAAGCTTTAAACTTTTTGTTAATCTTGCCCTTCTTCCATGTAGAGGTCGCAATGTCGCTAGAGTCACGAATCTAGCGTATGTGGACTTGCATGAGATCCAGAGTAGCACTGTGCATGGCCAAATATTGTTGTGTTTTTCCTCAAGGTCTTTAAGCTTATATTCCAAAGTGGCAATTTCCTCTTTGAGGTCGGGGGTAGGATCAAGAGCTTGTTCCTTAACAACAGACTTAAGAAGAAATTCCACATTGTCCTCAAGGGTTTTCACAGTCTCAACTTGCATGATGAATTTCTTTTCCAAGACAGAGGAGATGTCGTGTTCCATGGCAGGAAGAATAGTGGGGGGGTTATCCTCCACAAAAATTTATTTACCCTTCTAGCCAATGTCAATAATTTCCTTACCTTTCCTACTACTATGAAGGATCCTTTTAGGAGGTGGCTCAGAGACACAGTCATGGTACATGGGGCTTTTGGAGTGAATGCAGGGATGTTGGGGAAGAGGAGAGACCAAAGTGGGGCAGGGGTCGTGGGACACAACGTATAAAAAGTATTGATTAATGAGGTAAATGACACCCTAGTGAAGAGGAACAATCCTCTTGCGGCTCTGAACTTCCAAAATAGACTTTTCCATAGAGTGCAAAATATAGTGGGATAAACTCACCTTCACCTCACTCCTGAAATGATTAAGCAGGACCAAGTGATGCAATGGAATGGTGGAGAATTTTCCCTCAAGTGTGACATAATGAACCATCATACGGGCAACCTCATCAAATGGTTGTGGGATAGAGGAAACTAAAATTCCTTCTTTCTTGATATCAATATTTTCTCCTTCATCCAGAAAGACCTTTTCCTCTGTTTCCTTATCAAATTTATTCCTGAAGAATTTGTTTCCATCCATGCTTAAGCCAGTGATAAAAAAGATGAACTTCTCATTGATATTAAAATATCTTCCTCTTAAAGTGATGGTTCGGTCTTTCTAATTATCAATGAATTGTAATGATATGTACTGGTCGTGCCCTTTAATTCGTTAGATGAAATCTGTGAAAACCCCAATGTTGAGGGTTTCCCATAGCTCAATCTGATCCTACCATTGTAGGTTAAAGATGAGTTCTAATCTGCATGGGGCTCCTCCCATTGTGATTACCACCTATGATTGTGAAGGGTTGATCTAAAAGAAACAGCCTGCAGTCCTTCCAACAACCCTCTGACAACCTGTATTCTTGTGAGTTGTAGAGATAAAACCCATTTCCTTCTCCCACACTTGTTCAGTTGAAAAAAGCATTCAATTTTTAAAGTTAGGGGGGAATAAATTCGGGTGTACACGATCTACCTTAGAGATCTAGATAGTGGATTATGCACGTGTAGGATCTGCTAGATGAGAATTACTGATGAGAGTGTTCACTTCATTTGTGATGATGTGTCTAACTTCGGGGTTTGTGTCATGGAAATCATGCCATTCCTTGTCATCATTAATACAAACCCCCATATTTGCTAGCGAAACCACTGAATTATTCCCCTCCCTATAAAAATGTTAGAAAATGATGCTTAGACCATTGCATAAGGTATTGGCTTCATTGATGAAATCTCTAATTGTCCAACTAGGTGTTAGGGACTTGGAAAGATTATTGACAATGTTCATTGAGTCACCTTCGACAATGATATTACCCATATTTAGGTTCCTAACAATTCTAATTCCCCAGAGAGCAGCTAGGGACTCAGAATAGTGATTAGTTTTCTTACCCATAGGAATGACATACGTTGAAATTATATGACCCTTGTGGTTTCTGATTAGACCACCACCACTAGATGGACCAGGGTTACCTTTGGAGGCACCATCGAAGTTCAGCTTATACCGGCCTTGAGAAGGGGGAACCCACTGCATAAGAGACCTATCAATGCTTTGAATGGGGTAAATGCACTGATGTTTATCAATATTCCATGCCTTGAGATATCTAAGCTCCTCCTAAGGATACATGGCTTTTTTGGGAGGTTTAAATTTTAGAATGTTTTCCTTAGCAGCCACAGTGATTTCATTTAGGATACTTTTGATGGTCCTGTTAGTATCTCTGAAGATGATTGAGTTATGAGTTTTCCATATTCTCCAGATGGTGTGAGGGAATATAATTTTAAAAATCCTACGAAGAATACCACGCTTAAAAGGTGGCTTCCATTGTAGCCAAACTTGTATAATATCCTCTGGAAAAGACCATTTAACTTCAAACCTTTTGAAAATGTGCTTCCAAAGAGAGCTAACAACTAGACAGTGCAATAGAAGATGTTGGATAGTTTCATTATCCTTTTTACAATGATAACATCTATTCGGCATGGTAGATCATCTTTTAATGAGATTTCCAATGGTGAGTATGCCTTTATTTAGCACAAACCAAAGGAATTTGTTTATTTTCGGAGTAAGATCTTTGAACTAGATATTGTTCCAAGGGAAGTTACTGACATGTTTATTGGCATACAGTTGATACCCTAATCTCGTCGAATAATTACCATCAAAATATGAAACCCAGTTGAATTCATCTTGGTTCTAGATTTGACTAATGGTAATGTGACTCAGTGTGGTTTGAAGTTCCCCAAGAAGCTCCTTGTGGTTAGGGATAATAGTCTCAAGATTTTTCCAGTGTATTTTGCCTTCAACGTTTTGAATATAGTCGCAAACCAGCTGTCGCAAGGTTGCAGTGAGGCTGTCTTTGAGTTGTTCCCATTGATCATTATTTGTAAGTGTGTTGAATTCAGCCCAGCTCTCTTTCCAGAAGTTAATGCTTTCTCCCATGCCCAGAGTCCATTTGCAACCTGAAGCAAGCTCTTTTATGATCTTGACCAAATTGTTCCAGAAGATTGATCCCAGGGGGTGGCTGGTATTATTGAAGTATTCCATAGCACTACCTTGGTTAAGGTATTTGGATTTAATGAGATTGGCCCATGGATGTTCTTCTTTAACAAATCTCCAACCCATTTTAGAAACAAGTGTTGCATTCATAATCCGGATTTTTTTAATGCCAATGCCCCTTACTTTCTTGTTGTTACAGGCCTTATCCCATGCCACCAAGTGCATCTTATTCTTTTCTTTTGTCCCTTTCCAGAGAAAGTTTTTTCTTAATTGTTTCTATTTTTTCCACGACAGCAGCTGGAATAAAGAATAAGGACATGATGTAAATCAGTAATTTTTGAAATGTGTTTTTAATAAGTAAGCATTTCCCAGCACTTGAAAGGATAGAGCCCTTCCAGCCAACAAGATTTCTCTGAAACCTATTTAAAAAAGTATTCCAAATGTTCATATGAACCTTATTGGTGCCAAGAGGAAGACCAAGGTAAGTAGTAGGTAAAGATTTAATCTCACAGCCCAGGATTTGCACAATTTTCCTTTGTCTAGCAGGAGGAGTATTGAAGAAGTATAAAGAGATTTTATCAAAGTTAATTTGTTTCCGAGATGCTTCTTCATAGACCTGTAGAATATGCTTCATAGTTTTGGCTTCTAGAATAGAAGCAAGGAGGAATAGGATAGTGTCATCAGCAAACTGTTGATGGGAGACTGTGATGTTAAAGGACGAGGGTCTAAAGTAATTGAGATAACCCAAAGAAACAAATCTATTAATGATACAAATGATATAGTCCGCCATGATAATAAAAATAATGGGAGAGATTGGGTCACCTTGATGGATACCATGACTACTTGGGAAGAATCCCACTGGGCTGCCATTAACGATCACCAAGAATTTGGGAGAAGAAATACAAGTCCAAATGATCCTTCTGAAATGATCATCAAAGCCAAATTTTTTTAGAACTTTATCTAGAAATGACCAGGATAATCTATCAAAATATTTGTTCATATTAAGCTTTAAAAACATGTCTACCTTTTTACTTTTCTCCATCGAGTGTATGGTTTCATGAACCATGAAAACTCCATCTTGGACAAGTCTTCCTTTTACAAATCCTCCATGTTGGCTTGAGATAATACTTGGAAGTAGCAGCTGAATCCTGGAGGTGAGGATTTTGGTGAAAATTTTATAGAGGACATTGGAAAGACTTATGGGTCTGAAGTGCTTGAATTCCTTCGCCCCTGCTTTTTTTAGGAATTAGGATAATGAAAGTGTTATTTATTTCCTTGAGTATATTGCCTATCCTGAATAATTCATTAATTGCTTTGAGAAGGTCTTCCACACAAATCTCCCAGACATTTTTGATAAAAGAAAGCAAATAATCTATCTGGACCCAAGGGATTTGGTCCCCCTCTATGCATAAAACTGATTGATGAAGTTGTTCCAAGGTAGCTGGTTTAGAAAGACTTCTAAAGTCTTTAGGCCTGACAAGATTTCTTGAAATAGAATCAAGCAGTATGTTAGAAGCTTCTTAATATGAATGAGTTTATGAAGCTCTTCCAAGGTAGCTAGTTTAGAAAGAGTGCCAAACTCTTCAGGCCTAACAAGATTGCTCAGAATAGAATCAAGCAGTGTGTTAGAAACTTCTATGAGATGAATGAGGGTTGTCATTTAGCATATTCTTGTAGACATTAACAGCTTTCTTCTTTAATAGATTTTAGTTTTGACGCCGTCTCTCTATTTTGGTTAATAACTTTCATTTTTTTATTATGAGCCATGTGCTTTAAAGATAGTCATATGAACGAATTTTTTGTTCATGTCCCCTTTCTTTTAGACTAAATTTCTCTAGACTTAATCCTCGAGAAGGATTCTTCCCCTAGCAAAAAATGGTAATGAGAACTCTTCTAGAAGGTTTTTTTCCTGAGTGAATTCTTCTTGACTCATTCCAAAGGCAGCCACTTTGTTTTCCAATTCTTTAATGTCCTATTTGATCTTATTTTTCTATGATTGAAGATGTTAGCAAACACTTCTTTATTCCATACCCTCACTTTCCTTTTAATATTTTTTTAGTCTTTTAAACAAATCTGTATTGAGATAATCCTTCCAACTTCAATCCCCCACCAATAATTAATTTTATCTAGAAGATCTAGGATGGTTGAACCACATTATTTTCAGATTTAAATGAGGACTGGCCAGGTCTTTCATTATTTATCATATTCAAGACAATGGGATTGTGATCTAAGGAAATTCTGGGAAGAGAGGAGAGATGAAAATATTTAATTAGGAGCCAATTCAGCAGATATGAAATCTTTATCTAATCCTACTTGAATGAGATAATATTTTCAAGTCCTCTTATTGGACCAAGTGAAATGGTTTTCATTGAGTTCAAGATCCATCAAAATAGTTTGAGTAATGAACTTAGCTAAGTTGTCCATTTCAGCTATGTGATCTAGGAGATCTTCCTCATTTTTTAGTATTGTGAGAGCGGATAGATGAAATCTCCCATGAGTAACTAGTTTCCTGTCTAGAGTAGGAGTTTTTGGAAATTTTATAGATCCTTTGAAAGCTATCTTTCTTCCATGAAGAGTATTGGGTGCATAGTATAACCAAAAACATCCAATGACTTTATTTGTCAGGAATTTGAAAGGATAGGGATCATCTGGGAATGAGAATTAGAGAATGAGATTACTTACTAATTAACTTATTAGGGTCCTAGAATACCACCATACCTCCTGAAGGCACCTCTTGAATCTACAGCAGCCCAATCAGCCTTTTCCCAAACTTTCTTACAACATTATTTTAAGTTATCAGAGCTCATTTTAGTTTCTTGAATGGCCATAATAGTAGGGTTACAAATTCTTCTCAAGTCTTTGAGCGTGTGTTGTTTTCCACTACCATTAAGGCCTCTTATATTCCAAGAAACAATCTTCATTAAAATATATGAGGAGAGGAGTGGACCAAGTGGTCCAAGGAAGATTACGTGCCATCAACCAATGTTTTGTTGATATCCCTTTTTCTTTGATCGTTTTTAGAGGGTCTACCTTTTTTGGTATTAGCACCTATAATTAATTTTCTAATAGAGGATCTAGTCACCCTTGAGATGGAATCAACCCAACTACCTGGAGATTTCTTTTTGTCAAAAAACCAGGCATCTGGTATATTTTCGTACCCTTTATATTTATTTTTCTACAAACCAGAGTAAACTTAAGAGAGTTTGTGGAATCCTTCAAAACAAGACTCAAAACTGGGGTGAGTTCCCCATCCTCCTTATCAAGGTTGGGGGACTTCAGCCGTCCTTCAATAATCTACTTAATGGAAGGAAAGCCATATTATTGAATATAGACTTGGAGGATGAAAATGTTCTCGCCAAATACTTGGGGAGTGTTGAGTACGATGCCAATATGGGAACCTAACTAATAACTATAAAAATTAGTTTTAGTTGTGTTTAACATTTTTAGGAGATTTATTTGAGTTATTTTTTAGAGATTTTTTTTGTTATGCGAATTTATTTTTTAAACATCTTCTATTTTTAGAGTAGGAATGCTAGTTAGAGTGAAATTAATTGGATGTGAACTTAAATAAGTTTAAATCATTATCCATTCATCCCCGCAATATGTGGTGTCATTTATATGTGTAGATGAGTATATTTCGTCTTATTTTAGTCCATTTCTATTTTCAGGAGAGTTTGGCATGCCTAGTTTGACTAGTGTGCATGATGGGAGTGCATGTGTCACTTAAACTAATAATGAATTCTTGCACGTTGAACATATATTATTATTTGACGATTCTTTTCATATTGAGTCTACTTTTAGTCATCTTTAGTTCTCTAAAGACTTCTTATTTTTAATATTTAACTTGTCATGCAAAGATAAGCAAGTCTTGTTGTAATGTTAATTGAATAAGCAATATGGGGTGATTTTTTCCAAGTGGATATGATTTTTTCATCGAATGTATCTCTAAATTTATTTGTAATCATTTTTAGAGAATACCAACAAGTTTGGGATTCATTATTACAAGTTATTCAACATATATTTTGTCATCAATCTCGCTTACAATATATTAGTTTAAAAGCTAGATATTTTGGGCAAGATTGGATTATCAATGACTTCATTCAAAAGGGTATTTTAGATATATTTATACTCCATCCATACATGTTAAACCTTGGGGATTGCATACTCATTTCAACAAGAGGGTGATCTCTGCAAATCTAAAGGACCTCAATGAAGCTTGTGTGTAAACATACTATATAAAATATGGGAAGATACAAGGAGATGGAGAGTCAAATCCAAAACAACCCACAACCCAACTGTTATCCCAAATTCAAACCCCCGGAAAATTTGGTCAAGAAAACCCCGCACATAGAGAAAATATGAAGGGAAAATGTTTTGGACCTACGAGCTCACATTCCAGAATGAGGCAAAGGAAAAAGTTAAAGTTTGAACCTGAGTCAAAGCAAAAGCAGGGAGTTGGAGGAAAAGGTGAAAAATTTTGTTTTGACAAAAAAGGCACAGAGACAAAAGGTGAAACGCATTCCCCAGCCAACAAAAGGGTGCCACTTGTCCAAGCGAAGCAGTGGGGCCGCGCAAGTTTTCTGGATTTTTTTGATTCTCACAGAAAGGGCAAAAGCTAAACTGTAGGCCCGATTTTTGGTCCAATCTCGCTGCCATGCGTCCCATATCAAAAGGGGACCCTTTTTTTAGTTTTTTTCCCACCCTCCTGTACAAACTTCGAAGGGGCTTTCTCCGGAGGGCCATCTCAAGTCCGCAAGTCCCACAACTTGAGAGATGGTCCCATGTTATGCAAATCACACAAAATGACCATGCCTTAGAAAAGTAGATCCATAACTCATTTGGGGGTGCTGTGATTTCACATTAACAGTTTTGGCACACCCAGTGGGACAGGTCTGAAGCACCTTACCACTTCACTTCATTAGGTTCGATGTGCTCTTGATGAATATTTCAACCTTTGGGGGCACTTTCAAGCACATCTGGTGACTCCATCTGGTCAACAACCCATCCTCTGAGTTGCAGACCTTCCCATCCATTTCCACCCATTATTTCTTCCATCTCCTTCATTTTCTCCCATTCCATGAGGTTGTGCAATCATGACTTCATTCCCACCATGGAATTCACATTTACAGCAACAACAATACAGTCCACCTCCAATGTATTTCCCAACTCCTCCAGATCAACATTATAATCAGATCCAGGACCATTATGCTTACCCATATGAGCAGAGTCAAAGTCAGTTTGGCCATGGAGCTTATCAGGAACAAGGGGATGCATATGATGGCAATAGTTATGTAGAGGATGCTGGTCTACTGGAGAAAATTCAAAAAATGGAGGCTGGCATGGTTCAATTAAGGGCAACAACTCAAATGTGGGCTTTTAGAATTGGTTGCAGGGCACCTTGTCCATGGGAAGGCCCTTTTCTAAGACATTACAACCCTCAAAAGAAGCTTGACTTCATGGTTGAAGTGTTTCCTCAGCTTACACAGTGGGCTGAGGGGATCGGGGCTTACGAGCAAAGTGCGGGACAACCTTGTCAATGGGTAAGTCAATCACCAGCTCCTTGCCTTTCATTTTCTCTTCCTTAGTCTTTATCATGTCAACATGATCAAGAGTCGAGCTTCCCAGTTGTTGCCCCAAGTGTTGATTTCATTTCTCCATTCCCTAGTCTTCCACCCCACCTCAATTTCTCTGCCCTTTTCCCTCCCAAATCTAGTCCCCCTCTACAAGAGCCAAAAGAAATGCCTTCCCCTCCACCACAAATAAGGAAACAACTAGTGGAGACCCCACCCACCACTCCTCTTGCTTTCCCAAGTCCATGTTGGGAAGAGACTCAAGAATCTAGTCAAGGAGAACATCAAACAGAGGAACCCAACAGAGAAGAAATGATAGAAAATCTAAAGAGTTGGGCTGCTAAATTTGAGTTTTGAAAGGTTCCCTTGTTGGTTAAGCCTATGGAGGAGGCTGAGGTCAAGCCACAAGTGGTGGAAGCTCCAGCTACAACACAAGCAGGGGAAGAAGGAGTTACTCCTAATCCAAAAGAAGAGGAGTACATTCCGGTTGTGGAGGAGGACCATACAGTTTTAGAGGCTCTAAGTGTAGAGTAGGCCACAGAAGAACCTTCAGTTCTTCCTCCCACTTCATCCCCTTCAAGCTCTGATGTCGAAAAAGAGTTTGAGCTTTCAAAATTCATGTTTGAAGATGAGGGGAACCATGGTGAGAAAATTATAGATTCGAAGGACACCATGGAGGAGGTCGGACACACGTAGCAGGACAACGAGGAGGTAGATTATCTATCTGACTTAGAGGATTGTCTTGATGGAGAGGAGCCTGAGGAGATTACATCATTTTCTCCTTCATCCATCTTCCACACACATGATCCTACTGACATGGAGGAGAACATTCAGGAACAACAACCTACACTTCATAACAATCCTCTGGAACCAAGGTTGGAAGATCTTGATCTTCCATGTTCTTCAAAGGTAAAAGAGAAAGAGAAAAGGTAAAAGGATGTCATCATCTCTCTCACATCATCCACCCAAGAAGGTCCACAAGAAAACTCCATTCTTGGAGTTAAAACTCAGAACAAAGGGTATATTCAAAGGATCAGACTGTGCCCAATCAGGTACTTGGCTTCATTGGAGCCAAAGGAGAAACCAAAACTAGTCATGCCTACTTCAGGGCATGAGGATGAGCATCAAAGTACCAAGGGTCACCATCAACACCTCCAGAAGTCCGATGTAAGTCATCTTGAGGACTTATTTCCCATTAATGTTGATACATTGATGATTTGGGTGGAGGGCCGGCTTATTGTCAGTTTTTCACTCATCCAACCAGACATGTTCAGTGCCAAATCAGTTGTATGGCTGCCATTTTTTAGAAAGGGAAGCCACTTCTCCCTTCCTGTAGAAGGCTTTGTTTAGCATTCTTTCTCTCTGGTTAGTGTAGGAGTAGGAGTAGACTTTATTTTCAGCAGAAGAAGTGCTTTTGCACACTTTGCATATCCCACTTGGGGTATGTGTGATTTTCAGTTTGTACATAGTTTTTGGTGTTGTTGTTTTGCTCTTGCACAATGCATTGTAGTGGTTTTTGGCGAAGATCAACTTTAAGTTTTAGTGGGTTTCTAAATGGATCAGAGGTCATATTTTCAAAGTTCAGATTAGAATCGGTTTATAAGGCTGGACTCCATGCGTAATGGATGCTTCAAGACCATGGGTCTCTTCATCGAGCATGTAGATGTCCCCATGAGTTGCCAAATTGTTATCCCAAATTCACCCCCCCGACAAATTTGGTTAAGACAACCCCACACATAGAGAAAATATGAAGGGAAAACGTTTCAAACCTATGAGCTCACATTCCAGAACGAGGTAAAGGAAAAAGTCAAATTTTGAACCTGAGTCAAAGCCAAAGCAAGAAGTTGGAGGAAAAGGTGAAATTTTTCCTTTTGTCAAAAAGGCACAGAGACAAAAGGTGAAACGCATTCCCCAGCCAACAAAAGGGTTCCACGTGTCCAAGCAGAGCAATGGGGCCACGTGAGTTTTCTGGATTTTTTGATTCTCATGGAAAGGGAAAAAGATAAATCGTAGGCCCGATTTTTGGTCCAATCTAGCTACCACGCGTCCCATATCAAAAGGGGACCCGTTTTTTAGTTGTTTTCCCACCCTCCTGTACGGACCCGATACAAACTTCAAAGGGGCATATCTTTCAACTTAGGGCTCAAAATATTACAAATATAATGCCGTTGAAAAGATCTCGGCCTTTCCCACACCATGGAGGTCTGAAACTTTAATTTCGAGGAGGTTAGGTGAAGAAAAATGGAGGAAATGTCTTCGAGCCTTCAATGCAGGATCCATCTATCTCAACAACCAAATCGGATTCAATCTGTTTCCACCTTTTCCTCTTCTTTCAAGGCACCAAACCAAGGATTGATGCAGTAAAGACAGATTTGGGGGTAGATTTTATCAGAAGCATTAACAGCAGTGGTTGAGCTTCAACCCACTTTTCCCGCTTCCTTCTCTCTTTGTTCTCTCCGATCAAATCTATAAATACGGGGGTAGTATTCATTGTAAAAGTTGTTCATTCTTCTTCTCTGCCTCCCCTCTTCTTTTCTTCCCTAGGGTCGAAAATGGAGTCTGAACCTCCTTTTCACGGCTCTGTAATGGAATTATATTGCCTCTTGCCCACTAACAATGTATTGTGTGAACTTTTGGAGCAATAAAATTTTTTTTGTGATGCATTTGTCCATCCTTTGCTTATTTTATTGTCTCTCCTCACCTCTCGTCGTTGCAGGGTATACTATACATATTCAGATGTTTGTTGCGGGTCTTGGGAACTGTGTTTAATGGGTTTTGAAGTGGTGTTATGTGTAAAATCTATCTTTGGTCTGTGGTGCATCTTGTCCACCCTCTCCTCTGCTCACCTCTCTCCACTTCAGGTAGCTGAGATTGTGATAAAAACTTCCCTTTTCTTGGTGTTATCACCTCGTTAGCATAGGATTTCCCTCTTTATGCACTTTCTCTCTCCCTGTCTCCTTGGAATTGTTAGATTAGGAGTAGATAGTCACATTTCCTTCCTTAGAAGTAGTTTAGCATTAGGATCAGGAAGAAGAAGTGGGCTTTCTCTAGAGGGCCATCTCAAGTCTACAAGTCCCATAGCTTGAGAGATGGTCCCATGTTATGCAAATCACACCAAATGACCATGCCTTAGAAAAGTAGATCCATAACTCATTTGGGGGTGTTGTGATTTTGCATTAACACCAACCCAAGAAAGAGAAAAACCAACCAAACAAGAAGGGTAATGAAGGGTAAGAAGGTTACCGCCTCTTTAAACACTTGTAAGGATCCCAAGTTTTTTATAAACAATGTGATATTAACGAACATACTAATGTTGCATGTTGGAAGATATATCTAGAGTTGCACCCAAATAAATGTTCTAAGGACTCTAATAAGTTCATGACAACTTTGAAGACCAAGGATAAGGTTGATATCGAGGATAATTTTGATGTAGATGAGAGAATGGGATGCACCACCACCGATGTGTACAACTAGTGAAAAGAAAAAACAAGTAAGTTATCCCAAATCAAGAAATTTAAGGTAAATGCATTAGTTGATATTGGTTGTTAATCTAATTTAATTTCTGATGCAGCTGTGAGAAATCTCAATTTTGATACTTATGAACATCCACATCCTATATCCTAGGATGAGTGACAAAGGGTGTAGAAATTTAGGTTACTAGAATATGTAAATTCGAGTTTGGCATTAAATATCAAATTATTGATGTATTATAAGTCGATCTGATTCCACTTGATGCATTTGATGTGATTTTTTAAAGTCCTTAGTTATATGTTAGGGATACCATATTCATGAGGAGAGGTGATAAATATAGATGGGTTAAGGATGGAATAAACTAAAACATTAAGAAACACCAAAGCTAGCCTAATTTGGTCCTTGTAAGTGCTAACTAAACAAAAAGACTAATTCAGGAAAATCATAATCAGTTTTGTTTAATTTTGTCGAAAAATAAAAAATGGATAGGATGGGAATTTTAGAGGTTTCTAACCAGTAATTAAAGGGTTTGGATAACATAATGTAGTCTTTTCAGGAAGCGATCTAGAGGATCCTCACCGAGAAACACCGATCTATGATCTTCTCATAATAAGTTGTAGTCAGTTCTAAGGCGTGGAGAAAAATTAGATTATTTCGTCGATATCTTTTTTGCAGGAAACGGAGCTCATTTGCAAAAGTTATGGACCACTGAAATTTTTGGGCAACTAGAAAAATCTGGGACTACATGCAAGTTGGATGGATGCACGCTCGCCAAGTGAATCAATGGGATTGTGACACATGGAAAGTGTAGGTGATGGAGCAAAATTTGGGTTTGGAACACTGGTCTTGGACACTCATACACGGACAGGTGTACCCCGTTATTTACTGGCTGGGGGCCCTCGGCTAGGTTTGACACACTCAATTATGGAGGGGTGTCTTGGCCTCCTTCACTTCACATTGCATATCATCAGAGCTCTTGCATAGATGTATCAATAATGTGCTATACACCATACATGTGGGACTAACTAATCAATTAGTGTAATTAAATATTGCAACAAATTCTTTTTTATTCCCATTAATATAGGTCAAATCCAATTCATTTCATTTAAACTTCCAATTGTAAACGCATATTTTCCAAAATTACATATATTAAAATACCCATGCCTAAATACTTGCCAACCCACACTCCTAATCTTGTTTGTAAGAAATGGAGCTTGTTTGCAAAAGTTATGGCCCGCTGAAATTTTTGGACAACTAGCAAAATCTGGGACTGCATGCAAGTTGGATGGATGCACGCTCGCCAAGTGGATCAATGGGATTGTGACACATGAAAAATGTAGGTGATGGAGCAAAATTTGGGTTTGGAACACCGGTCTTGGACACTCGTACATGGACAGGTGTACCCCACTATTTACTGGCTAGGGGCCCTCAACTAGATTTGACACACTCAATTATGGAGGGATGTCTTGGCCTCCTTCACTTCACATTACATATCATCAGAGATCTTGCATATATGTATCAATAATGTGCTATACACCATACATGTGGTACTAACTAATCAATTAGTGCAATTAAATATTGTAACTAATTCTTTTTTATTCCCATTAATATAGGTCAAATCCAACTCATTTCATTTAAACTTCCAACTATAAACACATGTTTTCCAAACTGCCATATATTAAAATACCTATGCATAAATACTTGCCAACTCACACCCCTAATCTCTCCAACATCCACACATTCACCCACTTTGAGCACCCCATCCTTGGGGATAAGATGGCTCTTACGCTAATTAATACATACACCACCCACCTATATATATGCCTTCTTGTTTTCACGCCCAACAAATGTGAGATCTTATCCCAATAGAAAATGCACCCCACAAGGAGTGGGATTTGAACCTGGGCCACTTAGGTAAAATGATAGGTGCCCAACCATTACACCCAGATCTGTGAAGTAGTATCAAAGGGGCTTAGTTGTATATGAAGGGACATTGGAAGGTGACTATGATATTGTTTTGCTCATAACTTGAGATAGAGAAGGAATTTTGAGGTGATGTAAAAAGTGACTCCTATTATTTTTAGTAGAGGAACATGATGAGAAGAATATATTCTTGTATAAATCTTTGTAAAGATTTATTTTCAAGATTTTAATAGATCAGTCCCATTCAACCGGACCTGGAGACATAGGCCACAAGTGTCGAACTCCGTTATCAATTATTGTGTCAAATTATTGGCGATTCATCTATTTACTTTCTGATTTTACATAGTAATTTCAGTTTTAATTCTTTTATTAAAAATACAAAAGGATATAATGCTCAATTTAAGTCAAAAAAATCAATACAAATAAAAATATATGGTTTATACAATTGCTAGTTAAAATTGATTTTTAGATCACTGGTATCAGAGTTGGTTTTGACTAGTTTTTGGTTTAGATTGACGGTTTTTGGATTGCAAGTTATGTGTTGGATGTTAACAAGGTCTCGATCTAAGAAGGGTGAAGGAGAGTCAGTTGAAGGAAATCCCAAAATTGGTACTAGACGGTCTCGAAGTCCTACAATGATGGATCGAGAGGAAGAAAACTTTTGTCAATCATTCCTACAAATGAAGGAAATGTTGGAGGAAATGTACCAAGATAGACAAATAGAAAAGGGAACTAGAGAAGGTAAAAAAGAAGATAGCTCTAGTTATAATATTCTTAAAGGGGAACCTCTAAAATCTAATTTTCCTTTATTAAAGTTAGATATTAAGTTTGAATTGCCAATGTATATTGGAGAGCTAAATTCAGATAAGTTGGATAATTGGATCCATCAGATAGAAGTATATTGCAGGGTTCAGAGAATTGGGGATAATGAAGCAAAGATTCATTTAGCAACTCTTCAAATGGGTGGCACAACACTCATTTGGTGGGAGAGTAAGCTTCAGGAAGTGGAAGAAACCAAAGGTAAAGCAATCACTTCTTGGTCTAAATTTGTTTCAAGTCTTAGGCAACAATTTTATCCTCTTGGTTATAAGCAACAAGCTATGACAGATTGGAAAACATTAAGATAAGCTAAGGGACAAAGTGTTCAAGACTACACACATGAATTTAGGAAAAGGGCACTAATTTTGGGAATTTCCCTAAACACAGAAGAAACATTGCTTAAATATATTGGTGGATTGCATAGTTACCTAAGACATATGATTCTTGTTTTAGGTCCTACTAATCTTGATGCTTTGTGTGTTCCAAAAACCCATTTGGAAGCACGAGGGAAAATGACAAAGGAGTCCTCTTCCTCTTCTTTTAAACAAAATAACAAGCAATCTAAATGAAAAGGTTCGAAAGAACAAGGAAAAGGAAAGGGTAAGCATAAGACAAACTCTACTATTAAAAAGGAAGATGAAAAACCATTTTGCAATCATTGTAAAAAGAACCATGATGACTCTAAATGTTGTAAATTACATCTTGAAATGAAGCCTAAATGGATGGTTAAGAAAGGAAAGGAAAAGAAAACAAACATTGTTGTTCATGATCTTGGGTCAGATTCAGGTGATGAAACCAAGATCATAGCTATGAGTTTTCAAGGTAAATCAACTCTTTCAATTTCCAACAATAGTACTTCAAATGTTGCATCTTCTTCTAGTAAAAAAACTATACATGATGATAAGAAAAGGAATGAGCTTTTCCACATTAGAGTAATTTCAAAGCATATGAAAAATTGATACTCTTTTTATAGTGGATCTCAAGCTAATATAATTTCTGAGGAGGTTTTAAAGAAATTAGGACTCAAAACTAATCCACATCCTTAGCCTTATCCACTGGGTTGGGTTTGCGATGATGCGAAACTACAGGTAACTAAAACTTGTACTTTTAGATTTGCCATTACAGACAAGTTTATAGATGAGTTTGAATTAGATGTATTCCTTTGGATATTTGTGGGGTGGTTTTGGGAAGTCCTTACTTGTATGATCGTAAAACAATCTTCTATAGGGAAGAAAATAAATATTTACTTGTAAAGGATGGAATTGAGTTTATTGTTAGAGCTCGCCGTGAAAAGAATAATCTATCCTTGGTGATTATAGGGCAAATGAAAAGTCTTGTAAACTCAAGAAAAAGTTTTGTACTCATGGTGGTCAAAGCCAAAGAGAAAGAACATGAGATGGATTTTGAGGATTGTGATCTGAAACATAAGAATGAATTGGTAAAAATTATTTCTAATTTTGATGATGTTTTTCAGGATCCACAAGGTCTACCTCCTAAAATATGGGTTCAGCATGAGATACATTGGCTTCAGGATGTACCTCTTCCCAATATCAGAATGTATAGGTTGTCAGTAGTAGAGAATGAGGAAATCAAGAGACAGGTAATGGAACTTTTGGCTCAATGTATAATTTTTCCAAGTACATCCCCATGTGGTTCACCAAATATATTGGTTTCTAAAAAGGATGGCACTTGGAGAATGTGTGTTGATTTTTGTGCTTTAAACAAGATTACAGTAACGAATCGTTACCCTTTTCCTAGAATAGATGATTTAGTGGATCAATTAAAGAGTGTAATTTATTTCACTAAGTTATATTTAAGAAGTGGTTATCACCAGGTAAGAATTGCAGAAGGTGATGTTTGGAAAATTACTTTTAAAATGAAATAGGGATTGTTTGAATGGTTAGTGACGCCTTTTGGATTGTGCAATGCACCTACAACATTCATGAGAGTTGTGAACGATATCTTTAGACCATTCATTGATAATTTTGTTATTTAGATGATATTCTTGTTTTCAGTAAGTCATGGGATGAACATGTTAAACACATCCAAAAATTCTTAAATGCATTAAGGAGAGAGAAATTGTATTTGAAGATGTCAAAATGTGAATTTGGAAAAACATCTTTAATTTACTTGGGTTATGTTGTAGGAAATGGAGAATTGAGAATTGATCCTACAAAATAGAGGTTATTGTGAAATGGCCTAGAGCCACTAATGTGACAGAAGTAAGGAGTTTTCTAGGTGCAGTTCAGTACTGGAGGAAATTCATTTCTAACTTCTAATATATTACATCTCCTCTGCATACTTTGACAAGTATTAAACATATCTTTCAATGGGGAGGAAAACAACAGAAAGCCTTTGACACACTAAAAGAGAAGATAAGTACCACTCTGATCTTGGCACTTCTATATTTATAGCATTCATTTGAGATTGAGACAGATGCTAGTGACTATGCAATGGGGGTAGTTTTGATGCATAACAAATGACCAGTGTGTTACCATTCAAAAACCTTTACAAGTGCAGTAAAAAACTAACCAACTTATGATAAAGAGTTGTATGCTTTGGTTCAAAGTGTTAAAAATTGAAAGAATTATTTAATGGGAAAAGAAACAATTATACACACTAACCATCAACCGCTTCAGTACTTACAAACACAAACCAAATTGCAGCAATCTAGACATTTCAGGTGGATGGGATTTTTGCAACAATTTCATCTTGTAATCAGGTATAAAAAAAGGTATTCAAAACAAGGTTGCTGACATGTTATCTAGACCACCAGTGGTAGTAGCATCTATTCTTTTGCAACATAGTTATTTGGCTCATGTTAGTTACAAGGAACAATATGTTAATGATGTTGATTTTAGAGAAGTGTATGAGGATCTATTAAGTCGGAAACAAGTAGGAGAAAAAGATTATCATTTTCATGAAGTATTGTTATATCATACTAGTAAACTTTGTATTCCAGAAAATGAACCTGTGCATATGATTAGGGAAACACATACTTCTCTTATTTCGAGGCATTTTGGTGTTAGTAAGATAGTTGCACATTTATAGAAATATTGTTATTGGTCTAGAATGCATGAACATGTAAACAAGTATATTAAGGGATGTGTTCTTTGTGCCACAAACAAGACAAGTAACAAGAAATTAGGACTTTACACTCCTCTTCCTATTCTGACAAGGCCTTGGGAAAGTGTTTCCATGGATTTTGTAGGAGGCTTGCCCATGACACAGAAGAAACATGATTACTTATATGTGGTAGTGGACAAATTTAGCAAAATGTGTGTGTTGGTTCCATGTACTAAACAAATAACTGGTGAGGGAACTACACATTTGTTTTTTCAGTTTCTTTGGGTTCACTTTGGATTACCTACTTCAATTATATATGATCAAGATTCTAGATTTCTTGGGGAATTTTGGTCAACATTGTGGGGGTTAATGGACACAAAACTGAAAAAGAGCACTACTTTTCATCCACAGGCCGATGGTCAAACAAAGGTTGTAAACCGCACAGTAGTACATTTGTTTAGGGGCTATTGTGGCAAACATCCTAAGTTATGGGTTGAACATCTATATTATGTGCAACATGCTTATAATCATGCCTTACATTCTTCTACTTAAAAGTCTCCATTTGAGACATGTTATGGATATCGGCCTGATTCTCCTTTAGATGTATATTACGGACATGAAATTGTTGTTAATGGTTTAAGTGATTCTGACAAGGCTAAAAGATTTGTGTAGAGAACACAAAAATTTCATCAGTATGTCCCTGAACAATTAGATAAAATTCAGGCTAAGTACAAAGCCAGACATGTTAAACATAGAACTGATCACAAGTTCAATTTTGGTGATTCAGTATGGCTTCACATCAGTAACGAAAGGTTGACAGGCGAAGGTATAAAATTGAAACCTATACGGTATGGTCTGTTCCAAATATTGGAAAAAAATGGTAATAACGCTTTCCGGTTAGATTTACCTCGTTATATGAAAATATACTCAATTGTAAATGTTAAGAATTTAAGATTGTATGAACCGCCTATGATCATTGATAACATAATGCCTTCCATTGATGATTTTTCTCCTAAGTATCTTGATGAGTTGCAGGAAGACATCATTTTGGACAGGAAGGTCAGAACTTCATGAAGGGGTGATATTGAGTATCTTTGTGTTGGGTTCAAAGGCATGCATCTGAACAAGGATAAATGGATGGAAACTGGAAAGGTAAGGGAGAAATTCCCTCACCTATTCACCAATTAAGTTGACTTTTGGGGTTCAAAAGTTTCTTAGTGGGGAGGAATGATCTAGAGGATCATCACCAAGAAACATCAATCTAAAATCTTCTCATAGTAAGTTGCAGTTAGTTCTAAGGAATGGAGAAAAATTAGACGATTCCATCGATATCTTGTTTGCAGGAAACGAAGCTCATTTACAAAAGTTATGGCTCGCTGAAATTTTCGGGCAACTGACAAAATCTAGGACTGCGTGCAAGCTGGATGGATGCACACTCACCAAGTGGATCAATGGGATTGTGACACATGGAAAATGTAGGTGATGGAGCAAAATTTGGGTTTGGAACACCAGTCTTGTACACTCATACACAAATAGGTGTACCCCACTATTTACTAGCCGGGGGCCCTTAGCTAGGTTTAACACACTCAATTCTGGAGGGGTGTCTTGGCCTCCTTCACTTCACATTACATGTCATCAGAGATCTTACATATATGTATCAATAATGTGCTATACACCATACATGTGGGACTAACTAATCAATTAGTGTAATTAAATATTGCAACTAATTCTTTTTTATTCCCATTAATATAGGTCAAATCCAACTCATTTCATTTTCCAACTGTAAATGCATATTTTCCAAACTGACATATATTAAAATACCCATGCATAAATACTTTCCAACTCACACCCCTAATATCTCCAACATCCACACATTCACCCACTTTGAGTGCCCCATCCTTGGGGATAAGATGGCTCTTAAGGCTATAAATACACATACCACCGACCTACATATGTCTTCTTGTTTCCATGCCCAACAAATGTGGGATCTTATCCTAATAGAAAATGTGCCCCACAAGGAGTGGGATTTGAACCTTGGCTGCTTGGGTAAAAGGATAGGCGCCCAACCATTACACCCAGAGCTGTGAAGTAGCTTAAAAGGGGCTTAGTTGTATATGAAGGGACATTGGAAGGTGACTATGATATTGTTTTGCTCATAACTTGAGCTAGAGAAGGAATTTTGAGGTGATGTAAAAAGTGACTCCTATTATTTTTGGAAGAGAAACGTGATGATAAGATCAAATTCTTGTAGAAATATTTGTAAAAAATTATTTTCAATATTTTAATAGATCGGTCATATTCAACCAGACCCGGAGACGTAGGCCACAAGTGCCAAACTTTGTTATCAATTCTTGTGTCAAATTGTTGGTGATTCATATTTGTACTTTATGATTTTACATAGAACTTTCAGTCAACATTGAGCTTTCCCAAAGTGTGGGACCTTTGCAAATGGGGAAAGCTCTCTAGAGAAGGCTGGTTCCTCTTCCTAAACTACCTACCACAAGCTATTCCAGTGCAGGAAAGCTAATCTAACCTAATCTAACTTCCAAGGAGACAAGGAGAGGAAGAAAACAAGGAAAAACAGAGCCTACACTAAAATGGTGATACACCAGAGAAGGAAAGTGTTGATTATCTATCAAAACTGCCATGGAACAAGAAGAGGTGAGCAATGGAAAGGATGGACAAGTGCATCACAGACCAAAGATGGATTTCACACAGAAAATGTTCCAAAACTCCATGAACACAGCTCCAAAACCTACAATGAACATCCAAACATGCACAAATACCCTGTAATGAAGAGAGGTAAGGAAAACAACAAAGAAAATGAGCCAAGGATGGACAAATGCATCACAAAAACATGTTTTTTATTGCTCAAAATTTACACAGTGCATCATTTCACGGGTAAGAGGAAAAAATGCCATTACAGAGTAGGGGAGGAGGTTCAAACTCCATTTTTGACCCTGGGGAAGAAAATAAGGGAGAGGCAGAGAAGAAGGATGAACAACCTTTTTTACAAAATGAGCCAAAACTGGCTTTTATCGCTCGAACAGAATGAAGGAAATGAGAAAACACGGGAAAATCAATTTTAAAACTCCAACCACAAACAAGATCCATTTAAAAAAAATGATGGGTTTCCCTCAAAAATCCATTTTTTGATGCATTGCCATGCTGGAGAAGAAAGAGGCCCATACTTCATCAATTTTGGTGGTTGGGGGTCGGTTCTGCATTTTTTCCCGTGCCATAGACATTTTCCCATTTTTCTCCCATCAAAATCCATCAAAATTTAAAATTGAAGGATCCATCATGTGGATAATTTCACCAGCTTTCCAATGATACCAAAATCATGAAAATCTGAGCTCTGGTGTGAAAGATATGCCCTCTGAAGATTTAGGGAAAAAATGGTACAAAATTAGGGCAAAATTCGGGTTCGCGGGGCCAAAACTTGACCTTTTTCCCTCTTTTTTCAAATTGGAAAAATTTCCCAAAAAATCTCCATGCCCCACTCCTCTGATGACACGTGTCAGCTTCTGGTTGATCCACGGGCTTCAAAACAACATTTTACCCCTTTTCCTGAAATTGGAAAATTTTCCAAAAATCCTCCACTGGCCCGACCTCCGCTGCTGATGTGGACACGTGGCACCTTCTGATTGGTGTGGAGATGGGTTCCATTTTTCACCTTTGCCTTTTATTTTTGACCAAAAAATTCCAAAATCCTCCTGGATTCCCCCCAACCCCTGATGAATGGACACGCCCTTTTGATTGGTCACGGGGATGCACTTCTATTTTTTCCTTTGACACATTTTTGACCAAATGCCATTTGAAGTTTCTGACGGGCCTTGACATGTGGCATCATTTCATTGGCTGCGGGCCTTAAGCAATTTTCATTTCCTTTGCGGGCTTGGGAGCGCAATTTTGACTTTTGCCCTTTTAGCCCAAAAGGCTAAGTGCTAATTTTCTCTTTGCCTCCACCAATTTCCTTCCTCCACTCCACCAAAAAGCCTCTTTGGCACAAAACTCTCCCAAGCTCCGCGGGCCCGCCTTAGGAAAATTTCCCCTCCAAACTCCGCCGAGCCATAACTCAAAAAATACAAGGAGTTAGGAGGACTTCTTTACCTTTCTGGAAAGGGGAAGAAAAATCCTATCTGATGAAGCCATTTCTAGAATCTTTTGAGTGCTTGCAATGTGTGAAAATTGAATTTGAAGCACAAGGAAGGAAAGAATGAAGGCAAGTTAGCCAAAATAAGCAGGGGCTCATTTTGGATAACAATTTTGGTGACTCAGAGGGGTCATCTACCTGCTAGATGAATGATCAGTGGCCTTTTGAAGCATCCATTGGGCATGGAGTCAAGCCTGATAACCAATTCTGATCTGAACTATGAAAATCTTGACCTCTGAGCCACTTGGAAACCCACTGAAACTTGGAGTTGATCTTCACCAAAAGCCACTGAAATGCACTGTGCAAGAGCAACCAAAACAACACCAAAAACTATGTACAAAATTGGAAATCATACATACCCCAAGTGGGATATGTAGAGTGTGCACAAGCACTTCTTCTGCTGAAAGCAAACCTACCTACTCTACTCTAACAAGAGCAAAGGGAGCTCAAACAAAGCCTGCAACTGGTTGTGGAGAAATAGCTTCCTTTCTTCAAAATTGGCAGCCATGCAACTGATTTGGCACTGAACATGGCTGGTTGGATGAGTGGAAAATCAACAAGAAGTTGTTCTTCTACCCAAATTAGCAAGGTGTCAACTGAAAACAAATTAAATACCTCTTTTAGTTGCTCTGCATTTGGATTGTAGAGGTATTGCAGCTGATCCTTGGTACTTTGAAGCTCATACTCATGCTTAGAAGTAAGCATGACTGGTTGGAAACTCCTCCTTTGGCTCCAATGAAGCCAAATACCTTATTGGGAAAGGTCTGATCCTTTGATATGCCCATAGCTCTGATTTTCAACTCCAAAAATGGAGTCCTCTTGTAGACCTTCTTGGGTGAATGGTGTGGAAGAAATGGTGGAAGTTCTTCTGCTCTTTCTCTTCTTCCTCTTCCAGTGAAGAAAATGGAAGATTAATATCCTCCAACCTTGATTCCAAAGAGCTGCTATAAAGTGCAGGCTGCTGCAATTGAAAGTTCTCCTCCATGACAATAGGTTCTTGTGTTTGGAAGATGGATGATGAAGGAGAAAACAATGTGATTTCAACTGGTTCCTCTCCATCAAAACAATCCTCCAAATTTGAAAGATAAACTACCTCTTTGTTGTCCTGCTGCAAATGTTCAACCTCTTCCATGGTGTTCTCTTGATCTGCAACTTGATCACCATGGTTATCTTCATCTCAAACATGAATTTTGAAAGATAAAACTCTTCTTCAAATTTAGAGCTTGAAGAGAATGAAGTAGAAGGAAGAACTGAAGGTTCTTCTATAGCTTGATCCTCACTTGGAGCCTCTGAAACTATATGGTCCTCCTCCATCATGGAATTCATCAATAAAATCAGGCCCTTCAAATGAAAGCAAAAAATCTTCAAATGATGCTATGAGCTTCTTCATTGAGTTTCAACATCTGATTTGATCTCTTCCATTTGCTCCTCTTCAATGGGACTTGGAGCTGATTTGTTCTTTCCTCTTCCATGGCTGATTGTGCAACTTCTATTGGATCAACATCTTCTTCAAATAGAGTGCCAACATGGACACTACACTCTGAACAAACTTGATGACTGGTCTTCTTGCTTCTCTGCTGCTATAAAATCAGCCTTGGCCACCACTTGTTCTTCAACCTTTACCTTCTCTGTAGCCTTAACCATCAAGGGGATCTTTGTTATCCCAAATTTGAGAGCCCAACTCTTCAGATTATCTGTCATTTCTTTTTGTTGGGCTCCTCTTCTTGTTGTTCCTTGACTGGTTTTCTTTTTATCTTCCCAACATGGATTTGGGAAAGCAAGAGGAGGGGTGGGTTGTGACTCAACTAGTTTTGCAATTATTTGTGGTGGTGGGGGAGGTGGAACTTCTTGTTTCTTTGGAGGGGATGACTGTTTGGAAGGGAAAAGGACAGAAGAATTGAGATGAGGTGGAAGACTAGGGGATGGAGAAATGGAATCAACACTTGGGGCAGCATTCAATGGGAAGCTTGGAAATTGAAGCCCAAATTGAGATGGTGCTGCTTGAGGAATGGAAAGAGAAAAACTAGATGATGGTGTAGAACTTACCCATTGACAAGGTTGCTCAGCACCAAATTCATAGGCCTCTATCTCTTCAGTCCATTGTGCAAGTTGGGGCAGCATCTCCACCATGAAGTCCAGCTTCTCCTGAGGGCTGAAGTGTCTTGGAAAAGGGCCAACCCATGGACAAGGTGCCCTGCAACCAATTCTGAAAGCCTCCATTTGAGCTTGAGCTCTTGATTGCACCATGCCAATCTCCATTTTTTGGATCTTCTCCAACAGACCAACATCTTGCATTTGATTGCTATCATTGCATGCATACCCTTGCTCTTGATATGTTTCATAACCAAACTGATTTTGGTATTGCTCATATGGGTAAGCATGATGATTTTGAATTTGTTCAAAATGCTGATTTGAAGGAGTTGTAAAACATATTGGAGGTGGAATGTATTGTTGCTGTTGTAAATGTGAATTCCATGATGGAAATGAAGTCATGATTGCACAACTTCATGGAATGGAAAAGAGTGAAAGATATGGAAAGAAGAATGAATGAAAAAATAATGGAAATGAATGAAAAGGAAGGTCTGTAACTTCAGAGATGGGTTGTTGATCAGATGGAGTTGCCAGATGTGTTTGCAAGTGCCTCCAAAGGCTGAAATTTTCACAGGAACACATCAACCTACAAAAAATGAAGTGGAAGACCTCTTGGGTCCCACCGGGCATGCCAAAACTGTTAGTGGCACATGGTGGTGTAAGATTTGTTGTTTTTTGCATGAGACACTAAGAGAAGATGAAATATCTAACCCCAGTGTCCCACTGGGTGTGCCAAAACTGTTAGTGCAAATTCACAGCACCCCCAAATGAGTTATGGATCTACTTTTCTAAGGCAAAGTCATTTGGTGTGATTGCACAACATTGAGCTTTCCCAAAGTGTGGGACCTTTGCAAATGGGGAAAGCTCTCCAGAGAAGGTTGGTTCCTCTTCCTAAACTACCTGCCACAAGCTATTCCAGTGCAGGAAAGCTAATCTAACCTAATCTAACTTCCAAGGAGACAAGGAGAGGAAGAAAACAAGGAAAAATAGAGCCTACACTAAAATGGTGATACACCAGAGAAGGAAAGTGTTGATTATCTATCAAAACTGCCATGGAACAAGAAGAGGTGAGCAATGGAAAGGATGGACAAGTGCATCACAGACCAAAGATGGATTTCACACAGAAAATGTTCCAAAACTCCATGAACACAGCTCCAAAACCTGCAATGAACATCCAAACATGCACAAATACCCTGTAATGAAGAGAGGTAAGGAAAACAACAAAGAAAATGAGCCAAGGATGGACAAATGCATCACAAAAACACATTTTTTATTGCTCAGAATTTACACAGTGCATCATTTCATGGGTAAGAGGAAAAAATGCCATTACAGAGTAGGGGAGGAGGTTCAAACTCCATTTTCAACCCTGGGGAAGAAAATAAGGGAGAGGCAGAGAAGAAGGATGAACAACCTTTTTCAAAATGAGCCAAAACTGGCTTTTATCGCTCGAACAGAATGAAGGAAATGAGAAAACATGGGAAAATTGATTTTAAAACTCCAACCACTGACAAGATCCATTTAAAAGCCTAGCAATTGATGGCACCCTCAAAAATCCATTTTTTGATGCATTGCTGCTGGAGAAGAAAGAGGCCCATACTTCATTAATTTTGGTGGTTGGGGTCATTTTCTACATTTTTTACATGCCAGAGACATTTTCCCATTTTTCTCCCATAAAACTCCATCAAAATTTAAAATTGAGGGGTCCATCATGTAGAGAATTTCAACAGCTTTCCAATGATACCAAAATCATGAAAATCTGAGCTCTGGTGCGAAAGATATGCCCCTCTGAAGATTTAGGGCAAAAATGGCAAAATTAGGTCAAAATTGGGGTTCGCGGGCCAAAACTTTGACCTTTTTCCCCTTTTTTCAAATTGGGAAAATTTTCCAAAAATATCTCATGCCCTTGCCTCTCCAATGACACGTGGCACCTTCTGGTTGATCCATGGCTTCAAAACAACATTCTGCCCCTTTTTCACAAAAAAGGGAAAATTTTCCCAAAATCCTCCAGCCCGACCCCGCTGCTGATGTGGACACGTGGCACCTTCTGATTGGTGTGGAGATGCGGTTCCATTTTTTCCTTTTGTTTTTTATGGTTTTGCCAAAAAACCAAAAATCCTCCAACCCCCCGACTCCCGCTGATGACTTGGACACGTGGCATCTTTTGATTGGTGCGGGATGCCTTCCATTTTTTCCTTTCACATTTTGACCAAACTCCAAAAAACTTAGAAGTCCCTCCTGATGCCGCCGCTCCACCTTGACACGTGGCATCATTTCATTGGCTGCGGGCCTTAAGCAATTTTGTTTCGTTCTCCTTTGCGGGCTTGGGAGCACAAATGAATTTTGCACTTTTAGCCCAAAAAGTGCTAAGTTCTCAATTTCTTCCTCCGCTCCACCAGCCTGAGCCTCTTTGGCACAAAACTCTCCCAAGCTCCACGGGCCCGCCTTGGGAAAATTTCCCCTCCAAACTCCGCCGAGCCATAACTCAAAAAATACAAGGAGTTAGGAGGACTTCTTTACCTTTCTGGAAAGGGGAAGAAAAATCCTATCTGATGAAGCCATTTCCAGAATCTTTTGAGTGCTTGCAATGTGTGAAAATTGAATTTGAAGCACAAGGAAGGAAATAATGAAGGGGACTAACTTTAACATGCCAAACATTTTATAAAGTCAGATATGAAATCTAGGTATCACCAAATTTAGATGGAGGAGGATGATATATGGAATAATGTCTTCAAGCAAAGAAAGTTTTGTATAAGTGGTTAGTATTTCCATTTAGTTTATATAATGCACATGTTATATTTAAGAGATTAGTGAATGATGTATTGTAGTCATTTATAAATACATGTGTCATTGTATATTTAAATGATATTCTAATTTTTAGTGCCACATGGGAATTACATATAAATCATTTGCAATGAGTTTTGCAAGTTCTACAGGAGTAATAATTGTGTAACATAAAGAAATTTGAATTTTTTAAACAATCATTGGTTTATCTTGGGCATTTGGTTAGAGGAGGTGAACTATGAGTGGATCCCACCAAGGTCGAAGCCGTTAAAAAATAGACTACACCAAGGATTTTCATAGATAATATGAGTTTTCTAGGGGCAATACAATATATAAGGAATTTCATACTAGGATTATCTACTATTGCAACACAACTACATGCAGTTGCAACTAAAGGTAAAAAAAAATTATTGGAGTGAGGAACACAATGAAGCATTTAAAATTTTAAAGTAAAATATTAGCCATGCTCTAGTACTTACTCTTCATAGCTTACAACAACCATTTGAAGTTGAGACTAGTACTAGTGAATGAACTACGGGGCAATGCTATTATATGGAGGTAAGCTAGTTTGTTATCATTTTGAAACTTTTACTTCAATAGTTAGAGAATATTCAATTTATGATAAATAAATATATGCGTTATTTTAGAGAATAAAGGAAAGGAAACATTATTTGTTAGTAAAGAAACTATAATGCATACTGATCATAAACCCCTCTAATATTAACAAACATAATATAAGTTGCAATAACCAAAAAACTACAAATGGATGGGATTTCTCCAACAATTTCATCTAGTGATCAAATATTAGAAAGTTAGAACAAATGTGATGGTAGACACGTTGTTGAGGTTTCCTATGAAAAAAATATCTTAGCTTTGGCCGCTATCTCCACCTAGATGCCTTCATGAAGTATGCTTATGGATAATCCTATGCTTAATATGTAAATTTTAGAGTGACATTATAACACTTATAGTCCAACGGGTTAAAAAAGAAGGCATGGATGGATGTTTATTTCAAGGATGGGCTCCTTTTTTGGTGGGGAGAAAAGGGGAGAAAGAATTTTACTAATGAGGGAGGCACATACCTTTAAAGTATCAACCATTTTGAAGTTGGAAATACCATGACCCACTTCCAGAGGTATGTATATTAACTCGATATATACAAGATGAAGCATCAAAATTCATAAGAGGATGTAAAATTTCTTATACTGGCAAGCTTAAACTAAGGAAGGAAGGATTTTATATGCCTCTACGAATCCTTGTTAGACCTTGAGAGGATATCTCAATGGATTTTATAGGACTACCTATGACCAAACATGGATGGGATAGTTGTATGTTGTTATTATATGATTCAAAAAATGTGTATTGTAATAAGACTATAAAAGGTCATGATACAACATAACTTTTCTTTACTAATTTGTATCTATTCATTTTGGTTTTCTAATTCTATTATATGACAAAGATTCCAAGTTTTTGGGAAATTTTTAGACTACATTTTGGGACAAGGTGGACACCAAGTTACAATGGAGCATGACTTTCCATACACAAATGGATGAGCTAAGATAAGTGTGAATAAAACTTTAGTATAATTGATTAGAGGATACAACAAGTATTTATACACTTGGGATGAATCCATGACCTAAATTCAATGATCCTATAATAGGTGGATACACACATCCACCAACCAATACCTTTTGAAGCATGCTTGGAGTACTTACTGGTCAATCCACTTGATGTTGTCATTGGAAAAGAAGAAGAAGAGGGTGTGAGAGACTCAAAGGTGACTAATGAAGTTAAATTCATTGAGGGGATAAACCAGATCCATCACAAGGTGAGAGAGCAACTTGAGAAATCTCAAACCAAGTATAAAGCATGACATGAACAACATCAAAGGGGTTTAGCTCTACTTGAATAAGTTGATGATTCAAGGATAAGTAAGGAAAATTAAACCTCTATAATATGGACCATTCACCATCCTAGAGAAAGTTGGAGAAAATGCCTTCATAATTGACTTAGCACAGTTCATGCCAATGCACTCAATAGTGAATTGTGAAAACTCACACATACATGAGTCATCCATGCTTGAAGTAGAAAACAATGTAAATTACTACCTTCCATAGAATATTATGTCTTGGAATCTTGAGATGCATTGGACGAGGATCTTTTACTGTAACAAAAGATCATAGAGATTGGAAGAGGAACACAATAATCTTATTAGGGTGGACTTGAGGGGAAGACACCAATGCAAGCTAAGTGTTACCTGAAGGACAAAGTAAGGGAGATGTTCCCTCATCTAGTCCCCCACTAAACATTTGTGGGACCAAAGCCTCCTAAGAAGGGGGGGGTGTGATCCATAAGGATCTTAAGAACCATTACTTCATCAAGTAAACATAACAGAAGAAAGTAAAAGTGAAGAAAATAAAGAAAGGAACAAGAAGCTACGAAAAGGCTGCAAAGTTGTCGTTTGCATTCACTGGCAGTTTGGAAGCCAATATGATGGTTTTAAAATCTACCTTGGTAGTTGTGCAACAACACTGACTATTCTACCATGGTGAAGACAAAGGGTCTAAAGGGGTGCTAAAGAGGCTATGTCTCTTCCTTTGCCTGACTCTTTAGAATCTCCAGTGTATGAGAGATCATTTAAAACATGTTATAAACAATAAGGGGGAGTTGGAAACATAAGTGAGTAGAATAACACCTAGTGTCTGTAGAAGAAAAGTGTAGAGCATAATAATTTCAAGGAGTCTTTGAAGAGGAACACTATTATTGTACTCTATTTCAAATCTTCATTTTATTTGTATTTCATTCTTTGGCTAATAAGAATCTAGGAAAAAAGAGAATTTGTTCTTCCCTACTAGTTTTCCCTCATCTTGGGTTTTCAGGAATCATATCTTGTGTCATAAGTTTGATTGTTGTTTTCATGTTATTATGTGTGTTTAATTCAGTTCATAGCTAATTTTGCAAGCAATACGAGCATTAGTAATCTCGTTCACTAAGAGTAATTGACTATCATTTCTAGCATAAACTAAAGTACGACATAATTGATGTGATTTTATATGTTCCAAGCAGAGTTTAGTGATCAATTAGTGTTGATCCATTTCCTCCATCTCCCTGTTGACATGGCCATCACACCTTAAAACCCTCTATTTATAACCTGCTTAAAATTTCCCTATAAAATAGTACCACTCCAAATTCTATACATAAAATTTTTGGGCAAAATTTCTACTATTACACCCAATTTATCTTATAAAAACGGTTCCTAAAAACTTTAACCCCCACCACAAGATCATACCGTAAATCCTATTCCATCACTCATCTCTCATGAAACTACTCTTTTCAAAGGTCCCCTCATTTACACAAACCAAACCTCCACCAACATATAACACTATAATTTCGACCAATAAATAAACAAGTCAAAGCCCCGTGACATATACATACAATATACATACTCCTGTGGCATATACACAAACATAAATACATAGGAAATATCTAAATCCCATTGACATATGCATACCCAAAATTAAAGAGACTTCATCTCTCTTGTGATCGGGGTATGTATAATTGGTAGTATAGTCAATTTAAATCCCTGCGGTTTGGCCATGAATAATTTTTTCAGCTTTCAATCCACTGCGAGAAATGAGGCACTTCATTTTATTTTAGAGTTTATCACAAACAACATGGATGGCCATGATCACTTCATTAGAGATGAATTACCCAATGTTTCGTTATTTATATGAATCAGGTCAGTTACGGAAAAAATGAACCCATTTAGAAATAAATGCATTTTTATGTATATACCCCTTTGATGAAAAAATACTCTGGAAGCCTATCCTTTTGGGAAAAAACAACCATTCTGAATTGTAGGGATATTAAGCGTGTTTGATTTTTTGGGTACGATATGTTTAATTTATGATTCTAACCCTAGTCAAATAGGCGAGAAGCTAATTACGCTGAAGGTGTTTCTATATGGGATGCATCCTCCTGGATCTAACAGTTTGGACAAAATCGATGGTGCAGAGTGTTAGGTCATGCATGCGTTGAAATATTCACGGTGGTAAGTGCTCCACGTCAGCAACATCACGTAATTGTTTCCTATAAGAGACAATTGAACACACTTTAGATACAAATACATATCTAGATCTTTCTTGTAGAGAGTGGATGTACACAACTTCAGATAGGATATAGATATAGATCTGTTTATCCATATTTAATCCAAGAGATTTACTCTGCATCACCATCAATTATCCTCCTTCCTATTTCTATCATCTACCATGAGAATGGTGCAATAAACATAGATAAATCCTATATTAAGAATGGTGGAATGATGCCCTAGCTTGTATTAAAAACCAAATTATAACCGCCAAATTGCTCTAGATAGAATCTAACAATACTTGGAATCTAGTGGCTTCCTTCCAAACGTGTTCTTCATGTACTGTAAGTTCTTTCACTTTTTAAAGATTTGTTTCAACAATTTCTCCCCACAAGATTGGTTAGCCCATTAGTTCATCCATGCTAGAGATCGCTTGATAAAAATAGGTTATCAAGAGGATTGCCAACTAGCTTTAGCATTCCGTGTGTAAAATGTAATCCGAGTTCTATAGCAAAATGGGACGGCGCTCATAAATATTATATATATATATAGTAGTATTCTACATGAAACATTAGACTGGATAATGTGCATCATACATACATAGTAACCTTGTACACCATCAATTCACACATAATAAGTTATGACCATAACAACAAATTTGATATTCCTCAAGATAACATGCTTTGCTTACAGGTCTTTATTGTTTCGATGAGGATTTTGATTACAAACGTGCTCCTTACCCCTGACATTCTTTCATGCTACTTATAAGGGCAAGGCTTAGCAGTATACAATTCTCCACAACTATTGCAACCAAAATAGCAAGTCTTATTAATCTTGATAACAAAATGTCGATTAAAGCACTAATAGAACAAGTTGGCTGTTACTTACTTATAATTAACTCTCTAACATAAACTATGTTCCCAAGATTCATTGCCAACTGAGTTTTGGTGGGTTAAGATAATGAGGCACTCAGATGTCCAATTTGACAGTTTAGGCCACAAAATATGCGTATCATAGGAGTTGTAAATTCATCTTACATAAAATTGTTCATGTTTACAGACTGACATTTTGATTCTAAGACACATTGCATGACGCAAAGGGTTCATGACATGCATGCGTATGGGAGTTTTCACGGTGGTAAGTGTATCCATGTCACCAACATCAGGCAACGATGTTGCCTATCAGCACGATCAATAGAAAAAACATTCAGATACTTATATAGATCCAAGACTTAACTTGCATAATATCAAGGTGTATATAATTAAACTAAACAAAAAACAGATCTAAATTTCTTTATCCATAATTGATAATTTAGAGATACTAAACAAGTACGTCACCATAAGAGATATCACATGCATTCCTATGTTACTTGTTCGAAATAAGAAATTAGTTCGTGGTCATACTAAAACTTGAGAACATACAAAAACACATTATCATAGTTACGCATGGTGGAACGCGTCCCCCACCCCAAAATCTATTAAGAACTGAGACATCTACAAACATCTTGTAAGGTCTCGACGTCCATTGACGAACCAGGGGGATAAATCCTTACTACTTCATGTGCCCAGCCATTTCTCAAATTGTCAGGGATGGAAAGGAAACGTCCCCAGGACATTTGGTAAAGACGAGGCAGTGATGTCTCCCCAGAAGATGTCATTGACATTTGGGGGATCCATGTCTGGACGTCCACTTCGAGACGGTCGATTGGCATACGTCACCGGGCAAATGTCTAAAGCATTCCCAGCGTCCCCCACGACTTGCACATTCTATAGAAAAATTACACGCCAAAAAAAAAACACATAGCAAATAAGCAGTAAAACCCATGAAGCACCCATGGATTTTGTGTTTAATACTACATAAACATTCTCCACCATCAATTCACACGAAGTGAGGTCTACCGCAGAAGTGGGTAGATAGATATACATAAAAAACATGCTTTGCTTTAGGTTTTTAAGGTTTCTGATTTCGATTACAAGTGCCTTCTTCTTCGATTTCCTTCATTTCGATAACCATCATGGACAAAATCTCCTCCCCCAAAAAATAGCTTCTCCTTGCCCTTGAATTGAACTTCCATTATTGGCTTCTCGTTAGGGATGTTAACGACCTTAAAAGGCCAGACGTAAACATGTTGGTGGGATTCATGGCCACCTGGCTTTTAGTGGCCTTGACAATGAGTCGCTCAGTGTCAGACTGATAGTGAAGGCCACATAAGATGGTGTCATTTTGTTGTCATTCACAATAATCTCAACGTGTTAGACTGACAATTTGGATGAAATCGATGGCGCAGAGTGTTAGGTCGTGTATGCGCTGAAATCTTCACAATGGTAAGTGCTCCATGTCAGCAAAATCATGCAACAATTTCTTGTCACAAACAATTGAACATGCTTCAAATACGGATATAGATCCAGATCTAACCTATAGAGAGCGGTTGTACATTGCTTCAGATACAGATATAGATCCAAATATATTTATCCATATTTAATGCGAGAGCTTTACTCTATGTCACCATCAAGTCTCCTCCTTCCTATTTCTATCATCTGCCACAGGAATGGTGCAATAAACATAGATAAATATTGTATTGAGAATGGTGGAATGTTGCCCTAGTTTGTATTGAAAACCAAATTACATGTATCATGTAACCTCAGGTCCATTGGCAAACCAGATAAATCCTTACTACTTCATGCGCATAGCCCTTTCTCATCTTTAATGGACAGAATTCCATTTTTAAAGACAAGACAAAAATTCCCCCCCACAAGAATCGTTGAATTCGCCATCCATGTCAGATTCCGCTTGGAATCATTGGCGTACCGTATAGCAAAAGCAAAAGCATTTGGTGTAAAATTATAATATCTATAGAAAAATTACCCGCCCCCATAAACACAACAAATAAGTAGTAAAACCCATGAAGCACCCATGACTTTCGTGTTTAATACTACATAAACCTTCTCCACCATCAATTCACACAGAGTGAGGTCTACCACAGAAGCGGGTGGATATACATAAAAAACATGGTTTGCTTCAGGTTTTTAAGGTTTTTGATTTTTATTACAAGTGTCTTCTTCTCTGATTTCCTTCATTTTTAGAAGAACCATGGATGAAATATCCTCCACCACAAATAGCTTCTTCTCGCCCTTGAATTGAACTTTCCTTATTGGCTTCTCGTCGGGGATGTTAACGACCTTGAAATGCCAGACGTAAACGTGTTTGTGGGATTCATGGCCACCTGGCTTTTGGTGGCCTCAACAATGAGGCGCTTAGTGTCAGACTGAAAATGAAGGCCACGTAAGATGGTGTCGTTTGGTTATCGTTTGGTTGTTATTCACAATAATCTTGACGTGTTCATGTTGTCGCACACCTACGTGGATGTATATTGTACTCCCCGGGTCGTTTCCCACAACCTCTCATCCTCCCTTTATCATATTACACTCTTAATTGAATTTCAAATTTCAACAGAGATAGATAATTATGTGGGATAGACTACAGAAAAATCTTTCTTGAACGAATTCCAGGTTGGTTTTAACCCTACCATTGAGAAGAATTTATAGGGAGAGTTGTGCAAAGAAAACATTCTGAAAACAATAGATGATTGTGAGTGAAGGTTCAGAAAGATGAAATGGTTTGCTTCTAGAACATCTATTTTAAATTTGAGTTTAATTATTTATTTAGAGGTTAAATGTTATGTTTAAAGAATTTAGAATTTTTAAGAAGTGGGGATTTTCTAGGAGGTTTTTGTTTCATTCTTTCGTGCTATAATGAATACACATGCAATGTGTAAGAGATTTCCAAATTATTATTTCTTATAGTGGTAGATAGGTTGTCGGTTAGTATCATTTATTTGTGAAATTATTACGCTAAAGGTGTTTGCACATGTATAAATATCGAGCATATTTTGACAGTGTATCGACGCTTTATGTGATCGTGTCTTTCCACACCCTGGTCAATATCAATGACCTCAAATTAATCTCTTCCATCTATGTGCACATTTTCAATTGATGGAGAAATGAAAGCCCTAATCGCCTCACATGATGTCATGTTATCGGCGTTGTTGATGCTAACATAAGAAAACATGAAATAATTAGGAACAACATTGCGCTTTGATTGAGCGACCCCTCCAAAACAATGCTCTCGTCGTTGTTTTTCATGATGCCCATGCAACACATTCTTTCACCATCACACTTGATTGAGATTATTCATCCTACAACATATTTTTTTGTTTTTGTTTTAATAAACACATGTTACTCAATACTTATTTAATCATACTCCCCCCCCCCCCCCCCAAAAAAAAATAAATTATCCCCTTATTTTCTCCTTGGTACATAATATATTGGAATAAGCCCTATGTACATGTGGAAATATCTTCCCATATTTGTCACTTCTCACATCTTTTTAATCGAATTAAATTGATATATCACATTTAGTATATTAAATTTATTTGCTAAGAGCCTTGCACGGTAAAATTCAACACAATAAAATTATTTTGTATATATCTTTTAGGACTACTTACCCAAATATATAGGAAAGCATATCCTACAAACAAGTAAATTTATAGCCTCTCACTAACAACTCATAACGCACTCTCCTCAAATCTCTCACCAAACTCCTATTTACGTGAGTTGCTTATTAACAACTTCACGCATTACAAATATCATTATATTCCATATAAATATATTTGCTCATAAATGTGAGCACTAAATATTATTTTCCTAACATTCCCCCCCTTAGTGCGATATTGGGGAAAACCTGCCTTTGTACTTGCACATGTTCATGATCTGGTGATTTTCACAGGATAATCACAAACCTCATGGATGGTTTTGCAAACGGTTGACCAAAAACTGAAAATGGTGGTTTTGCAATTGGTTTACCACAAATCACTAAGTGATGGTTTTGCGAATGGATTACCAACAACCAAGAATGGTGGTTTTGCAATTGGTTTACCACAAATCACTAGGTGATGGTTTTGCGAATGGATTACTAACCAAGAATGGTGGTTTTGCAATTGGTTTACCACAAACCAAAAATGTAGGTTTTCAAGTGGTTTACCTACAACCATATCATGATATGCCAAGTACTATTCTCAACCCTCATCACATCTCACTACATGGAATAACATAGGAAATTCTGCTGACATCTGTTGCTCACGCACAAACTGAAAACTGGAAATGGAACATTGGATCATGTTCCCCCTTCAATGTGAAATGTCCACTTATTGAAAACAAGAACATTGCAAACTGAAGCAAACACACAACTGAAAAAAATGCCACCAAATCATCTGTGCGGCCCTATCATTGGCTACTGACGAGAGATCGTTGAATGACTTCCAACCTCCGTTTTCCTTGATCATCTGATGTCTTGCTGTTAGTTTAGTTGGATGTGAACATGGGGCTCAATGGTTGTTAGGACGTTGGGTAACAATGAAAATGCGTCTGTAAGGCAATTTTTTTTTCTTTTTTTACAATTTTGACAATTTTCCTAATAATCACCTAAATGACAATAACAAATGACACAAATATATTTTTGACACTTTGATTCTGACTATTTTGACTTTATTGACAAGATGACTCTATTGACAACTATACTTGAACAATGATTTTATAACACTTAACATTATATACTATTACTCTTATTGACCACCAATTTGATGGCTAGAGATTTGACACTTTTTCCACTTTTACAATAAAGTGATATATAGGATAAAACTATAGCAAGAGTCGAATCTTACTAATTTTTTAATTTTTGACAAGTGACATGACTGACTATGCCACTAAGAAGACGCAACATAAGGGCACAGAAATTAATACTATGAATAAACTTTTATGTAGAAAAATACACGTACTAAATAAAACCTCACTTAAGAACATTAACACTTCCTAAAACCACGACTTAACTTAACTTGACTGCAAAGTGGATTTGATGCAGGCAACGACCTGAGATTGCCGTTTTGATGTGCAACAATCATGAGCAACACATTTTCCTTAGAAACAATGACATTTGTGGATCGAGCCAGATTAAAACTAATGCAATTCCTCGGCGAAGAAAAGGTCCGAGCTGTGTTTAATGGTGATGTTGATTTGGTGGGTGAGTTCGTAGTCTCCACGTCGAGTTGTAGATACACACATGACTTTAAGGACGTCCTTGGATTAGGAAAAATGTCCTTGGATCAGGCAAACACGTGACATCAAAGATGAGAAATTGTGAATAGAGCATTTGTAGATCTATATTCTACCAGCGTTCGATACGGAAGCCTTTCTTTATGCAAAGATCTTCACATAAACATTCAGTTGAGACTGCAAAAATGCACAATGAATATACGACAGAAAAAGAATGGACAATTTGGTGGTTGACGTGACTGGGCAACAAGGATGGTAGATTTCATTGACAGGTCGGTGGAAATAGCGAGCAAATCAAATTTGTACATTTGAGGAGTGCTCCAGCGATTGAGTTGAAAATAGCAGCCAAACAATGTTTGTTGAAGCCGCATGCATAAAAAAATGTCAATTTTTACATAACTATCAAATGCAAAACACGAAAGCTCAAAATTTCACTGCCCAAAGTGATTCAAACTGACTGAAAAGGAATGCTTTTGAACAATGATGAGGAGTTGTTCATCAATTTGTGTTGCGTTCAAATATAGCTTTGAGACTTTGAATGCAACAAATATAATACAAACAAGACCAACTTTTCACTGGATGTGGAGAATCTCCAGATCCGAGCATGCAGTGTGGATGCACTTGTCTTCTATTCATGCTCCTGTATCTTATAAATTTGAACAGACCTCAATGCAAACACTATACAATAAACAGTAAACTACCTAAAATAAGCTAAAGATTTAGAGAATAATAATAATAACTTATTGCATATACGGTAAACCATGAATATGAATGAATTGCCCCCAAATAATTCTCAGAATTTCATCTCGCTTTGATACCAAATATTTGGTAAGAGCCTTGCACAATAAAATTCGACACATAAAATTATTCTGTATATATCTTTCGGGACTACTTACCCAAATATATAGGCAAGCATATCCTACAAACAAGTAAAGTTATAACCTCTCACTAACAACTCATAATGTACTCTCCTCAAATCTCTCACCAAACTGTTATTTACATGAGTTTTTTATTAACAACTATATTTGCTCATAGATGTGAGCACTAAATATTATTTTCCTAATAAAATTCCATATTAAAAAGTGTTTTAATTTCATCCACTCAAAAAACTTTATGCCATAAAAAATTGAAATAACAAAATAGAAAAACTCAATCGACGGATGTAATTACTTGAGCTTGAAACTGAAAAGTGTGTCTGCAAAATGCTACAAGAAGCAACAAGTGTGTTTGGGTTTCAAACTTGGCCCCTATTGATGATCCAAAAATGGATCAGGAAAAGCCCAATTCTATGTAATATCTATATTTATACTTGCTCTACAGGGTCTCGACTCATTTTTTATCTTCACAAAATGGTCTAGTCAGGTTGGGGGTGATCCGGACACCTCCGAACGACATTTAGGCCATTAATGTTCTGTTCCAAGGGATTTTTAGTTGTCAGTTACACGGACACCCTTGGTTACGTAATTGCCACTCTGTGCAGAGCGGTGGTTGTGCAACCGTTGCAACGGTTATGCAACCCCTGGTCTACAGAAAGTAACTGTCTTGTAACTAATGATCTAGAAACATGGGGATCCCAACAACTACAAAGTTTTCTTGCTTCCGGGTGGTTCAATTTCGACTTTCCACGCCTCCCTGAGGTTAAACATCTATAAATTCAAGCCTTTGCAAGGTTTCAAGCAATGAGTTTGGGTGAAAGCAAATTTTTGAGCAAGATTGAGGAGTTGTACTCTTTTCTTATTGTTCATGTTGGAGAGTTCTTGTGTTGAGATATTACTAAGCAACGTAGATGCAATTAGGGAGAGTTCTATATCTTCCTTGAAGGCCAATTGGCAGTGAATTGTATCAATTGAGATTACATAGTGGAAGGGGAGCTAATTTGCTCACCCACTGGAGTTTTTCCCACACCGGGTTTCTCCAGGATAAATCTTGTCTCTCTCTTGCTTCGTTTCCTTTCAATTTGTACTTTTAATGGTTGTTGAAGTAACTCATTAACCGGTTAATAAATAACTCTTGGATGTTTCATTCATATTCACAAGCATATTGATATGTAGTTGTCAAAGTTAAGTAGTTTATAGATCAGATTGGTATCTGAGTAGTTAAGATTTCAGTATTTTGTGTGGTTAAACTTGTGTTGAGATTGCAGTTAGATGCCCCTTACCTAGAACAGGAAAAGAAAGTGGTGAAGGTAGCCTGATTCCCTTTGAAGCAAATATTTCTACAAGAAAGTAGAAGCAAGGAATTTCATGAGATGGCTTGACAGAGATGATGTAGATGATAATGGTGAAGAATGTTTCTATAAGCTAGAGGAGAATGTGGCAAATTTTTCCAAAGATGTGGGCAACATTTCAACATCCTTGGGGAAATTAGAGTCCATCATCATCATGGGAACTTGGTGTTTCATGGAGAAGACCATTAGGAGGTTCATCATCCCATGAGACAAACCAAGAAGGCCATGAAATTGAGATTTAAGTGATGGAGACATGAATACCCATTGTCACTTTATATTTCATGTATCACTCCTAACCCATTCAAAGTAGAGGCCAATATTCATGCCTTCGAGCCTTATGATGGAGATGTGAATGCTGAGAATCCTAGACCATTGGCTAGCTCAACTAGAGGTATATTTTAATTTGCATCAAATTAATGAAAGTCAGAAGATTTTTTTTTCTCAGTTAAAATTACCAAACATGCTTTAACTTGGTTTAAGAGTTATGTTCATACCTTGGTTGTTAAGAATCTTCCCCTGTTACTAAATGGGATGTTTTTAAGAAGATAATCCAAAATATTTTTTATCCTATTTGTTATGAGGAGGAGAAGTCCATGTATTGGCAGTATCTTAGGTAGAAACAAGGTCTAGACTGTGTGCAGGAGTATACTAGTGAGTTCCGGAAGAAATCTATTCAAATGGGAAAGGATGTGGCAGACTCGGACCTATTGATGAAATATATTGGTGGACTCCATAGCCACTTGAGGATACTCATCCTCTTGGTCCAAGCCAGTGTAGATGTAGATGAGGCTTGTATGTAAGCTCAATACTTAGAGATGGACAAGAAAAAGAGTTCATCTACCTCTCAGCAAGCTTCAAAAAAACAAGGTGACGTCAAGTAGAAGGACAAAGGAAAAGGGAAGGATAAGAAAAATTCTACTTCTATTTCTAAGAAGGATACTTAAAATCATTGTGGGCATTGTGATGTTGACACTCATTCCGAGGAGAAATGTTGGAAGCTACACCCAGAGCTCTATCCCTTTAAAAACAAGAAGAATAAGAAGAAGGCCATAACTGCACTCCAAGGAGAGGAAGTATTTTACAGCGACAAGGTGGATGATACTATGTGTTGTGCCTCCGTCTATAGGTAGATATGTTTGGGTAGTAACCGTGTTGTTCAAGATAATGAACTAATAAAGTTTTTTCATTTAAAGATAAAAGTGAAGAAAACTAATGCGGATGCTCTTTTTAATACATGTTCTCAAGCTAATTTAATCAATAAAGAGTTAGTGGACAAGTTGAAGTTGGAAACTTATAGTCACCCAAGTCCATATTCTTTAGGATGGGTGAAGAAAGGTGTAGACATCAGGGTAACGAAGCAGTGTAAGATCACTTTTGGTATTGATAAAAAGTTTATTGATGAGGTTACTGTGGATGTTGTTCCCCTTGATGTGTGTGGCGTAGTTTTTGGGAGCTCGTATTTGTATGTCAAGGATGTTATCTTCATAAGGAGAGCCAATCAATACCATTTGGTAAAGGATGGTAAAAGCTACATCATTTCAGCCTATTTAGGAGATTCAAATATATCTTTGGTAAGTGCCAATGAATCCTGTAAACTTATTAATGCTAGTGGTAAGTTTTCATTACTCATGTTAAGGGATATGCCAGATGATGATATTGTGACATCTAAAACCACTTGTAGCATGTTTTCTAACAAAGAGTAGGCACAGATAACATATTTGGTTCACCAGTTCAAAGAGATCTTTCAGGAACCTACAGGGTTGCCCCCAGTGAGGGAAATTAAGCATGAGATCCATTTGTCTACTTGATAGTCTGACTTCTGGAACTTGGGATTGTACATGCATTCTTTGAAAGATGCCAATGAGGTAAAACAATGTTACAGTCTTTGATTGAATAAGGTATAATCCGTCCTATCACTTCTCCATGTGGTTCTCCTATTGTTTTAGTACCTAAGAAAGATGGTTCATGGAGAATGTGTGTTGATTATAGGGCCTTAAATAAAATAACCATTAAGAATCGGTACCCTCTTCCTCACATTGATGATTTGTTAGATCAGTTACAACATGCTAGATATTTTACTAAGCTTGATTTGAAGTCTAGGTATCATCAAGTGTGGATCAAGGAAGAGGACATCTAGAAGACAACATTCAAGACCAGACATGGATTGTATGAATGGTTGGTATTACCATTTGGGCTATGTAATGCACTGGTTACCTTCATGAGGTTGATGAATGAGGTAATGAGGTTGTTTATTGATTCCTTTGTTATTGTGTACTTGGATGGCATTTTAGTTTTTAACATAACTTTTCAGGAGCATTTGATCATTTTTGTCAAGTTTTGCAAGTACTTAAGGAGAATAGGCTTGTGTTGAATGAGAAGAAATGTGAGTTTGCACAACAGTCACTTATCTTTTTGGGACATGTGATTAGAGATGGGGAGTTAAGAATTGATCTAGATAAGATAGAGGCCATTCTAAACTAACCTAACCATCCAGTTTGACCAAGACCATAGGAGTTTTGTTGGAGCAATTTAGTATTTATGGAAGTTCATAAAGAACTTCTCTTCTATAGCAGCACCACTAAATTTCGTGACAACAAGGGGCAAGACATTGTATTGGGGTAAGAAATAGTAGGTTGCTTTTGAAACATTTAAATATAAAATTATTCATGCTCCAATTTTGGCCTTACCTAACTTACAACTGCCTTTTGAAGTGGAAACTGATGTCAGTGACTATGTTATGGGGGTTGTCCTACTTCAAGGAGGTAGGTTGGTATGTTATCACTTTGAACTGTTTCATGGTGCAATTTTGAATTATTGTACTTATGATAAGGAATTGTATGCTCTTGTTCAAGTGGTCAAGAAATGGAAACATTATTTGATGGGTAAGGAAACTATCATTCATACGGATCATCAACCTCTCCAATATCTGCAGGCTCAGAGTAAACTTCAGCAAGCTAGGCACTATAAATGGATGGGTTTCTTGCAACAGTTTCATTTGATTATTAAATATAAAAAAGGTGTGACTAACAAATTGGCTAACATGTTATTTAGACCTCCTTTGATTTCAGTTGTGGGAACGTTAATTCTACTTGAGACTTTTTTGTGTGAAGCATAACAAGAAGGCTATGAGCAGGATCTAGATTTTGTAGAGATATTTCAGTGAGAAACCTCCAAGTAAGGGATATGTACCTCAAGGGGAATATTGTCTCCAGGATGGCTTGTTCTACAAGAATGGAAAACTCTATGTGCCAAGGAGGGAAAGAGTGCAGTTGATGAGAGAAGCATACACTTCCATGGTAACCAGTCACTTTGGTGTGACAAATACTATAGCACACTTGCAGAGGTATGTGTATTGGCCAAACATGGAAGCAGAGGTTGATAAATTCATCAGGGGTTGTGTTTTATATAGTAAAAGTAATCCTAATAACAGAATTTGGGGTTATATATCATTTCTAGTTCCTTCCCGACCATGGGAAAGTATATCCATGGATTTTGTGGGTGGTTTTCCTACCACCAAAAAGGGTCATGATTATATATTTGTGATTGTAGATTGATTTAGAAAAATGTGTATTCTTATTCCTTGTAAAAAGACCATTAAGGCTAGTGATGCAGTTGAGTTATTTTTTGCTAATGTGTGGGTTCACTTTGGTTTTCCAAATTCTATTGTATCAGACAGGGACTCATGGTTTGTAGGGAATTTTTGGTCTACTTTATGGGAAAAATGGATACAAAGCTAAAAAAGTATATTGCCTTTCATCCACTGATTGATGGGAAAATAGAGGTGGTGAATCATACCTTGGTCCAGCTCCTAAAAGGGAATAATAGGAAACATAAAAAGACTTGGGATGAGAACTTGGTGTATATCTAGTATTCTTATAAAGGAAATTCATGTTTTCGACTAATAAAACTCCTTTTGAGACATGTTTTGGTTATTTTCCTAAGAAGGATTTTGATGTTGTTTTGAGATTGCCATGTAGAGACAACAGGAAAGTGGAACTGGAGGTCCATAAATCTGATAATTTCATTGAGAAGATTCAGAAAATTCACCTTCAGGTACAAAAGAGGTTGATAGAGTCACATGCCAAGTACAAAGCATGGCATGATTAGCATAGGACTTAGCATTCCTTCCTTGTTGGAGACAAGGTATGGTTGTATTTGAGCTAGGATAGGTTACAGGGAAAAGCCAAGAAACTTAAACCTCTTCGTTATGGCCCATTTGAGATTCTGGAACAAGTGGGTAAGAATGCTTTTCGCTTGGATTTGCCTCCTTATATGAAGATTTATTCAGTTGTAAATGTTGAAAACTTACGTCTTTTTGAGCCCTCCATGTTGGATGATGAACAAGAAGGGGTATTGCTTCCATCTATTAAGGACCTTGCTCTAGATAGTCAGTTGGAATTGGAGGAAGATGTGGTTTTGCAATAGATAGAAAGAACAACACAAAGAGGGGTGCAGGACAGGTGGTTGATTGGATTGAAAGGGAAGCTATCGTCGAAGGCAAAGTGGTATGCCAGAGAGGATGTGGGGAAGAAATTTCCCCACCTCATCAGTCCTTGAAGCTTTAGGGACTTAAAAGCCTCAAATTGGGGAGGAATGATCCAAAAATGTGATCAGAAAAAGCCCAATTCTATGTAATTTTTATATTTATACTTACTCTACAGGTTATCGGCTCCTCTTTATCTTCACAAGATGGTCTAGTCATGCTCGGGGTGATCCAGACACCTCTGAATGACATTTTAGGCCATTTATGTTCTATTCCAAGGGATTTTTAGTTATCAGTTACAATACCGCCCCACCTTGGTGGTTACGTAACCACCAAGTCTACAGAAGGACAAAGTCCCATAACTTGTAACTGTCTAGAAATGCGGGGATCTCAATATTTGTACATGTTAGGGATTCCATGTGGTTTTTTTCATCTTTCCATCCTCCATAGGGTTGAACATATATAAATTCAAGCCTTTGCAAGGTTTCAAACAAGTGAGTTTGGGTGAAATCAAAGTTTTGAGCAATATTGAGGAGTTGTATTATTTTCTTATTATTCATGTTGGAGAGTTCAAATGTTGAAATATTGTAAGCAAGTAGATGCAACTGGAGAGGTATATCTTCCTTGAAGGCCAATTGGCATTGAATTGTATCAATTGAGATAACATAGTGTAAGTTGAGCTAATTTTGTTACCCACTGGAGTTTTTCCCACACCGGGTTTCTCCAGGATAAATCTTGTCTCTCTCTTGCTTCGTTTCCTTTCAATTTGCAGTTTTAATGGTTGTTGAAGTAACTCATTAATTGGTTGATAAAGAACTCTTGGATGTTTCATTCATATTCACAAGCATAGTGATTAATGTGCACAAATTTGAGACAAATAAGTGGACCACAGACAATAGATATTGTTTGGGTATGAACAATTTACTGTGTGGAATAAGTGTGGGACATGCAAGTATTTAAATTCCACCTTTTAATTTCAAACATTCCTTTCATGTCTACATCTTACCTATCAAATTAAACATTGTCTAATCAAAATCATTGGTGCCATGAAATAAATTTTTTTAGCAAGCTTAATTGAAGGATATAATATACCATTTCACCAATATGTCTGATGAGATCATTTGTACTGTAACATGACTAATTGACCTACTTGATGATAATGGTTGTTGGCGGATGAAACCATCACGACTGTTGCTAAGGAATAACCTTTTTGTTGTCCTCATAACAAGAGAGAAACCCTAATCCAATATGTGTGTGCATTCGTTACCTTTCGATGTTAGGTTTGCTCCATATCTTCCTTTCTTTATTATTTCTCATGAAACATACACTCAGATTCCCCTTCCATTTACATCTGTGTTAACTACCCAATAAATGTAAGAGCTGAAATTGTAATTTTTTTACTTCATCATTATTGTTCAACCTTTCCTTACATTTTAAGATAACTCCGTAAATAGTTGCATCTATGTCTTACACAACCTACCTTTTGTACTTCAAACCATTCAAAGAAATTTCATGTGGTTGTTTCAGGGTGGAGTTTCATATTATCTCCCCTTTCCAACTTCCACGCCCTTGCACTTCTCCACCCTTAGACCCCTTCTTCTTCACCCCTCTTCCTTTCCCATTATTTACCTCCATCTAATTCGGCATTTCCATCATACATTTCGCGTACGATTGTTAGTCTCACCCGAAAAAGCATTCCCTCCATGATTTGCATATATCTTATGAGTGAAAAATCATACTCAACTACAAACTTTCCCTCCTCCTCTAGACCATAGTAAGCCACAAAACATACTAAAGAATAACAAAATCTCAATATCTTGTGGTCTTGTCTCTTCCAAGCTGTCAAGGGATTCTTTAGCTTTCATAAAGAAAATTTTGGCACAATGGAAACAAATGCAAAGTTTCCAATTACAACATGGTGTGGTAGAACAAAAAAAGAGGGATGCACAATACATTTGAATAAGCTCGCTCCAATTAAGAATTCCAAATTTAATTCCACATTGGATGAAATTTCAAAAAGTGATTCAATGTAAAGATGTGCGGTGTTAGAAGACACCATAGAGTGAATAATAAACTCCATCCAACCATTTAGACCCCAATATGATGCGTATCTAGCGCTGCCGATAGAGAAAATAGTGAAAAACACATTACATATTTTTCTTTCACACTCTATACGAGATGATGCACAAGATAACCAAATCCACAAAGAGGTAGTCACAAATTACAAAACTATAGAGGTTGGTAAGTATACTTTTGTTAACCTGGAGGGTAGATAAAAGGTGGAAATAATCATTACATCATTAGAGATTGCTTTTTCCAATGTGGTTACATATTATGCATACACCATAGGTTGGATAGGAGTTACACAATAAGAGAAATATGACTTAGATAAAATTGAGGATGATCTAAATAAAAAATTAATGACATATGATATCTTAAAAGATCTAGATAACACCATGCGGGAAAAATTGGCATACTTAGCGACTAAGTACTGTGCAAAATAGATGGAAAGAGTGGACCAAATAGTGGATATGGAAGAGTAAAACAACAATATGGATAGGGCACTTACACAATTACAACGTGAGATTTCAATGACTAAGCAAAACTATGCAAGGATTAAGGGAACTCGAGCCCTGCCTGAGTTCATATCACTTATCCAAAAGAATACAAAATTACATCTATAGTACGAATCCATACAAGAGCACTTATTTGCGTGGAAAATGATTGAAGGAGGAATTATCACAAAATATGATAAGTTTTATCCTACAACCACACCGTAAAGAGATTTCAAGCCACAAGTACCATAATGTAAATTATTGTACAAAAACATTCATGGAACACACTGCATCCTATAAATCTAGTCAAACGAAGGAACATGTCCTTACGCTAAATGCCCAAGTTTGGGTAGGTTGATGTCATGGTGTTCAACGATAAATGAGGAAACATTTGTATATTAGAATTTTTTTTAGGAGGTTGATATTCACAACGGTATGGAATATGAAATTATAATAATTTTGGAGAGGAAGAAGGGTGTGACATGGTTCTTCATTTGGGTTGTCTTGAGGGCAAGACATCGTTTTGAAGTCTAGGGATGATGTTAATAGGGTTCTTTATTATATTTGTACACTAAGGCATTGATATAATAAAAGATGTGAGGAATTATGCACCATAGAAAAATATAAAATTCGCGAACCATCAAACTTTTTTCGACCTCTATGAGAAGCCATGGTAAAAGGAAAAACTACAGGACACTAGAGAAAGCCACAAATCGTTGGGAATACGAAAAACATTGAAAAAGCCAGTAAAGACTGAGGAAAGCCGTGAAACAAAGGAAAAACCACATAATGAAGACATAGACCAAAATAAGATATGTAGAGTCACTATCAAAAGGGGTGACTATTGGGTATTATATCGATTACATACTTATTGTAAATCATTGTAATAAAGATAGAGACATGCTTACAGAAAGATACAGAAAGAGATAGAGAGGAATAATGAATATATGATAAACTAGAAAAAGAGTGTATGAGAATGACAAGTAAAATATATGTTGAATTATAATGAATTATGAAAGATCAACATACAAATTATGTTTTGTTTAATGTGTTTGTTCTTATGATTTGTGTTGATATTTACTGTTATGATCTATCTTGAATCCTTGTTCTTTGACATATCCCTTACTAAAGAATGAACTACGCAAACCTCACGATCATGTCGAGGCTTAAGGTCAACATGAGTGATCCACAGGGATCCTAAGAAACATCACTTCATCAAATGAACATACCAAAAGAAAGAAAAAGTGAAGAAAACAAAGAAAGGAATGAGAAGACGAGAAAAAGGTTGCAAAATTGTCGCTTGCACAAGCTGACGATTTGGAAGACATTGTGGTGGTTGTACGGGCTACTTCGGTAGTTGTGCAACAACACCGACAATTCCACCATGGGAAGATAAAGGGTCCAAGGGGGTTATAAAAAGGCCTTGTCTCTTCCTCTATCTGACTTTTTGAATTCTCAAGTATACGAGAGAACATTTGAAGCATATTATAAGTAGGAGGGAGGAGTTGGAAACATTAGTGAATAGGAGAACATTTGGCTGTATAGTTGCTTGTAGAAGCAAAGTGTAGAGCAAAACAATTGCAAGGAGTGTTTGGAGAGGAACATCATAACTATAATCTATTTCATATATTCATTCTATTTTCATTCTTTGGCTAATAAGAATCTGGGAAGAAAGAATATTTCCCCTTTCCTACTAGTTTTCCCCTCATCTCAGGTTTTTTTTCACGAATCATATCTTGTGTCATAAGTCTGAATGTTGTTTTCATACTACTGTGTATGTGTTTAATTCAATTCACAATACTGTTTTTGCAAGCAATTTGAGCACTGAAAATCTTATCCACTAAGAGTAATCGACTCTCATTTCTAGCATAAGCTAAAGTAGGACACAATTGTTGTGATTATGTGTGTTCTATGTATAATTTACAAATCAATCGATGTTGATCCATTTCCTCCATCTCCTTATCAACATGCCCATTACACCTTCAAAGGCAATATAATTTCAAACCCTCCACTTATGACTTGGTTAAAATTTCCCTCAAAAATGTTATCACTTCAAATTCTATTTTTTAGTTCCTACCAAAGGCAAGATACTATACCTTTCACTTTAGTCAATTAATAATTTAGTTATGAGCCATTAAAAAACATGTATTTTTTTATGAATGTCCATGTTTCTAATGTTGAGAATTTACTTTTACAATTTCCTAAATAAAAAAAAATACAAATACAAATTTGTTTCATTTCTATTGGCTACTTTTTAATGAGATGACAAATTTTAAGCCTTATTTAGGTAAAAAAAAGTTACAATTTTTTTAATTTGATTATTTTAAAGTTGACATGTGTACTAACATTTATTATGAAAAACACACAAAAAGAAAGATGTGACATAATATCAACAAGTTGGATTCAAATTTTAATTCACCCGCTAAATTATTTATTATTTACAATTATTTCAATTTATCTTTTGTCTGTCCTCCATCCCCCGTCCCCCATCCCTTTTATTGCATGTAGGGTTTGTAATCTGTAGACTCTTAGACTCGCGCAACAATCATGCCTTCTATAAGCATTTCAACAAATATATCCCTCAATGGAGTCAACACCTCTAATATACTTTCCTAAGCGAGCAAATCCGTTGCTCATATAATCGGAAAGCCAAAAGTTGTAAGTCATTTTCTTTATTGGGTATATATCCAAATAGGGTGTTTGATATAGACATGTTTGTGGGTGTGCTGCTGAATGTGATGGTGCAACTTAAAGGATCTGTCATCTGGGAGCACCGAGGACCCGACAATTTACGGAGAGTTGGTTTCCATTGTGGGTCTTGGCACCGACATAAACAAGAAGCTCATCGTTAATGTTGCCAACATTCTTGACTTCAACCTCTCTATGCCCAAGTATCGATTTTACATTGAATTTTATGATGTCAAGGTTGGTTTTAACAATCTCTTTTTTCTATTTTTACGTATTTCAGTGTTTGATATTTTGAATCCCTTTGCATTTGTTGGGGATGGGATAGACTCATTCATGCACAAAAATGTGCAAAGTAAGGAAATTGAAAAACTAATCAAAGCTAACGATGTTGGACCTCAGTCAGTCTATAACAGAGAACAATCATCAAGATGCATCAATATGATTTATAATGGTGCATGTTCCCATTAATTGCATGAGGATCATAGGGATATGGAATGTTTGAGTCACTTTGTAAGGATTAAGAGCATTCATCACCAACGCACAATCATTGATGGGTTGAAAAAATTGAGTCAGGGACAAGTCTTCCTCAGCTAAGAGGATGAAAAAATGCTCTCACATGATTTTATTTTCAATTATAGGTCTACTTTGGCTAAGAGGATGAAAACAACACTCTCACAAGATGTTATTTTCAACCCTCCTGTTTGTTTCCTTGATGAGGAGGTATGTGAAGAAGGTGGTGGTGGTGAAGGACAACACATCAGGGTTGAAAAACTGATAAATATTGACTAATCTCTTTATTGGAACTTTAATATAAAATTGTTTGTAATATTTTTTTGAGATTTCTTGATCATGGCCTATGTAATTTTCCCTTCCATCAACACTTGAAGACCTCAATTTTCTATAGATGGGCCATAAACTAAAATAGTGTCCTTTTTGATGCACTTTCACGAATGGATGGTAACCGTAGTAGCTAATATACTTGAAAATACAATGATATATAGTTGGACTAATTCAATATTAGCCCACAGGTGATTTGGATTTTTCTCAGTGTGTTAGCATTATGCACACAATACCTGAATAGATGAAGAGTATCTCCTTTTAACCCCATATTTTAAAAATCCGCCCTCTTGCAATAAATTATAATAGAATTTTGTCCTGGGGATTATCTGTTTGCATGTGAAGTTGTTGACAGACATATGGTTGTTGTTTGGGTATCTCATTTGACTCACACATCGAGATATTCTCGGGGTCGTTATTTCTAGAAAATCACACATCCGTGCTTTGATGGATGGTGATAATGGCAACTTATAGGATTTCAATCATAATAAATGTCAAAGCTTATCGAGTTTCAGGGATTTTTGCTTGTGATTTTTAATTTTTCATTTGATTGGTCCCAACTCAAGGGTCCCTCTTGTGCAAAAGAAACTAAAGGCTTGTCTTACTATTGGTTGGGGTGTAATTTTGGATGGAATGGAAGCACTTTCTAATGCGGAAAATCTTTCATTGTAAGCTACATATGGAATTTAAACAAAACTACATATGATATTGTGTTCTAGTTTGTTATAGAGTTTGTTGTTTTGGCTCCCTAGTTTTCTGATCATTTGTCTTGCCTACCGCCCACATGCATTTGGTCATCCCCATTTGTCTTAAACATGATATGAAACAGGAAGATAATTGTGCTATGTTGTATGCAAATAATTATTTACTTGAATCCTCTTCTGCTCACATTAAGACTGGTGTAGAAAACCAATTACATAGGTTGGGATTGGGCTCTTCGCTCTCACCATAGGGTAGAAACGTCCTGATGTCTCTAGACAACACTTTTTCTGTAGGGTTTTATGTAGTCGACGACAATGTTTATGCTTTCGCTATTTGATATCCCATTTTTCAATGGGATTTGATGTCAGATTAATTAACTTGTAAATGTATGTATACATGGAAACACCAGATGGGTGAGGTAATACTAAAAAATGCCATGTAATTAAAAATATGTTTGTCACCATATTTGCAGTCGTATTTAAAACCTGGACTAGGAGCAGTAAGGGGAGACACTATTGACACATCCTATCCCATCCACCACTTCCATTTGCAAAAATCATTGCACATCCTACATTCCTGAAAACCATTGCCCATACATCCTCCATTTAAACACTCACTTTCTCATGGCTTTTGGATATGTTTTGGTATTCCAGTCGAATTCTAGTAGTGTTTGCAACTGAAATAACTTACTATAAATAGGGTCTTAAAGAATACAAGTACAAAAACAAGTAAGATAGAATGAATTTGGTTCACAACCTAAGCAAGGACACAAGAATATCCTCACATGTCACTCAGCTTCCTTATGCCACACACCCCTTTCAAGATTTCTTGTGGTTTCCCTCTATGCAAGTTGTGTATGGGGTTCTACATGGAAACAATAACCCAATTATTAAAGTGATAAATAAACCCCCATCTAAAAAATTAAATTAGAAAAGAAGGCACGAAACAAAACCAAGCACCTTTTCTTCATACATGTTTAGAGCATGTAGGCCTAGCCCGAGAAATGTGCATTTCTAACACTATTCCTGGCCAACAACCAATTACTGACTAAATTAGCAAAGAAACATTGACAAATATGAAAAACTAATTATATCCTTTTCTACTAACCATTTCAAAGCCATTTCTATGCAATTACAAGAGACATTTCCTTCAGTGTCAGCAAGGATTGCTTAGCAGGTACTATGAAAGGCTTGTATAATGTGATCCTTGTTTAAACGTGTTGAGAAAAAACCCTTTTTTAAGTAGAGATTCTCCATATATTGATGCTATAAGTGTGACTTTTCAAGACCAAGATCTTAAATAATTGAATTGCTCATTTGGCTGGTTACTAAATATTTCTTACTTTACAAGCAAATGCCAATCATGATTGATACTTCTAATTGCATTATATTTCAGAAATAGAGGGCTCTGCAATAGTAAACTGATATACCGGTGGGATGAATATTGTAACATATGCATACCTGCTGAAATGCATTGTGGTCATGTAATACAAACTAGCCAAAATCAAAGAATTTGATCTCTATTTAAAAAAAGAAATTATGGTATATGTGTCACTATTCATATCTATATGCATCTTGATCAAACATGATTAATTGTTGAGCATTATCAGAGTAAGATTTCTAGCAGCAAATCCAGATTAAAATTAAGACTCCAATCTTTGCAAGAAATTAAACTTAAAAAAAGCCTCAATTGTTACCAAAGAGAAATTTTTATTTCTGTTTTTTGCAGTGAAAACTCTTGAAATCAAATTTCAAATAAAACAAAATCTAAAACCCTTTATTCCATATTTCTCGAATATGTTGTTTTTTGTGGGCCTGATACTGGTGACTATTTGCATATGTATACAATATTCCATTGCCATGATCAAATCTTCTTAACACTTTTAAAAATATAAACCATTTGAGATATTGACAAAATGAATATTAAAATATTTGAAGGCATAAACTATCTCACTAAAAAAAATTCCCATCCAAGGTATCTAAAGAACATATATACTCCAAACAAGACTAGACTAGTGCTTGTGGGTGTATGAGCCTCGAATTTGTATCAGAAAAATATATAAAATAAGTAGAAAAATTCCTATACATGCACCAATTTAATCGTGTAAATGAACACAACCAAATTTATAAACCAACCAACAACTGTACGAAATAAATATTAATTATGCTCTAACAGTGCAAGGAGGAGTATGCTAGCCTTACAATTTAAAAATATGATCCACGACCATGACCTGATTGATATCCAACACTTATGTTCAACTTGGTACAAAGTTGAATAAGAACTACTTGTAATTTGCAATTTGCACTCACTACACACACACACACACACACACACACACACACACACACACACACTATATGCAACAAAAACTATGAACAAGATGTGTAAAGACTTAAGCCAACCGAGGCATTAAAAATACTTGCGACACCAAATAGTAAGTCACTATTCCAGCTACCAAAAAAATACAAGTTCAAGGATGAATTTGAGCTCTAGAGTCTTGTTATACTTATTGATTTAGGACACAAAAGCACTTACATTGATTAGATTGACCACTTTCATGTCACTTAGTTTTGATTGTTTGATTTTCTTACAATTTGGTCAACTAGAAATGTTGGAACAAGTTTCTTTGGCTCTAAGTTTGTAGGAGCAAAATTAAATGCTCTCTTTGGCAACAACAAGTTGCTTTTATGTTTCTCATCGCCATTGAATATTTGAACATTTCACATGTTTTGGACTCTACAAAGATTTATTTAGTATTATAGACAAACCACATTCTTGCCCATTACAATATTATAATCTTTACATCCTCAATTTTTATAATCTACCATTACAATTTAAAGACAGGGACTACCCGCTCTTGTTAAAATTTTTGAACATTATTTCTAGTATCACATCCAATTTATCTTTAGAAGAAGCGTACCCAAAAACTTTAGCCCCCACCATAAAACCGCACCGTCAATCCTAATCCATCACTTCTCTCTCGTGAATATACACGAACCAAACCTCCACCAAGAGGCCTATAACACAATATCAAATTTCGACCAATAAATAAACATGTCAAACCCCCGTGACATATACACACAATATACAGACTCCCGTGACATATACACATCAACATAAATACACGGGAAATATCCAAATCACATCGACATATACCCAAAATTAAACATCCTCCATCTCTCTCGTGATCAGGATATGTATAATTGGTAGTGTAGTCAATTTAAATCCCTGCAGTTTGGCCATGAACGATTTCTTTAGCTTTCAATCCACTACAATAAAGGAGACACTTCATTTTATTGCAGAGTTTATCACAAACGGCGTGGATGGCCACGATCACTTCATTGGAGATGAATTACCTGGTGTTTCGTTATCTGCATGAATCAGGTCAGTTACGGAAGAAAGAAAAAAAATGAACCCATTTGGAAATAGATGCATTTTTATGTATATATCCTTTTGATGAAAAAAATACTCCGGAAGCTTATCCTTTTGGGAAAAAACAACCGTTCTGAATTGTAGGGATATTAAGTGTGTTTGATCTGCTGAGTAAATATGTTTAATTTATGATTGGAACCCTGGTTGAATAGCCGAGAAGCTGATCTCATTCGAAAAAGCATTCCCTCCATGATTTGCATGTATCTCATGAGCGAAAATCAGACTCAAACTTGTATGCAAGTGTGAAAATTTAACTTTCTGAATTACTTTTATCTGTTTTGCCGTGTACAATATGTGTAATTAAGATTCGAACCCGGGTCGAAACGGTGATTTCTTTTTTTCTAGTGTATTTCGAGACTCTGGATTGAAATTTAGGTTAGGCTTAAGATTTGAACTATGTTTTTTTTAGCGGAACCAGAGAATAACGAGTAATGTCTTTTTTATTTTATTTTGTCGGACCGTTGCATTTTTCCTTTTGACTGAAACCCTAATGGAAATATAGCGAAGTGTAAAATTAATTGAAACTTGAAACCCTAATGGAAATATTGCGAATTGTAAAATAATCTGAATTTGAAATCCTAATGGAAATATGGCGAATTGCAAAGTAAGTCCCTAGACGGAAATCTGAAGTCTTGTACAATGTGATAAAACCCTATCAAATTTATTCCGAACCCTAAAAAGAGTAGTAGGGCGTATAGATTTTTCAGAGGGTAGGAGCTTTAAGTTGCTTCTGTTTTTGTGATAAAGAAGAGTTGCTATATTACCCTTTGTTGAAACCCTGTAGGGATTGCTATGGTCAAAAGCTTTGATGTCGGCCTTGGTAATTTGGGCCCTGGTTACAATCGAGTACGGTTAAAGGTTTTCGACATCATCTGGAAAGTGTAGCTTTGCATATTTATCTCAATATTTTATGCAAAGTTTATATTGTGGTAGACTGCTTGTAAGATTTTGGATCTACAAAATTTGCTGAAATCCAAGTCAGCATTTAGCTTTCAATTTTTGTCTGGTCACTTAGCCGGAGATGAACTACCTAGCATGCTCTCTCATTATCTACATGAATGAGGCCACCCATATTTTTGTAAGATATGCATTTTTTTTGGATGTGTATATATCCGTTTAACAAACAATGTATCTGGAAGTCAGTATGCAAGTTCAAATCTTAACATTTTGATTTGCAAGGAGCATTTGATCCATCGTAATGAGACTCGGACTCGGTAAAGACTCAGCAAGCAAATTTTTTACTCAGTCTCGGATTCGGCAAAAAAACTTGGTCAAGACTCAGCAAATTTAAAATACCACCAAGAATAGAGAATTCCAGGGGAAAATCTATCAAAATACATTCTATATCAAAGTAACTGAAAATACAATTGAAATAAAGCAATCACAGCTAACATACACAAAAAAGTAAGCAAATAATGCAATATTGAATTTTTGAAGTTGAACAATTGAACTTGAAATTCGAGAGCTAATATTAAATAAGAGTTTCTTCCAGATTCTTGGTCCTCTGATGAGGTTGGTTCAATGGTTAATATGAGTATTTACTAGTGTTCCACGGGGACGCATCTCCCCACCACCAAAATTTGACGTCCCGGGGACTTTGGGATGCTTGGGAAACGCCCCCTCGCTGTATCACCATTACCACCAAGAGTCAGGGGATGACCCCAGGACGTTTCCTTGAAGTGGGGACGTTTCTGTCACAAAGGGGGCATTTGGGGGACTTTGAGACATCCTTGAAACTTCGAGGAAACTTGTCCAAGTCCCTTGAGAGTCCTGAAAACTTATGGCCTTCCCCTACGCCAAAAATGCCAAAAAGGTGATTTAAAAAATAAAACACAGACTTTTTTTGGATATTTGTGCTCCCAACCCTAACCCTAATAGTTTATGGGGCCCCACTCACACTTAAAGCACTCAAGAAAACTATACATGAACCTCACACCCTCACTCCAAATCACCATCAAAGCTTGAAAACAGCCTTGCAAGTGCAAGAGTGAGAGCAAGTGCAAGAATAACAGCAAGTGCAACAGTGACAGCAATCAAGGTTGCAAGAGTGAGAGGTTGAGAGCATTAGGAAGAGGGAGAACAATCACAAGAGGGAGAGCAAGTGCTGAGTCTTCATTGATCGACCATTCAAGTTTCAACACATTCGTCAAGCTGGAAGCCCTAAAGGTTAGAGGTGTTGGGCCATTGGCCAATTTTATTTGAATTTTGAATGTAATAATCATTTTGAATATAAATTATGATAAAAATATTAATATATTGATATTTGACATTTTCATTGTTCAATACAATGTGTCAAGTATTTTAAAGTTTCATTTGTTATTCCTTATACATTTTTTCAAGTACTATATATATTTGCAACGCTGTCCCCCCACTGTCCCGAAACCTAGCCTTTGGTCACCCGACCCCCTGTTCCAAGATTCCGTGGAACTATGGTATTTACAACTTGCTGGAATTTATTCAACCAATGTTTCATTTTAGAATTCTACAATATAAAGTTTTTAAGCTTTGTTTCCAAGGTAATTACTTTTTTATCATATGTTCTGAACACCCTTGTTTCCCGTGGGATTCAAACCCTTTGTTGAGCCAGAAAAAAATATTCACTGTTTATATGGTTTAATTAAAATCTGTCTGCAGCTTGTATCAGTTTGAAATTTACTGAATCATAGGGATGCTTAAGTGTGTTGAATTTTCCATGCACACACTGTGTTATTTATTTTTGTAAGATTTGAATCCTTGAATGAGTGAAAAATACAATTTTTTTTCCTTGTAAAGCTTGGAATGGTGAGTTTAAATTTCAGTTACGCTTTTTGGCTGGAATGAATATCTTGAGTGGAGCCAGATGGGTAATGAGTAATGTATCTTTGAGGAGGATGGAGCAGTGGCTAAACAATCTTTTTGATTGAAACCCTAATAGAAATATAGCAAAGCGTAAAACAAAATTTTGAGTGAAAGCCTAGTGGAAAGATAGTGGTGTAAAATAGAGTGAAGTCCTAGAAGGAAATTTAGAGTGCTAGAGTGTCCACTGAAACCCTATCATGAATGTGGACTGGAAAATTTGATCTGAGTTCTTACAAGAGTAGTCGGTGGTTTAATATTTTCAGAGGAGTAGCATAAAAGCAGTCTGATATAAAAATTCTTTGAATTTGTGATAAAGGAGAGATGCCTGTGTAACTATTGTTGAAACTCAGTAGTGATCTGCCTTGTAAAATGCTTTGATGTGGGCCTTGGTAATTCATGCCGTGGTTACAATTGCATACAGATTTTATTTTTCAAGAATGGCCAGAAGGTATGGCTTTGTATAATTGGTTGAAACTTTTGCACAAACTTTATATTATGAAAAGCTGCTTGTAAGAATTTGGGATCTTCAAATTTTGCTGAAATCCAAGAGTGCTTAGCTTTCAGTTTATGCCGACACAAGTGGCATGGATGGTCACAATCACTTCTCTGGAGATAAACTACCTGGTCATTCATTATCCGTATGAATCAGGTCATCCAGAAAAGGAAAACAGAACTATTCGAGCAATTTTTCATTTTTTAGATGTGTATGTATCCTTCTAGCAAAAAACTGTATCAAAACTAGTATGTTAGTGCAAAACTAAACCTTTTGAATCTTAATGACTGTTTAATTTTCTGTGTACAATGTATAATATTTTTCATGTAAGATTTGTATCCCTGGTGAACTGGAAAAGAATTTACCTATTTCGAGCAAATTTTCACCTTTCTGATGCATATACATATACTGTTTATATGCTGTCAGCAGGAATCTGTCTGAAGCTTGTATTTGGTTTTAAAATTTTGGAATTGTATAGATGTCAAAGTGTGTGGAATTTTCCAGCTGTTATTTTATAAAAAGATTTCAACCCTTGTCGACCCATTGGAAAGCCATTTTTTTTTCTAGTAAAACTTGGGACAGTGAGAGCTGAAATTTCCGAAACTGCCGAGATGTTTCAGATATGGGTATGCCTATGGAGTATCCAATACACAGATACGACAATTTTTTTTTGGGTCCTGGATACAGCAATTATTTTTGGGTCACTGATACAGTGTTGGATATGGCCGTACAAAAATAAAATAAAAATTCCAGCCTACTAAATAGGAAATAACCACATATTATGCATATGAAAGACAAAATAAGCTAAATAACCACAAAAAACATAGATTTTATTTTTCAAGATTGGCCGGAAGGTTTGGCTTTGTATAATTGGTTGAAATTTTTGCACAAACTTTATATTACGAAAAGCTGCTTGTAAGGATTTGGGATCTTCAAATTTTGCCGAAACCCGAGAGTGTTTAGTTAAGTTGTCGATACGTTTTAGATATGGGTATGGGTATGGAGTATCCGATACATAGATACAACAAAATTTTGTTTGGTCCCGGATACGGTGTTGGATATGGCTGTATAAAAAATTAAAAAATATATACATTCCAGCCTAATAAATAGGAATTAACTGCATATTATGCATATGAAAGACAAAATAAGCTAAATAACTACAAAAAACAACTCATAATTTGTTAAAGGCTTAAATTAAACATAATGTTATGATATATTAAATTTAATTTATTACACCAATGATCAAACTAGTATTCACTAGTCATCATATTCTTCTTCATCGAGAGCATCAACATTAACATCATTATGTGGTTCATTAGAACCACATGGACTCAGAGCATTCCCACTAGGGCCACTTCCATTAACACCCCCTTGTGCATGTAGGTTTCGCGGTGCCAAAGAAGTTTCCAATCCCTTGCCATCTAATGACAGGTGGGAAATGGAAAGCATCCAAGTCAACTCTCTCTGGATCAATATCCCAATGCTTGTTGGCCCTTCCTTGTACTCCAGTTGCTTGTGGGATGGAAGGCGCAAATTGAAATGGATATACACCAAATCTTTGGCCTATTTAGCCCCCAACTTGCTGTGCTTCTGTGAGTGGATGGAGGCATAAGTACTCCTAAGCCCTAGGGATAACATGTATTTATCATAAAATACATTAATAAATGGAAAATGGTTTAAAATTTTAAAATGAAAATAATAAAACATGAAAAGAAGCATGAAGTGTGTGAAAGATTGAAAACAAAAATTAGAATCAAACTTGAAAGTTAAAACCTTATCTTCAATGAATAATCCACAAATCCTCCTTTCAAGTTCCTCAATGACCTTGGCAAGTTGGCAGTGAATGGGCACTCATACTAGCTTAGGAAAATGAAAGCAACGCCTCTTGATGAAGTATCAAACCTAAATGAGTAAAATGAGAGCTTAGAGAGGTAAGTATGCAATATGGGAATGGGAGGTAAATTGCTTTGCTTTTACATTTTGCTTTTGTTTTATTCATTATAGTTACCTTTTAGGGTTTCATATTATAAAATATTATGTTTTTTCTCAACTTTGTGTTAGAAGGGCGAGAAAAAAGCTCGGTTTGTCAAGGAAATGTACTCGGGAGTAGCCAAGGCATGGTTGTGACCCTTGGGTATAATCAGGTATGTCTGCGTGTATCGACCCATAGGGTATTTACCGTACTAATACTAGGAGGCCTGATAGGGCCGTACCAACTTCTCAGGAAATTTTGGTTAAGCTTTTGGAAGAAAGATCTTGAGCAGATCTGGAGTTCTAGGGAGTAATGAGTCAAGAGATTTGTTTTTGATGAAAACCCAAATAGAAACACCTAAATGTAATTTAAATTGGAGCCTGGTAGAAACAATTTTTGGATTCAAAACCCTAATAGAAATGTAGCAACATGTGAAATAAACTGGAGCCAAGAAAAAACTAAATTTCGATTCAAACCCTAATGGAGAGGGAAATTTAGAGTCTGGAAGTGTTGTTAGAAACCCTAACAAGGATTGTGGGCTAAAGGAAATTTGATCTAATCCCTAACAAGAATAACATAGGTTGTGTAAATTTTTCAGAGGGTGGCTTAATAGTAGGGCAATATAAAGTTGCTTCAAATCGTGATAAATGAGAGATCATACCATAACATTAGTTGAAATCCTACAGGAATGTGTAAATTAATTGTTTTTTTGGGTATGGGTTTGGCTAACATTAATTGGATTCAATCGTTACCATAATTTGTTTTTTGCCTAGGGTAGAACCATACAAAAATATATATTAAAAAATAAAGACATAAATATTGCAAGCTAATAAATATGAATTAACAACATATTATGCATAGAATAAACAAAATAACCACAAAAACAATATTGATAAAGTGATAATGCTTTCTAAATGCGGAAGGTTATGATAAATATTAATTATCATATCAAAATTAGTATTCATTGGCATATTACTCTTTATTGAGAGCATCAACATCAACATCATTGAGGGTAAGGACCTAGTGTTTGGTTACTCTACTTGATATGTACGTTATGCCCATTTGCTGCCACTATAACCAAACAAATTTTTGTGGTAGTTATTAATTTATAATAGAGCATGCTAAAGTTAAATATTTCGTTTTAGGTATTTAAATTATGTGGAAGGTTTTTTTTAAGGCATTTACATGAGAAGGTTTTGAATACAATGAAAAATAAGTTTAACTATAAATTGAGCATTAAGTCACATCTTTGGTGCACACTTGTATGTCATCATTCAATTTGCGAGTTGTTTGATGTAAGTTGTGATGGCTACTTTTTATTCAAACATTAGTTCTTAAAACGACATGTACTTATTTTACTTCACCAATAATGGTGCTTTACTTTACATGTACCCTCACAAGTATTGGTCCATGCTCAAGTATTGGCTCTTCTCCCTTATGTGGTTCATTAGAATCACAAGTAGTAGCACTGTTATTGGCATTCCCACTAGCCATGTTGTGTGGGTCCTTGGAAGAATCCTCCTTTCAAGTTCCTCAATAACCTTGGCAGCAAATGTGCACTCGTATTGGTCTAGAAATATGATAACAATGTATTTGGAACTCTGCTTGATGAAGCTTCAACCCCAAATGAGCAATGAGAGGTAAGTGTATTGTTTTATGTTTTATTTTCGAGTTTTAACTACTTTTAGGGTTTCTTTTGTGTTTTTTTCATTAGGTAAAAGTCAATGAGTTAAAAAACGGAAAAGGTTGAAACTTGTGGGTACACCCCAAGTTTTCCCTAGGTATGCCTAGATCCTTCAATAGAAGGATTAGGGCATACTTGGGGTTGAATCATACCTATATTTGGTTCTGGTATGTATCGGATCAGTCCTAGGGGGTGAGGTTAAAACTTGCTACTTAGGTTAAATGATTTAATGTTGCAATTGTGTACTGTAATTTTTTTGCAAGATCAATTGGAAAGTTTGGTTTTGTACAATTACTTGAAACAATTGACAATAAATAGGACCCGATCAAAAACTTAACTTTGATTCAAACCCTAATAGAAATATTGACGCCTAAAATTAATTGAAACCCCCGAGGGAATTTGAAAATCTTGAAGTGTTCATTGAAACCCTAGCGAGGATTATGAAGTGGAGAAAATTTAATTTGATCCCTAACAAGAATAAAGGGATGCAACATTTTTAAAGTAGCTTAATAGCAAGGCAAAATACAATTGCTTCGAATTTGTGATAGATGAGAGGTTTTGTAACCTTCATCGAAACCCTATTCTATATGGATTAAAGGTTTGATGTTAAAATTGTGTTCTGTAAATTTTTTGAAGATCAATTGGAAATTGTGCTTTTGTATAAGTGATCGAAATTTTGGCACAAATGTTATATGTTGAAATCCTAGAGATTGTTTTGTTGTTAATTTTGCCCTCACAAGTGGCATGAATGGTCATGATCACTTCTCTGGAGACAAATTACCTGTTCTTTCATTATCTGCATGAATCAAGTCAACTGGAAAGAAAAAAATAGAACCCCATTGAACAAATTTGCATTCTTTTGATGTGTTTATATACATTGGATATGTCCTTAAACCCAAAAAATGTCCGAGGCTTGTATTTGATTGTGAAACCTAGACTTTTGAATTGTAAGGAGTGTTTGATGAGTGTGCACAATATGTATAATTTGTTTCTTGTAAGATTCAAACAAGAAAAAAATGCCTATTTTGAACTTTATATATATAAAGGTGTAGAGGAACTACTTTTTTTTTGTTACATGCATGAAAGGCCCTCTAGAAAAAAGTATCCCATTTGAAGAAATTTACTTTTTTTGGATGTATGAACTTTTTGAGTTGCAGGTGTGTCTGAAGGTGTAGATGAACTACTTGTTTTTTTGTTACATGCATGAATCGGGCCCTCTAGAAGAAAGTATCCCATTTGAAGAAATTTAATTTTTTTGGATGTATGACCTTTTTGAGTTGCAGGCGTGTCGTGCGTTTAATTTGCTGTTAATAATGTTTAATTGGTTTCTGTAAGATTCAATCTTTTGTTAAAAGTGGTGAAAGATTTTTCTTTATAGACCTTTGGACAATGATCTGAAATATTGGTAGGTCTTATTGCAGAAGTGAATATTCGAATGTAGTCGGAGCATAATCAGAAATGTATTGCTGAAGATGTTCATGTGATGCAGTCACATGGACAGGGCTTTTAAGGAAAGCCCTAACCTAGCTGCAATGACACACACTAGTGTACACAAACATAGCAACATATCTACATAAATATAGCAACATATTACGATATCCAAACATCAGTTATAGGCTACGCGTCACTTGAGCTGCAACAACAAGCTCTTCACACTACAATGGTGGAGCCTGATTTTCACTTCCTTATCTCTTTCTCTCCCTTCAATCTAGCGGAATCTTCTCTTATCCTCTCTAGACTTCCCACCTCTAATTCGAATCTAGCAGAACCTTCCGAGTGTCTTCCGGACTGCGCAAATGCTTGCTCAACATGCCTTGATATAGGCCTCAAGGAATGCTATGTGTCAAAATTGATCCATGCGGTTAATATAGGCTACGCTTCACTTGAGCTGCAACAAAAATCTCTTCACACTACAATTGTTGAGCCTGACTTTCACTTCCTCCTCTCTTTCTCTCCCTTTGATCTAGCGGAGTCTTCTATTATCCCCTCTAGACTTCTTGCCTCTAATTTTAATCTAGCAGAACCTTCTCGATGTCTTCCGGACTGCTCAAATACTTGCTCAACATGCCTTGATATAGGCCTCAAGAAATTGATCTATATAGGCTATGCTTCACTTGAGCTGCAACAACAAGCTCTTCGAGCTTGACTTTCACTTCCTTCTCTCTTTCTCTCCCTCTGATGTCGCATAATCTTCTCTAATCCTCTCTAGACTTCCCACCTCTAATTTGAATGTAGCAAAACCTTCTCAGTATCTTCCAGACTGCCCAAATGCTTGCTCAACATGCCTGGATATAGGCCTCAAGTAATGCCATGTGTCAAAATTGATCCCTGCAGTCAATTGTAAGTTAATGCGTGTCCCCTACGTCCATCTCTTAGGGTTACAGAGTCCAAGGCAGCTCTAAAGTCTTTGGAGCCAATCCGTGCTCCTTGGAGTCCAATTGGTCAAAGCTTGAAGATTTTGTGCTTATGCATTCTTGCCACTACTTCTGTGCAACCATATTCCTTGTGCTCCTCTTAAAGAGATCCTCCAACCCTTTGCGAGTGTTGATTTTCTTGTGCGATCCAAGTTCCTTCAATTTTTTGCGTTGTTCTCAAGTTTGCTCGCAACTCGTTCGCTCTCCATATATGCTTTGCGTCACGTTGCTCATGACTCAATCGATTTATGTAATGTCCCCTTTTCCACGCTAGTCACTATGAAGGCCTTGGGCCCATTCCACCTTCTGTGGGCTTCAAGGAAGGAAAGCAAGGGAGGTGAACATTGCCAAAATTGTAAGCTATTGGATTTGCCTTATTTATTTGATCACTGATTATGGCTTGGAGTGATTCAATTAGGTGATAGGTGAATGACAAAGCAAAGAGGAACTTCTATCTTCTCCTTCATTAAGGTCGGTCTTCTTGAGAGCAACAATGGAGATAAAGAACTACTCTTTCCCTTTTTATGAGGTTGGTCTTCTTAAGTGAAGATTAAAAGTGCACTTCCCCTTTCATTAAGAGGTCGGCCATGAGAATTGGCCTTCTAATTCAGTCTTGGCTCCAAAGAAGGGTATATAAGGTGGTTTGACTTGCTAAAGGAGGATTATGCTATTCTTGATATTGATTTCTGTTGGAGGTGGAGTAAGTAACTTCTCTTCTTGCCATTGAAGGACAAAAACCCTTACTTGGTCACCTATTGAGGACGAAACCCTTCAACAGGAACACACTTGGGGATGGAAACCCTTTTGTGTGCATTGGTGGTTTCACTCGGAAGTCACAAGTGAGCTTTAAGGAGGATTTCATGTTTGTTTCTTCCCTTCTAACCGTAGGCGACTTGCTTGGGTAAAGGGGTTGATATCATCTAGGGCACTTTTGGATATTTTGAGCTGATATTCTTGTTCTTCATATTTTATAAGGCTGAAATCTACATTTTGGTGATTTTTGGAATGGTTTATGAGCCATTTCCAGCCCTTGGTTTTGGCTCTACTGCTGTTGTCATAAAATTAATTACAGCTGGGTGTAATCACTCATTTTCTCTATTATTTTGATATAATTTGGATTGATAAATAATGCTGTGGTTGAATTAATTATTTGGAAGCATTTTCAGCTCTATTTGTATGGTTATATGTTGATGTGAAGCCCTATACAGTTCGCTGCCCTAGAGGACTGATCATTGATTGTTGGAATAGGGTTAAAGTATATTTTCAGTCATTTTCAAGTTGATGTCTGTGTTTTTGAAGGTGCAATTTCAGATTTCCATCCATTAGGGTTGTGGAGAAACCCTTTTTCCCCATTCACTGCCCTAGAAGGGACATTACGATGTATGGCCTCTTGTCCGCCTTCCTGGATCCTTGCATGCTGACCGTGCGAGCCTATGATCAACATATCCCGCGTTCCTATGTATTGGCTCAGCTAAACTATATTCAAGAAAGGGATAGTGGCATTGTGTTTTAAGATGTAAGAGATCATCTTGTTGATGAATGTTAGAGAAGACTTAAGAGTGTTAAACTATGTGAGAACATGTTTGCAAAGGTATGAAGGATGTGGACTGTTCACATGTATACTCTCATGTTGGCATTAGTTGATAGTGGAAAAGGACTAGAAAACTGTTAATTCCTGTTGCACAATTTAAGTAAGGACTTATGAATGATGATTTATAGCTTTAAACAATATTATAATAGCTTATCATGTTTGGAGGAAGTTGACAAGTTGAACAAGGGCCTGTAGATGCATTCTAGGCTTTGGAGAATCCTTAAGAAACAAGAAAACAAAAATAATCTCTAAACACACCCTTCTCGGTCTGTATACCCTGTTTTAGGGTTTGAAGGTTAGAAAAACAATCATAAGTTGAGTTGTATCCAGTGAAAAGCCAAGAAATTTGGTGAAAAGGTGGAAATTGACATGAGAAATATTCTCACAAAGTTTTAGGGTAATTGGAAGGGTTTAGCGAGGTCTAATGGTCAAAACTCAGTATCACTGTGTGCAAACAACCTTGTTTTGGAGGATTTGAGAAAGCAAATGATAAAACACGTAATGCTAGTCTTTAATTTCTATTGGAACTTGTTTATAATGAAGAGGGAAGTCTAAGGAGGAGGTAAGCAAAGTTTTAAGAAGGAATAGAAGGTCCAAGAGGTGTAACTTAGAGAATGACAGTCAAGAAACCCTGTTTTTACTTGACAGTCCAGAGCAAGTTTTGAGTGAAAAACCTAAAAGGTGTTAAAGAATAGTTGTGGAAGCTTGTATTCAAGAGGGAAAGACTTTGTGGAAGGTAATAAATAGGTTGAAAGAGGAATTTAAGAAGCTTTTAAGACCAAGAACAAGAAAACTCAGTTATACCCTTGCCTATACCTATAGTACAATAAGACTAAAGTAGCAAAGTTGTATTGGAAAGTAAAGTACAGGGTCTGAGGCTAATAAGGATTGGTATGAGGTAGTTTTAAGAAGTTTAAGGTGTTAATAGAGGCATGAACCCAGGTGTAAATATTAAAACCTTAGAAACTCAGTTGAAGACCTATAAATAAGACTTAGAAGGCCTAATTAAATAAGTGAGAGGTGATGTTGGGTGAAGTGTGTGAAGAGTTGGACTAAGAAATTTGGCATGAAGCAAGTATTGGATAAAGGGTATCGAGAAATATAACTAGTTTCTCAGGATCATATGTGAGATGTTCTAAACTATAAGCTTTTGGGCAAATCAGGGCTACAAGGGCAAATAGGAAACCGGTAGAGAAGCAATTTGAAGAGTTACATTGAAAGTTAGGTTCTGAAACTTCCCATGAAGCTTAAACAAGATAAAGAGTGTTTAAAAATACTTTCAGTTTGGCAGGAGTCACTGTCAAAAGTTCTAACTATAAGGTTTGCAGTTAGGAAGGGCTAGCAACATGTGAACAGGGTTATAAGGGTGAATAAGTTGAAACGAGTCTTGATTCATTCTTGAATGATCTAAACATGTGGTTTTGATGAATTTGAGCCAGAAACAAGTGTACGAAGCCTCTGTATCAGTTCAGTTGAGAATTTGGTACTTGAATGCTCTTTGAAGTGCTTGAGTTAGTACATGTTTTGATGTTCTTTTTATTAAAACTAACATTGTTCTTGTGATTTGAACCTGGTCCACCACCCTCCTCTGCATCACTTATCATATCCAAAATGACATGCTAAACCTCCATTGCGCTTCTCCCTTATCAAATTATCGTGCATAGACCCTCTTGGTATGCACAAATGCATTCCTTCGAAAAACATCCTTTTTTGCACAAAAGAATGTAACCATGGTGTCCTATCTACATTTGCTGGGTCTGTGCATCTCAAAAATCTTCATCTTTTGCGTACAACTCCTTTGCGGTGTCAAAATCCATGACCTTAACTCTCATTTTGTTCAACAAGAGAATTATCGAACTCAACCCACCTGCAACCTTATTTGATTTCCCACTTTGGCGTGTCAGCACAAATGAGTAGCTGTGCAAGAACTTAACCCATTATATATGTCTCTGATTTAACTTCTCTTGACTATTGATGAACAACAACACATGATGATCTATTTACAACACAAATTCCTTCAACAGTTAGTAGTGTCGCCACTTCTTAAGCACCTGCACAATGGCATAAAGCTCCTGGTCACAGATTGAATATTGCCTTTTTGTGTCATTCAATTTCTCACTGAAGTAAGCTACCAACGTATCTTTTTAAGTTAATACTGCGCTTCTTGCATCCTAGTCCATTTGAGAGACCTTGTTGAAATCTGTCAGTACGCTAAAACTAGCTACTTCGTTATTCTACGCTTCAACTCTTGAAAAATGTGTTTAGTCCACTTGAAAGACCTTGTTGAAATCTGACAATGCTAAAACCAACTGCTTCGTTAGTTTGTGCTTAAACTCGTGCTTAAACTCCCAAAATTTATGTTCGGTCTCCTTAGTTCAAACAAAATCTTTGCGATGCCCTCGCATCACCTCTATAATTGTTGTGCAATTCTCGCTGAAGTTTCTAATGAACTTCCTATAAAAACTCGCCATACAATGAAACTTTGCACCTCAAACATACTCTTCGATGACGGTCACTCAAATATTGCTTGCACCTTCTCTGGATCTGTTTTCAAGCGATCTTTGTATATCATAAAACCCAAGAATACCAACTCTTTGTGCATGAAGCTGTACTTCTTCACATTGATCATTAAATTGTCCTACAAATGTTGTAAAACTCCCTGCAAATGCTCCAGGTGCTTTTCTCTCATTTTATTGAACACCAAAATGTCATCCAATTACATTATGACAAACTTTCCATGGAATTGTTTCAACACTTCGCTTATAATTCACATGAACGTACTTGGTGCATTCATCAACCTGAAATAACAACCATTCATACAACACTTCCTTTGATTTGAACACAATTTTCCATTCATCTTCTTCCCTTATGCAAATCTGATGATATCTGCTTTTCAAGTCTATCTATGTGATATTGCTCTCCACTCAAACAGTCAATCAAGTCGTCCATCCATGGCGAGGGAAATCTATCTTGATAGTTATCTTGTTAATGGTTTGTGAATCCATACACATTCGCCATTCTCCTTCTTTCTTAGGTGCTAATATTGTGGGTATCGCACACAGACTTAGGCTTTCTTTGATCAACCCCTTAACCAACAACTCTTGCACTTCTTTTTGCACTTTCTCATTCTCCCGAGGTGTCATCCTAAATGGTGCCATATTTGGCAAACTTGATCTAGCCTTCAAGTCTATCTAATCACTAATACAACACATGGGTGGCACCCCATCTGGCAAATCCTCTGAAACTATTACTGTGAGCTCGCTCAAAAGCTTGTGTACTTCACTTATAACCTCTAGTTTCTCTGTGCAAGCTTAGGCATCAACACAAAGCATGCCTTATCCTTTTTCACACTTCGCAAAAATTCCTTTCTCGTCAACATCAACAAGCGCGCACAAACTCCGCTACACACTACCCCTTCCTCGTCCTTGAAAGGAGACAAGTTAATTTTTTTTTCTATCCTTCTCCAAGCAGTGTGGGTATGTCCTTTTGTCATGTTTAAGTTCTCGGTCTTACTGCCATGACCTTTGCAATAGCTCATGACAAACATCCATCAACATGATATTGCACAACATTTCATCCTGGTATACGCCTATCTGAAATTTTACAAGGCTTTGGTCATTTAACAAGATCTAATGGCCCCTCTATAGCCATGACACTGTATAGGTTGGGATGTGCAATTTTTTTCAAACCCAACTCCGCTACCATCTTGCAATAAACCAAATTATCCATGGTGCCACAGTCCATAATAAACTTACAACATTTACCTTCTGACTTGCAAATAGTTTGGAAGAATTCATTTTGTGCTTCTGTGCTAGCGTCACCAAGACCCTCTTCATCATGAGAACCTCTCTTCGCGTTGCGTCGTCTGAATGCTCCGTAGTTCCTACCGATTCTTCATCTTCTCATGTTACACATGCACTCGCTTTCGTCCTGCTTACATCATTTTTGTGTTTGGGGACTCATACGCTCTATGTCAAGTATGTCCACATTTAAAACATGTTCCAAGGAATCCGCTTCCCCTTCCTCTACAAATCCTTGCCCTTACTCTTGTACAACACAATGCTTGACTCCACCTTCTACTTCCTTTGACTGACCTCTACTAACTTTGCCTCTTCCTCTTTTACATGCAAACCTACCTTTGCCCTTCACGGTACTCTAATTCTCGTGCAAACCTACCAAATGAAAAACCAATCGTAAAAGGGAAGGAAAAAGAACATGAAAAGAAAACAAAAGGACATCAAGAATAGTCCACAGTTCCTCCCTTAATTCCTTTCCCAAAAAGACTCAAAGAGATTGTAAACAAAGAATCCGATCTGATCTGAGAGATAAAGAAATTAAACATTGAAATTCCATTGTTACAAGCAATCAAAGATATACCAGAATTGAATATATTAATTAAAAGCCTTTGCATTAGGACTCCAAGAAAAAAGAAACAATACCCTAAAACTATACAGGTAGATGGAAAACTTGCTGACCTATTACTAGGAAAATTATTGCTACCTAAGTATGGTGACCCTGGTAGTCCTGTTATTACTGTAACAATTGGGAAAAAGAAAATACAAAATGTGTTGGTTGATCTTGGCGCTGCCATTAATGTTATGACAACTAATACTTTGAAAGAATTGCCATTAGATGGGATTCAACCCCCTGCTACCATTCTACAAATGGCCGATCAATCCATTACTAAACTAGAAGGAATCATAGAGGACGTCATGGTAACCGTGGAATCATGGGAGTATCTTGTGGACTTTATGATTCTTCAATCAAAGAGCAAGATACATGGATATCCAATTATCCTTGGGAGACCATGGTTAGCCATTGTAGTAGTCCTAATAGACTGCAGGTTTGGAGATATGACAATATCAAATGGAATAAATGCTAAACAAATTTCTTTGTTCCCACCTGCAAAACCTTTTGTAGATGTAAAAGAGTATATTTGGGTTGATGATTTTGAACGAACTTATTACAATTTGGCATCTTTGGCTATGATTACAGTCAAGAATCATGTTGTAGAAATCGAAGAAGAGTCAATGCAAGCTTTAAAGTTGACTAGTATCGCTTCAGAGTCTTCTCAGCTAGCTCCAGAGTCTCCCTGTCTCGCTTCAGAGTCTTCTCAATTAGCTCCGGAGTCTTCCTGTGTCGCTTCAGAGTCTTCTTACTCAACTTCTAAGTCCCTCCACTAGACTCCAGACATGGCATTACCTCATGAAAAATTCTCAAATGATCTAATCAACGTTCTTCACGAGAGGTATGAACCCATCCCTTTTCAACAAAACATAAGGAGATGGATAGAAATAGATCAAAATGTGTCTACAACAAGTTTTAGTTGTCCCCTAACAACATTGATTCCACAAGGAAATCCTACCTTTGGGGACATGAATGCATTCCACATGTTATTGCCACATGAGTGCCCCTTGAATTCATTGTTGAGTGAATTTAAAACAACCTGTTTTGTGTATCCTGGAACAAAACAAATTTCCATTTATCCAGGAAAAGAACTAAACATCAATAGTTGGTTAACTAATGATGAAGAAGCCAAAGTTTTTGATGTACTAAGGAACCATACCAAAGCCTTTGCATGGGATTACAATGACATGAAAGGAATCCGCTCTAGTATTTGTACCCACCACATCTATACAAGCAATATCAAACCAGTCAGGTAGCCTCACAGAAGAATAAATCCAACATTACAAGACATGGTTAAAACTGAAATTGAGAAACTATTACAAGTTGGATTCATTTATCCTATATCCGATAGTCAGTGGGTCTCACCACTTGTGATAGTCCCTAAAAAGAATGGGAAATGGAGAATTTGTGTAGATTACAGGGAGCTTAACAAAGCTACTTTGAGAGACTATTTCCCCTACCTTTTATTGACCAAGTCTTGGATAACTTAGGAGGAAAGAAATTCTTTTCTTTTCTAGATGGATTTAGTGGTTACAATCAGATAAGGGTTGCTGTAGAAGACCAAGATAAAACAACATTCACTTGCCCTTGGGGAACATTTGCTTACAAAGTGTTACCTTTTGGTTTGTGTAATGCACCAGCTACTTTTCAAAGAGTAGTCTTGGCCATATTTTCTGACTTGACTAATGATTGTGTGGAAGTGTATATGGATGACTTCACAGTGTATGGAGATTCTTTTGAGGAAGCTTTGGCCAACTTGGACAAAGTATTGACAAGATGTGAACAACATAACCTATCTTTGAGCCATGAAAAATGCTTAATGATGGTGGACGAAGGAATAGTTCTTGGGCATCACATTTCATCCCAAGGGATAAAAGTGGATTAAAAGAAAATTGGGGTGATTTCGGACTTACTTGCACCCAAAAATCAGACAAATGTTAGAAGTTTTCTTGGGCATGCAAGATATTATATACGCTTCATTAAATATTTTAGTAAGATTGTTGCACCAATGTTTGCTTTGTTAGTTAAAGATAGTGAATTCATTTGGGATGAGAAGTGCCAAATTTTTTTTGAATTGATTAAAGAGAAACTGACTTCGGCTCCAGTATTGAGAGGACCCAATTGGGAAAAACCTTTCCATATTCACACTGATATAGGAGCAGTATTGGGACAAAAAGATGAACATGATAAAATGTATGCTATTTACATTAGTAAAAATCTCACTCCCACAAAAAAGAATTATACTACTATAAATAAATTTTGCAATTATATTACAGAGAAATATAAGACATTTGTATATGCCATAAATAACTATTTTCATTATATTAGTAGGGTATAAGACATTAGATGGTTACTCCATGTAATTTGATATACAGTATTGATAATCCAAGGAAACTAACAGTTGTATTTCTTGGAGGTAAGATCATTAGAGAGGAGGATCCTTTTGCAAGATATTTGATATTACAATTATTGATAATCTACAAATCTAACTTGGTTTGTTGATTTCTTTCAAGGTTGATGATTTTATAACCAAAGAAAGAGGAGGATACTATTGATGATAAATTATTCTATGAATGTGGATTGACTTTTCTATATCAGAGAAGATACAAACTATCATGAGTTTGTCTGATATAGTCAAACTATTTAGCAAACAAGAACTAACAAAATCCTTGGACAAAGAAATGATTTACAGCTATTACTAACAAACATAGAAATTGATTGATTGAAGAAAGTGTTATTTTTAAATGGTTAAATGTATTCTATTTAAATGTGGATCTGACTTGGTCACTACATAGGTGTGTTAGAGAAGATGAAGTATATGATATCATAAGAGATTTTCATGATGAACCTGGAGGAGGTCACTATCCAGCTAAGAGAACTATTCACAAAATCCTTGGAGATGGATATTACTGGCCTTCCCTTCACAGAAATGTGAAGAAATACATTTGGAAATGTGATGCATGTCAGAGGATGGGTAAACCTACATTGTCCAGTGAAATGCCTCTCCACCCTCAACTGGTTCTAGAACCTTTTGAGCAGTGGGGGCTAGATTTTGTTGGACCAGTAAATCCACCATCACAAGGGAAAGAATTCATCCTAGTCTGCATTGACTATGTGACTAAGTGGGCAGAAGTACAAGCTTTACCACAGGCCAAAGAGGAAGCAGTTGCAGATTTGTTGTATCACAGTGCATTTGGAGCACCAAAGAGCATAGTTTCATATCAAGGGCCTCAATTCATGTCCAACATGATCAAAGCCTTTGTGGAAATTTATCAAATCAATCATAAGAAATCATCTCCATACCACCCTCAAGCCAATGGACAAGTGGAGGTGACAAATAGAGAGCTAGAGAGTATCTTAACCAAAATAGTCAACACTAGCAGAAAAGATTGGACAAACAGATTACCTGAAGCAGTATGGGCATACAACACTACTTGGAAAACCACTACTAGATTTTCACCATATGAACTTGTGTATGGGAAAAAACCCTTATTGCCCATTGAATTTGAATTGCAGACACTTAGAACAATAATCAAAGTTGGAATAGAATTGGATGAAGCACAACAACAAAGGATACTCCAATTGAATGAATTAGATGAGATGAGAATGGAAAGCACTTCAAAGGACATGAATTGTTGCAATACCAAATGAAACAATGACATGACATACAATATCAAAAAGAGGAAGTTCAAAGAAGGAGATTGGGATTTGTTGTTTGACTCTAAGTACCAGACCTTTCCAGGAAAGCTTAGAATTAGATGACTGGGTCCATATGAGATTGAATTTTTTTTTGATAATGGATCAGTACAACTCCTTCCCATAGATGGAGACACTAGAACTCTCTTGGTCAATGGCCATAGACTGAAGCTTTATCATAACCAATAAATAAACAAGACTTTTTGCAACCAATTCAATCAAAAGGTGAATTTGAATGTGGAAGAACCTAGTTCTTCCACCATGGTCAACCAATGAGAAAGAGAAGGCTAATAAAAGAGAAGAATTGAAAACCAGCAATGGTGGTTCTTCTCTTCAAAAAAAAAAAAAAAAGATAATAAACAAGGGAAGTTGAAAACCAGAAATGGCAGCTTTCCCACCAAGCATGCAACCAAAGCAATAAAGTGTAATATGTTGATTTTCAGCACTAACTGAATTTACCTTTCTGCAGGGCACATGGAGTTGAGCAATACAAGGTCACACCACTACTAAAGGTATAATGCTTTATTTTCTGTGTATAGGATTATTAAAAAGTTAGAAAATGTCATAATTGTTTGAATGAGTGGGGAAAATCTTGAAATAAATTGTCATAATGACCTTTTGACACCTCCCAATTGAATGATTGCATTTGATGAGGTAACAGTCATTTAAATAATTGACGGTTTTCCTTTTGGGGAGAATGTGACAGTTTATGCATGTACCATATTATTAAGTTGTGTCGGCATCCAAGCTAATAAATTGTTTGGGAAACTATAAAACCTATCCTCCCCACACTGACTCACTTCACAACTCCGAAGTAAGAAGAAGCTAGAAAGAGCTCAAACCCTACTTCAAAACTATTTTGAAATGTCTCTAAACTTGAAAATGGGACAAAAGAAATATTCAAAACTAGAATGAGCCACGATTTTGTTGCAAGATAGAGAGATGGTGGCAGTATTCGACCAGGTAGGATGGTTGGAATTTATGAAGAAATTATAGGGTTATAATGAACCATTGGTTGAAGAATTTCTTGCCAACCTCAGAGTAGACAAAACAAAGGTAAGAGGCAATAAAATTCTTGTTAATAGCCAAGTTATTAGTGAAATAGCTGGAATTCCCTACGAAGGGACAAAAATTGCTGGAAGGTCTATTTTTAGAGACCTAATTCAAATCTTTCATGAAGAAGGGGAGTCTGAATCTGAAGTAGTAATAAGTAAAGCAAAAGTAGCAAAAGGAATCAGAAGGGAGACACTTCCAGAGCCCTATAAAACTGCTACATTTTGGGTAGTTAAATATTTTACATGTGATGGAGAATATAATATTTTGAGTTGTGACACAATGAGGCTTCTAATCCATTTGCGCCAGGGTTTACAAAAGTTAAGGGCATAGAATTAATTTGCTTGAATTCTTATATAATAACCTTCAACATATTGCAAAGAGGTACAATGAAAAGGAGGCCCAATTCGCCGTCAAGGGCTCATACAACTGATTTGTCAACACTCTATTACAAACAAGAAACACAAAAAGGTCTGGGGCAGCTGGTTGAAAAAACTAGAGAAAATGCCAGAAAAGAAAAGGAAATCCCTCTCTTTTGCCATTACACTGAGGTCAGGGTTAGAAGCAACTTCATACCTTTCTCATCATGCGGAAAAGGCCCAAGTTTTTAGCTCCGTGGAAACTCCGTAGCTCACTACCGCTAGACAACCTGATTCAATTGCTACAAGAACAAGGCAGTTGAGAAAGTTAGGAGAAGAATCCTTCTCTGTTGGACCCCCAAAGAGAAAAAGAAGATTAATACTACAAGAAGAAGAAGACCTAGAAGAAGTTGTTGAAATTCTAGGCAGCATTAATTTGGCTACAAAAAATGTTGCAGAAACAGAACAAGTATTGTTTGATGAAGTTAAAGAATTGACTATAAAGCAAGTTGCGGCATCAATAGCACCACCTTCTACCTCTCATGATAGAAAAGGGAAAGCTCCAATGGCAAAAGAAGAGGAAGCTCAGTCCCCTATTTCAGCAGGGCAGATACACAAGATGAACAAATCAGCAAATACTCCTCTCCAAGGCAGAGGTAACTATCAGACAACAATAAGAAGAATTAAATTTCCTCCAAGCAAAGGTACAAAGTAAAGAAGATTTTATTTCATCATTGCAAAAATAGATAGAAGAACTTAAATTACAATGTAAAGAAAAAGATGAAATAATTCTTTCCAAAACCAAAGTGCAAATTAATCAAGAAGTTCAAACTATATTAAATTATGAGGAAATCAAAAATATCTGGGATGGCACTTGCAATGACTTAGGAAGGTTAACCCTTCAGAATAAGAGGTTGAAAAATGATTTGGAAGAAGAAAGAAAACAAAAAAGAGAAATTGAGAAACAAAAGCAAAAATTTAAAAATACCTTGCAAGTTGCTTGTGTCATAGGTGAAAAACTCCTTGCTTGTAGAAGGCCTTCCTCAGCATACAGCATTTTCCTACAAGAATAATTTTTCAAATGGAAATTATCAAGAATTTCCTGTGAATTACCTTATGATTTTGAGGATGAAAAATAGTTAATATAGGCTTATACTATAAACTCTCCTGAACATCATAATTTAATGTGTGAATTTCACTTGTGCAACTTTCTCCTGAGTCATATGTATGGTTTTCTAATCAATTTGTATGTAGGAGAATCCCAATTAAGAGCATTCTCGTCTACCCTGCAAAACCAAATTGCTTGGGACCAAAGGACTGAGGAATATTTCGATAAGGCAAAGACAAAAGGACTTTGTATGAGGCCACAATATCCCAATGCCAAACAATTACTCAGAACATTCAGAGCTCTTGCCTTTCAACCTAAAATCCAAGAGCATGATGTACAAGAGTTGAAAAATAGCATTGCCAATATTCACAAATTCACTCATCAAGACTTTGGAAAGGCAATGGCTTCTTGTAACAAAAGGTGGGATACCTTAAATATTCCTTTGAAGAGGAGGGAAGTACTTTCTCCTACAAATCTAAAGTGGTCTATGAGAAGAGCCATGACTATAGCAGATATGATCCTAAACATTTGCCAGACTCCAAGCCGCAAATGGATTGGAATGAGATTTAGACCCCCACTCATTCTCTACCCTATGCCCTCATGGCAAGAATCTTCTGCACAAAGCATACAGGAATTCAAAAAGTGGGAACGACAAGTCAAGGAAAAGGAAGGATTTAGTATCTCAAGGAAAGACACTTGGTAGTATCAGTATGATACTTATGATTTGAGTAAACTGATGGAGGAGAGGATCCTTGATCCTAATTTTGGATAAACAAGTTGCAAGAGGACTTGCAAACAAGTGTGGGAGAGAAATGATGAGTTCATTTAATGGCCTAATAATGACATTGTTTATCTTCCCCCTCGTTTGAATATGCATGCATTCTATAACTTTTTCCTAATCTAAAGTAGAGAATATATGCATTTTACTGGATTAGTGTGTATGTATTTGTTCCACTACTGTGTTCTAACCAAATAGCATGAAAAGAATTCAGTTTTGTGTATACAAATATCTCCAAATTGAAGAAAAGTACAATTTTACAATGATGTAATGTTTTAGGCACTAAAGAACCAGTTTGCTAAGCTTCAAAGTCTCTTTGTGTGGCTTCAGAATCTCTGTGTCCTTTGGCTTTGAATTTTGACCTATGACTTCAAAATTCCACCAACCAACATCATAATGCATTAAGATATGAAGATTCATGCTAACCTCAATCGCGCATCCATGTTAATCCAAGAATAACACATGCTAGAATTAGAGAACACCAATTATAGACGGATCATATAGTTTATTTTTATATATTTTGTTGTAACTAAATACTATAGAGTCAATCGGTTCCCCAATTCTCTCCATCATTTCACCTTGAAACATGGAGATATTGTGGAACCTCTTTACTAGTTATCTAAATAAGATAGATTCTAGGATTCATCTAGTTGTTTTGTAGGCATCAGTTGAGGGAAGCAAGATAATATAATCTGCACTCACTGATTGTCATATATATTCCAATAATTAGTATTTTGTAATCAATCCTATTGTATGATCCATAACTTTTGAATTGAATAAAATTGATGCTTTGGTGATTTAGCATGCAAGGTGTGGTTTTGATCTAAGGGAGAGCAAGGGCCCACTCCCCCTAGGATTCAAAACCTTTGGTATTTTGTCTTAGTTATTTTTGTCTTAATATATATATGTATGTGCTTACTTGTGTTTAGTATAATTCAGTATATATTATTCATCGTTCTATCTTTTGTTGTTTGTTAGTTTTTAGCAAAACTACTATAATTTCTATCACAGTAATTTTTCTGTCTGGGCAACTTTAATTCCCAACAAGTGTGTGATTTCATTTAAAAAGCATTTAAATTTTGTCCTCACTTTAATTCTACAATTTCCAATTCTGCAAGTGTGCCTTTGATTCAGTATTGAGAGTTCCAATTCAAGCAAGCAAGTATGATTTTATCCTGAACCATGTGTGTAATTCCTTATCCTAGATTAGATTTCATTTCCAGCACTTGAGACTTAACCCCACCAAGCAATTGTTAGTTGCTCAAAAGGAATCTTATTGCATATAGCCTTGGACACAACCTTGGTTAGAATGACATCAACAATTCAGTTGATTAAATGACGAGTTAACAACAATGCTCATCACAAAATCTCTTCCATGGTCTTCCTCAACCAAATCCACTCTGGTATGGACACTACTTATCTCATTCAATACTCCATCAAGTACTCCAACCATAATTGCATTAAAACCTTTCTTGCCAGTTGCTCTCCTGGGGGGCATTTTGACCTTCTAGATAATAAAACCTATTGCTACAAGTAAAGACTCCTAATCCCGCGTAGGTCTCCCCACTCTCAAGGTTTTCTTCTACTCCTAGAGTTGGAGTGTAAGCTCTGATACAATATTGATGCATTAGCAGGGATAGAGTTTCTAGTTAAGGAAAGCCTTGGCCCAACCACATTGAAACACACACTATAGCACATACAAGCACATCAGAACTCTTATATTAATATAACAACAAATTACAATATCCAAGTGTCAGCTACATGCTATGCTTCGCTTGAACTGCAACAACATGCTGTTCACATAGTGGTGGCGCCTCTTAGGGTTCTCTTTGTCTTCTTTCTTTCTCTTCCTTTGATCTAGTAGAATCTTCTCTTAGCCTCTTTAGATTTCCTAGCTCTAGTTTGAATTTGCAGAACCTTCTTGGCGTCTTCTAGATTGCTCAAATGCTTGCCCAATACGCCTTGATATAGCCCTCAAGGAATGACACGTACCAAAATTGATCCATGCAGTCAATTGTAAGGTGACAAGTGCCTCCTGTGACCATCTCCTAGGGTTATAGAGTCCAAGGCAATTCCAAAGTCTTCGGGCCCAATCCAAGCTCTTTGGAGTCTAATCGGTAAAAACTTGATTCTGTGCTTATGCACTGTTGCCCCTACTTCTGTGCAAGCATATCCTTGTGCGCCTCTAAGAGAGATTCTTTAACCCTTTACGAGTGTTGATTTTCTTGCATGATCCAAGATCCTTCAATTTTGTTGCGTTGTGGTCATGGTTGTGTGCAACTCTTGTGCTCTTTATCTATGCTTCGTATCGCATTGCTCATGAGTTAGCCTATTTATGTCCTGTGGTTTTCCTTTTTGGATCCTTGCGCCCTGACCATGCAAACCTTGGATCAATGCGTCCCACGTTCATGTGCATTGCCCCAAACATCCTCGCAAAGATAAATCTTGTGTGCAATCCATGCCTTACCCAAAATTCCAAAACAAGATATCCAACCGTTTGTGTGTGCATTCTTGCACAATAACAAAGTTGGACTTATTTCAAGGGTTAGCTTCTTTTTAGTTGATGCAAAATTGCTTGTTCACTTGGGATGCTCTTGCATTGTCATGCCCTAGCAAAAACAAAATCTGATTGGAACCCTAATGGAAATATAGTGAGGTAAAATCAATTGATACACGAGAAGGATATTGAGAGCTATGTACCATCAACTAAAACTGCAATTAGGATTGTGGACCATTTAAAATTTGATTTGAAGCCTAGCAAGAATAATGGAGTGTATAAAATTTTATGAGAGGAGTAAAAGAGCAAGGTGATGTAATTTTTTTAAAAAATTGTGATCAAGGAGATGCTTTTGTAACCTTTGTCAAAATGCTATAAAAATCTATATTATTACAAGTTTTGAGGTGGCCCTTGATAAGTTGGTCTCTGGTTACAATTGTGTACCAGAAAAAGTTTCCCAAGAATGAGCTTTGTATAATTGTTCAAAATTATGGACAATTTTTATCACAAGAAGTTGCTTGTATTGGTTTGGGATTATCAAAATTTGCTGAAACCCTAGAACGAGTTTAGCAGTCAATATTTCAACCAAAAAGAAACTTGGAGCATAATACAAGTTCTAGACCTATAGAAACATTGCTGGAGGTATAATTTGTGTAAGGTTTATTCATACTAGGGCGTAGTTACTGGGAAACTCAAGCACATGCATGAGGATTCCTGCACCTATATTTACATTCCCTGTTGACGATACATATGAAATATAACTGTATGCTTATTAATGTACACCTGTACTATGATTTGAAAATGGTGTCCCCATCCCTCTCCCTGTACCTGAAGCCTTTTGGTGACTGAGATTTAGGGATTATTGTTTAGTTATAAGCTTGTTTTAATACTTGCAGAAGATATAACTATGTGCTTAAATTTGGAAATTTATGACTATTGATGCAGTGGTATTTTATAGAAGTATATTCCATTATCACTTTCTAAATGTATTCTTAAGTCTTGCTATTTTGTTGATAACAAGAATATAATTAACCGCATTAAAAATCTTTGGAGGGCTTATTTGAAGGTTTGAATGCAAATCATGACTTGTGGTCAACTAGGGGTGATTATATCTCATGACATGAATATCACACACACATGGTACGGTTGTCACAAGTCATATGAGATTGGATCAGATGACTATTAAGGACGAATCTTTTCTTAAATATTTAGTCATACATTATAATTATGTATTGGCAAGGAAGGCTTTTAGTATGATGCGTGTGGGCAAGGGCCATGTTTGTTTCATAACATTGTTTGAACGTTGAAGTATTAAGTTTCTCTATGAGTAGATAAACTTTGTCAGAGGCTTCCATAACATAAATTTCTCTGAAAGATGAAGATAAATGAAAAACTTTGATTTGGGCATCTATTACTAGGCTGTCCCGCATTACAAAATGTTACATCACATTATATATTACTAGCCTGTCCTGCATTACAAAATGCTCACACCATATATTTCTCTCAGCTCAGACCAGCAAGACTATCAACTGAACCAGATCGATCCCTACAATTACAGCTGCTGTCACATGTTCAGCAGAGACGGGACATGGAAATTTTCACACAAAATCAACTGAAAAATAATGCAACATGGCCTTACACTAAGCAGGGCAAATTCTTTAAAACATGGATCTTTGATTGATTGAAATCCTAGGAAGCGATTCTATCCACAATGACAGACAGGCCATGTGTTGCACTGATGGGTAGATGCCATCCCGTCAAATCTTAACTGTCACAGAACTGATCCAACTACATTGTAACTACCCCCAACTTAATAAATGAAGGACATATTCATTTGATGTGCAGTCCATTTCCTCTTCATTCTATCTTTGTCTACATTTTCTGACATTGGTATTAGAGTCTCTAGTGTTCGCAAGGGTTCGGAATATGAGGAAGCTTGGCAAGAAACATATATTTCGAAAAATTAAAGCAACTGCCAGTTTGAGGAAGGCCTGTGCTAGGGCACTTAATTTGGCACAAGTTGCTTTGCATTTTGCAGGTGCTAGGGCATGGAAATTTATGCACAATAATTCTGCTTGAAAATGCATGCCAACAATTTTGAATAATTAGAATTTCAAGCCTAGGTTAGGGCATTGATAAATTCTCAAAAGATTTTGTGGGTCAGACTAGCCTGTCATTGCTGTTATATCTATTTCCCCTCATTGCTGCTATTATATTTATTTTTGCTTCATTTTTTATTCTGCATTAGTTTGCGGATAAAAAATTCAAATTGGTGTGAATGGTGAATATACAAAACCTTGTTATGCTGAAGGCGTTTAAGTCAACTGGACAAAATTATAATATTTGGCAGCCATAAAATCCTGACCATCACGAAATATCATGCGATTGTGATAAAATAATGTGGCAAAAAGAAAGTAGGCTTGCTGCTAATGTTGCGGATTATGACAAACAGTTCATAAGGAAGCCCTATTACATGCTGAAGTTGTCTGTTATCTGATGAATCAATACCAAAAGTCCACAGTGCTACTTATCGTAGGGTGATCTATGGATCACTCTGAAGGAACAAATATATGACTTAAGAGAAGAGTTAGGTGTCTTTATACCTAAAGAATTTGTTGTTTTCAGCAAGGTTGCAAGAGGGTGGATTGTTGTTAGAACACCTACTTTGGATGAAAGACCTCCAAGATTAGCTTGCCTCTAGTAACAAAATGGTAGATGACAATGATATGGTAGCATTGGTGCTGAATAGTTTGCCATCATCGTTTGAGTTATTTGTTGAAGCCCTCCATTCGATGGTTGAAAGTTAGACTTTGACTTTTGATAAAGTTAGTTCCTTTTTATTACAAAAGTAACGGAGACAAATTCTAAACACTCGAGTTCAGATCTGGACAAACTGAGTGTGCTTTTGCAGTTCATTTCAAAGGGAAATAGAAAAGGCAACCTGGAAAAACCATCTCCTAAATATCAAGTCAAGTGTTACTATTGTTAGAAACTTGGTCACATGAAAAAGGATTGTCGAAAAAGACAATATGATCTTGCCAAACAAAAAGCAGAAAGGACAGGCAAATGTGGCAGTAGTTGAAGAAGAGCCTAAAGAAGAGTATGCCCTCATAGCATCATTCTCGGATGACAACCCTACAAGGTGTTGGCTCTTCGATTCTGGAGTATCAAGACACTTCACGTGTTGAAAAGATTGGTATATAAATCTTCACACAAATTTCAGTTCTGATTCAGTTTCATTAGGGGATGGAAGATCTCTTGCAGTAGAAGGGATAGGGGATATCCAAATCATATTGAGTGATAATGTTATATTAAATGTTAGAAATGTTAGATACGTACCTGACATGAACAAGAATCTTTTACAAAAAACCCCTATATTTTTGTAAACATCTTTGGTAAGAAATGCATCACGTCTGATATAAAACTATACAGAGTTGTTGCCCTGGGAATTGGGAAAGGAGGCTTGTATAGGCTGGTTGATCTTGCCATAGTCACCTTACATACCTTAGTTGTGGAGGGTAATACCGAAATTTTGTGGCATGAGAGATATGGACATCTCAACCTTTAGTATCTCGCCAAACTTAGTAGAGCCAACATGGTTCTTGGTTTGCCTGCTTTTCAAGAGAAACATGATAGGTGTGCAAGGTGTTTGGCTGGAAAAAGAAAAGGAAGCCATTTCCATACTGAAGGTGCTTGGCATGCCAAGGGGCTTTTAGATCTTGTTTATGTAGATCTTTGTGAGCCATCATGGAAGTCTCTCACGGTTCTTGGTGCGAGGTACTTTCTTTTATTGGTGGATGATTATTTGAGAAAGATGTAGGTTTACTTCTTAAAAAATAAGTTTGTCTGTTTTGCTTCTTTTGAGAAATACAAGGCATTGGTGGAAAACTAGGCCAGTTGGCAGATCAAGTCATTGAGATCTGATAATGGGGGAATTCACTTCCAAGTTGTTCAAGGATTACTGTAGTAAAGAAGGAATTCATTATCAGTTGACAACCCCATATACCCCACAATGGGGTGGTTGAGGGACGAAATAGAACTATCATAGGGATGGCTTGGTGCATGATGCCTAGTAGAGGTGTATTGTTCAAATATTGGGGAGTAGTAGTAAACACAACGATATATATACTCAATCAAAGTCTTTGCACAACTTTACATGATGTCACACTTGAAGAAGCTTGGTCCAAAACCAAACCCAATGTATCGATGTCACACTTGAAGAAGCTTGGTCCAAAACCAAACCCAATGTATCAATTTTTCGTATTTGTGGTTCGGCTGCATATATTTTGGTTTCTGGTAAAAAGAGGAGTAAGTTAGACTCTAAAACTACAAGATATTTCTTTGCTGGTTATAGTGATTAGTCCTAAGGCTTATAGGCTGATTGATATTTCCACTAACAAAGTAATTGTTAGATGTGATGTTGACGTGAAAGAAACAAAGTCATTCTTTGCATGTGATCAACAAATAATTGGTCGTAATCAACAAGCAGTTGGGTGTGATTTGCAAGCCACATCTAAAAATATTGTGATTCCTTTACCTAATGAAAAGCCTATCTCATACTCCATGCACTCCACAACAACTTGCGACGTCCACAAGTGATACACTTGTATATAGAAGATGCAAACTTGAATTGGCTCCTCATCTTGTAGAGCCTTAGCCGAAACAAATTTCTTTAGTCCAATGAAAGCTTAAGTGGTTTCACTCCACTTTGCAAGATGTGCGAGAGGATGAAATGCCTCAATCAAATACATGGCCTCGATAGACTGGTATGCAAATTACCGATTCAGAGCATGTACATTTTGTTCATTCTTTTGATCTTCACAAAATCGTTGAGCCACAAAGATACTCTAAAGTAAAAGGCATACCTGAATGGAAAGCTACCATGCAAATCAGTGTTACCCGGGGACACATCCCCTAGATTTTGGTGACATCTCGGACGTCCCGAATGTTTCGGGGACTTGGGGACTTAGAGGGGACGTCCCCAATTTTTTTTAAATCTTTCAAAAGTTTTTTGATGTTTTTACTTTTAAAAAGATGTTATTTTTACCAAGAACATCAAATTATAATCTTGTAAGTACCTAAAATACATGAAATACAATTTAAATCCCTAAATGTCATTTAAAAAAGTTAAAATATTGAAATATTAACTTTTATATATTATTTTAAAAGTTGTCCCCCTGCCGTCCCCCTGCCGTCCCCAAAATTTGGGATTTTTTTTGCCGTCCTGGAAACCCTGTCCCTTTGTACCTCTGTCCCCCCGTCCCCAAGACTTAGGTAACTATGATGCAAACAGAGTATGATACTTTGATAAAGAATAATACTTGGACATTAGTGGAGTGTCTCCAGGGAAACAACCACTGGTCACAAATGGGTATTCAAAGTCAAGTGCAAAGCTGATGGTACGTTGGATAAGTACAAAGCACTTCTTGTTGCGAAAGGCTTCTAGCAACAAAAGGGAATAGATTATGAGGAGACTTTTGCTCTTATTGCAAATATGGTCATTTTTCGTTGTTTCTTTCAATTGGCACTTAATTTGGATGGAAGGTTTTTTAGATGGATGTAAAAAGCAGCGCCTTCATGAATGGAGATTTGGTAGAGGCAGTCTATATGGTGCAGCGTGAAGGGTTTCAGACATGTGGTCGTGAACATTTGGTGTGTAGGCTAATTAAGTCCTTGTATGGGCTTAAGCAGGCTCCTCGAGCCTGATATATTAAAATAGATCAACACCTACAAGATTGCGGATTCTGAAGAAGTTTTTCTGATCAAAATCTTTGTCAAAAGAAATGGTGATGACATTGTGATACTTATTGTTTATGTTGATGATCTTGCCGTCGCGGGTAGTGGGGCCATTGCTATTCAACAAGTAAAATCAGATTTATGTGTTGTTAACTTGACTGATTTAGGCCTCCTACACTATTGCCTAGGTGTAGAATTTTGGCAACATGATCATTTGATTTTCATAGCTCAAGTCAATTATGTTACAAATCATTTGCAAAAGTTTAGGATGTCTGATTGTTATCCTTATTCTACACCTATGAAGGTTGGGCTGAAGCTATCAGCTCATGATGATTCACCACCGATAGATGAGTCACTATATAGACAGTTGGTGGGCAGCCTGATATATCTTACGTCCACCCGGTTAAACATATGCTTTGTTGTTGGCTATCTTTCTCGGTTAATGTCTAAACTGACACACACACTAGGGAGCGCCAAAACGAGTTCGTCAATATTTCAAAGGTACTCTTGACTTTTACATTCTCTATCACAGAGTAACAAATTTCAGACTCTTTAGCTATACAGACTTTGATTGGGGATGTTTAATGGATACCCAAAAATCTACCGCTGGATACATCTCTTTTGGTTTAGGAGTTGTTTCATGGCAAAATAAGCTTCAACCCACTGTGTCTATCTCTTCCACTGAAGTAGAAACAAGGCAATTGTCAGTGCTAGTTGTGATGCAGTTTGGCTTCGTCAGATTCTTCTTGATTTTTAGCTTTCCTAGATTGCACCTACTCCACTTTCCATTTTTTTGACAGTCAAGTCAAGAATCCTGTATATCATGCTTGCACCAAGCATATTGATATTCATCATCACTATATTCGACAATTAGTTGATTCTAGTGTTCTCTCTCTTCACGCTTGTCTTTCCAAGAAGCAGCCTCTACTAATCTAATGACTATACCTCTTGTTCCTCTCTTGTTTGTAAAAATTCAGGACAAACTTGGCATTGTTTCCGGTTTAGTCATTAATGGGGGTATTGAATATAACGAATATATTCATAAGCACACATGTTGGTAGTTTTTCAGTTATTAACTGTGACAAAACTGTTCCAACTACTTAATAAAATGAAAGAGACACATTCATTTGATGTGCAGTCCATTTCCTCTTCATTCTATCTGTCTACATGTGCTAACAAATTAATCAAAACAATTGGAACTCATTAATTTTAATAGTACATTTCAAAAAATACATATATGAACATAACCACATCAATCAAAATTTCCTGTAAATTTTGTATTTAAATAAATTACATAAATGTGTAATCACTTGTCATGAGATCACCCGACTCCTGTTAGGCTCTATTTTAGAGAGTTTTTTGATAAAACTGCATAGATTTTATTTTTCCATTGACGTTTGGGATCAAAACACGCAATCATCATTAGGATGTAGAGTTTATGCTGATGGATTGCATGTTGTGATCTGAAACGTCATGGAAAAATAAAATCTTCACGGTTTTATCCAAAAATATCTCTCAAACTTTATGGACCACAAGCCTGAATTCTATTAAGCTCTACTTTTCTTAAACAAGGAATATAATTATTATTTTGGTTAAAGAATATGTTAGGAGGATGTGCTTACTGTGTCTGTTGCTGTAGGATTATTACAGAATTTCTGTTCTTTTTTATTTTTATTTTCATTTTTTGTTTTGACTGGAGTTCTCTTATGTCACACTCATGTGGCCGACTTTAGCTAACTGCTTCTACCGGGAAGATAGATCTGATTGATATGCATGCTTCAAGTGTTTTAACACGTGATATATTTAATATTATTGAAACCTTGCATACTTATTGGAACATGGGGGGGTTATATTTTTCTTGGATATGTTTATGGTTCTATTTTAACATTATTTTGCTATTATGATTGGCTTTTTCTCCAGGTTTTATTCATTCTGCATTTACGCTAGGGTATGAAGCAGGCATTAACAAAAATCCTATAGATGGCAACCTAGTTCCTCCTGGTGCGCTTGTGTCATTCGTTCAAAAAGGGTTACAATATTTGGAATTGGAGGCAAACCTATCCAACGTATGTATTGAAAGTATGGAGGTAGAGGAATGTTTTCCTCAATTATATGACATCCCAACTTTCCATCTTCATATACTGAAAATGTTTTCCTTTGTTGTTCTCAGAATGGTACAGACGTGGATGGCGATTTTTCTCTGTTGCAACCGCTGGATTTGATCACAAAAGATGTTTATGAGTTGCGACAAATGATTAAAGAGAAAAGGGAAAAGCTTGAGAAGGAGAAAGAGAAAGACAGAGAAAAGGAAAAAGAACGAGAACGCGAACGTGAACGTGAACGGGAACATGAACGTGAAAGGGAAAAGGAAAAAGAGAGAGAAAGACAGGAAAAGGAGAAAGAAAGAGACCGAGAAAGAGAACGATTAGAAAAAGAGAGGGACCGAGAAAGAGAGAAAGATAAGGAAAAGGAAAAGGAAAAAGAAAAGGAAAAGGAAAAGGAAAGGGAAAGGGAAAAGGAACACGAGGAGCATGTTGAGAAGGAGAAAGATCGTGAACGAGAAGAAAAAGTCAAGGTTAAAGTTGAGGAGCCTAGAGTGTCGACAGGTAAGCTAGTTGCACTCTGTTGGACTTCAAATAATCATTCTTGCCAAGCAAATTTATATGATGTCTGTTGGTTTCTATTTAACTGAATGGAAATTTCTATATGCATGTGTGCAATTGCTTTTTTCTTTGGTTCTCTAGTTTCAAAAAGTCTCAGAATTTGTTGTAATAAGTATACGACAGTGCATTTTCCATGTCAGAAGTCAATAAGCATGTTACTCACGTTGTGACATTCACATTACACATAAAACAAGGGATTTGTGTTTTGTGTTTTGTGCTCCTACTGTGTAATTGACACAGTTAGTATTATTACCTGCTATATGCATATATGATATAACAGCTATTTGTGCTCTTTCACTATAGTGAGACATTTTGTGGTTTTTTCTTTAACGAGTACACTTTATCATTCATTGCTGTCCCATTCTTTAGTCATTTTAAGTTTTTGGTGTGTACTTGTTGTGTCTGGTTTTTCCAGGTCCAGAACCAATGGAAATTACAACTGCCACCTCTTTGGGTTCATCAAATGAGATTTCAAGTTCAGATGTCACTATTCTGGAAGGGCATACCTCTGAGGTTTGCACTCTCACAAATGAGTGATCAGCTGATTTCATTTGTGAAAAGAGAAAACATAAATGCAACTGCTGTCTGTTATGCAGGTTTTTATCTGTGCATGGAGTCCAACTGGTTCGCTGCTTGCTTCAGGGTAAGTCACTTATTATTTTTACCAGAAAAGCCAGTAGTCTATGCTTCAATTATTATGCTTATAGGCATCCCAGTGGCAACTGAGGGTGGTGGTAGGGGGCTGTAATATCTGTGGATAAGCAATTAATGATGATCTTAAATTTTGTCTATTTTCTGTCACAATGCAATTTCAACCTTAAATTTGAAATCTGTTTGATGGTCACTTAGAATTTTTGTCTTTTTCCTTTGAGAAGTGAATCGCACAATCGTAATATCTTGGCCATGTGGTGAGTTTGGAGCCCCTTTTTTCTCCCTGGAATGATTTTTTTTTCTAGCCTGACACATTAGTGCAGCTAGATTGATGTCATTTGTCACCAGTCAGTGGGAATTTTTTGGAGAAGGTAATGGAGTTACTAATCAATATGGTATAGGTAAAATTGAAGATGTCATTGGTATCTATCAGTGTTTTTCAGATAGATATTTTAAGATATTGGTACTAGTATAACCATGGATATTGCATTGGTTTTGCATGTTTATTCAAAGGTAATTTTTACTAATATTCTAAGTATTCTGTCAACATAAAGTTTTGGGATTATTCAATGTAACAGTCTGCAGTTTTATGCTTTTGGCCTATTGTGAATTGTTGCTACTATTAACCCATACTTCTAGAGTGACGGCGACAGAAAATGTATCCACCAGATCTATAACTGCATGTCTAAGTTAATTTTTTGTATTTATGCAATGAACTGATCAGACAGAGATGGCAGATCTCCTTAATTATCAGTAAACAACCCAAAGAGTCGTTATCATTACAAAATATAGCTGTGATATATCCATATTAGATTCTATCAGGTAATTGTTCAAAATAACTTTGTGTGATTATATTTTTCCTATACCTCTTCACCTACAGACATTTTTAACATGAAACCTATTAACTAACTAGCTATATTTAATAATCTAAATATATTCTTGTTTAGCTCCGTTTTAAGTATTTTGCAGTTTTTCTTAAAAATAATTCACTCCAGTACTGTGAAGTACCACTTATGAACAGGAAATCATGCTTACAAAATACCAAAATGCTGTGTTCATTTTGAGGAAGAAATTGAATCCCCAGTTTCTCATCCCAAATTGATACTAAATTAAACATTAGGCTTAAAGTATGGTTCTAGTTTCACTCCATTTACAAATCGATGGTGTTTATGTGGCACCTAATATTTTTCATCTTTCTGTTCAATATCTTTGTTGCAATTGCAATATCTCTTGGATTATGCTCTCTGCTACTTGTAGGGAATCTCTCTCCAACTAGTTTTTCTACAAATATGAGCCAGTGGGATTGGCAACTTACACCTACTTAGTGGTTTTACCTTCGAATTAAATTACCACAGTTGTCCCTCTCTCCATTTAAGAATCCTTTGTGTTTATGTGGTACTGATATTTTCCATTTATTTGTTTAATATCTTTGTTTGCATATTTCTTGGATTATGGTCATCACTGCTTGTAGGGAAGCTCTTTCCAACTTTAGTTTTTCTACAAAATACACCTAATTCATGATTTATTTTACAGTTCTTAATCATTATTTTCAGATACATTTCAGAGTATCCCTTTGAGTTTTAATTATAATGGTGTTAAATGCCCTCTTATTAACTGTTTTCAGATAGATTTCAGAATATCCCTTTGAATTTGTGCCATCTTGACATAATTATCAAAATGCTTTCAGTTTAGGGCATTTCGAATGGTCATGTTTTGGGAGAGTGCAAACTTTCACACCCTAGCTTGTGATCTGTTGTAAACAGACAGTTCCCAATCCATTGCCCAATTTGAATTTCTTCAAGCTTATTTTCCATTTTCATAGTCTTAGATTCCCATATGATCTGATATTGGTGGGGATAAATTTTTGCATGCAGCTTTATGTTCCTTGTAGTTGGTTTCCTTCTTGGATCTCCCTACATGACAATGGTGTTTGTATTATGAGGCTGGTTTGCTGTTTTTTTCTATCAATGTCTCCATATGCTAGATACCCCCATTTAATGGTGCCATGGACACTTGCTTTCACCTTCTCCACAAGGGTGGGGGGATTAATAGGATACAGAGACATGTACTGACCATATATTCAGGTCACATTGATCTTCCCCCATATGCTCATCCAAATGATGCCTTTCTATGTTAGCATTTAGTGTACATTGTTGATGGCACCATTGTCTGTCCTGGCAATTGTAAACATCATTGATTTACATGACCTTAGGATCTATCTTGGCCATTTGAGGCATTTTCTAACCATTTAATAGGGCAATATAATCTCTTGCCTCGTCTCTCTTGGGGAGGTGTAGACGAGGGAACACTTCATTTATTGACTTTTTTTGTAGTATTAGATTTGAAAGAAATATTTGTGTTTCAATAATAATTCAAAGGGCCCCATACTAGCCTTTTCCACTAAACTGCATGAAATGCTGAAATGAGTACTCTTTCTGAAAAAGAAATGCCTTAAAAAATGTGAGCCCCCTTACCTGACATTTGATAAAATCATAAAAAATGAAAATGTTACATATTTTATACGTAAGCAAGCAAAGAAGATGATAAAAGCATGTAAACACAATCATATGGATATGATGTAGAACTACATTGATTAATGTAAATATTTAGTCTTTATTATGCCGAGAGGTCTTCTACAATGGCAACGGGGGTGGAGTGTAATGTAGTGAGTAGTTCACAATTATTTTCAACCTTAAATTAGACATCCATATTTGACTGTAGCTTAGAAGTTTTTTCTTTTTGTTTGGAGAAGTTAATCGAAAAATCATAATATCTTGGCCATACGGTGAAGTTTAGAGCCCACACGGCCCCACAACCCCACCTTTCCCCCTCTCCCCAGAAAGTTTTTTTTTAGCCTAACGTAGTGGCGTAGCTAGATTGATGCCATCGAAATTGGAAGAGAAGGTAATGACATTATTAATCAATATGGTATGCAAAAAATCCAATATAAAAATCTTGAGATTGATATCTCTCAGTGTGTTTCAGGTAGATATATTTAATATATTTGTTTTTTTTGTATAAAGGATGTTGAATGTCATCATAATAATATCTTTACAACATATTGAATTCCATCGTGGGTGGTTGGAAATCACAAGTTGTATTAGTGTAGACTTTAGTAATCACATTTGCCGAATTTCAAGCTTGAAATTTGAAATTCGGTGAATCTCAAAGCACAGGAAAAAATTCGCCAGAAACCTCTAATTTCTTTGAATGACAAATTTCAATAAGATTAGTTTGTAAAATTTGTTGATATTTGTCTTGAAATTTGTGTTAAAGTCGTTGAAATTTGTATTTATGGTTTGGTTCTGTTAGGGCTTTTGTTTTTGTCAATTTCTGGGTATATATTCACCCCTACCACCATTTAAGAGTTTACACTCTCTGTCACTTCAGTTGTACATGCATCGATTGGGTTAGTGTGAATTTAAAGCTTCGATCAATGATTTTGAGGCTTGTATCAGTGAATAGGGTTGAATCGGCAGAGGAGCTTGTGAAAAGCCTGTGTAAGAGATCCCCGCCATAGCCTGAAGGATTATCCAAAGGACTAAAACAGTCCATAGCCGCCATCGTTGTTCAATGCTTGAAGCCAGTTCAAAACAGTCGGTGGTCAAAGATGACTCCGACCTTATTAAAACTAATAGTTATGCATTATTTTTTTTAACTATTTAATGTTTGTTTGTAACACTGCAGATTATTAACTATTTATTAAGTTCTAAATGAATGTATATATAAATCTCCAAGCTTATTAAAACTAACACTTATGCATTTTATTATTATTTAACATTTATTTGTAACCTTGCAGATTATTAACTATTTTATTAAGTTTTAAATTAATGTATAGATAACATAAATCTCCAAGCTTATTAAATTTAAAACTTATGCATTTTTTAATTATTTAAAGTTTGCTTGTAACTTTGTAGATTATTAACTATTTGATTAAGTTTTAAATTAATGTATAAATAACATATATTATTAACTATTATGTTATTTATATGTAAATCATAAATGTATATTTCTTATAGTTTGAACTGTCAACAAGGGAAGTAACTAATCCTCTTTGGCCTGTTCGCTATTGTAGCCAAGAACGGTAGTACTCCAGCCAATGACATTGATGTAGAGAAGAGCCATGTTATCCAACGGCCCCTTCTCTGTACTTGGTAGCCATTTGTTTTCGACAAAGTGCGTTGCTTTTACAATTTTATTTCTATTATATGGTTTCTTTATATGATAACTTGTTTAGGGTTTACTTATTTGTGTTAAGTCCCCTCTTCTTTGGTTTTATTATTTCCTAAGTTTCATCGGAAGATACATATTTTTTCTCTTGGCTATCGTATCTTGGTCATTCATGGGCAGCAACATAATATTTTTCCTTTTTCTCTATCTTTGCGAAATAATGATGTGTAATTTCTAAGGGGATCAATCCATGGAAACTCGATAATGGCATGAATTTATAGGTTGATGTGAAATTTATCCTTGTTTCTTAATAGACCAAAATCATGAATCTATTGTGTGATCCACACGGTTGAAATTCATCGGTATTTTTGTGGAGAGTCAATATTAATATCTTTCTAAGACATGTATTGCAGTTAGTGATGCTCTATATAACCTATAGGGTGGAAAGCCTGCTGCGGCATGTTGTTGAGTATTGTGCCACGGAGAATAAAGCAGTTATTTTCTTGTATCGTTTATGGTATATAGACCTCCGCAAGAAAATAGTAATTTTTGTATTGGTAATGTAAGAGTGAGAACGTAGAGCTTGTGAGAATCTAAGGGTGATGGAGGGTTTGGTTCCTTGTCTTCCAATTATCTTGGGCATCTTTAGTGATATCCCCCTTAAGGGGGAGAAAGTCAAAATTAAGTTGCAGTTTGACTGGAATGTGCCTGAAGTGGAGAACTAGGAAATCTGTTTGCAAATGATTAATCTTGCTTTGTCTGAGTAAATTTCATTGCACATACATACTTTTACTCGCCTGATGATTACAAGGAACGATTAGATTGGTTTTGGTTCTAAAGAGTTCAACACTAATGTCTGAACCTGAGGCTGGCTGTTGACATCACATTTGTACAGGCATACAATATGCATGAGCTATATATTTGTCTGTTTTAGTTGTAGATTGATTTGAACTGCGGGGTAGAAATTGGTGGGCAACTGTGGCCTGTAGGGGCAATCAATGTTGTTTTTGTGCTTGTGCAAATTATTTGTTCTATTGGAATAATGTTCAACACTACTCTTGAATGTCTTTCAGATCTGGAGATTCAACAGCTCGTATTTGGACAATTGCAGATGGTCCGTGTGGATCTTCCATCCAGAATACACCTACGAAAGCTCTTGTTTTGAAACATTTCAAGGGTAGAACAAATGAGAAGAGTAAAGATGTAACAACCCTCGATTGGAATGTAAGTTATGGTATTGTGGGAGCATTGTATCTTATGCCTTTTTTGTTTGGTATTTCCAGTGTTTTTGAACAATGCTTTGAAATCCTGATTTTTTTTGTGTTTAAAGGGAGAAGGAACCTTACTTGCAACTGGGTCTTATGATGGACAAGCAAGGATTTGGAGTAAGGATGGTAAGGTTGGTCTTGATTTATATTTCAGTCCTTGTCAATTTTCTCAAATTAAAACTTTGTTTGTAATCAGCAGCGTTAGATTTTGATGCTCAATGTTCAATTTTGTGAAGTAATTAGGTGATGGTCTACAAAATCATATGGCTGTCACTTGACGTTTAAAATTTAATATGCATGTCAAAATGATATTTTTATAATAATTATAAAAAATACATAAAATAATTTAAATTGTATAAAAAAGATATTCAAAATGGATAAACGGGTTTTCAAATTTAAAATGTTGTTGCGAATTGGGAAACCCCTATCTTAGTCATTACAAATCGGGAAACTCCCTTCTTAGTCAACCCTAGCGCTACATTTCTCAATGCTGACACAACCGTAACCTCTGTCACAATTCACACGTTTGCAGCTGAAGACGCCTCAGACATTAGCAGGAAGACAAGGCTAACATTATTCTCAAGTACATGCCTGGTGAGAATAGGCCTCTAAAGGCATATGGTGAGTTGCCTGGTAATGTCAGGCTCAATGAAGATATCATTGTTATGGACAAAGAAAAGGAAGGTGCTATTAATAAAATATGATCCACCTTCACCACGACTGTAACACAATCAATGCTTCTTTTATATATGAATTTTTCTTATCCCTATTTAGATTCTATTAGAAAGTGCTGAGGTTACTCTATAATTAAGATAATTGAGTAATAAATATTTTATTCTTTTCTTTTACAGCTAGTAATATGCTCCATCGACATTTTGATTTGTAGTAGGGTTTTCGATGTGATATTTTGATTTTTTATTTTGTTTTGTAGGAGGGTTTTCTATGTGACATTTTGTCTTATAGCAGGATTTTGATCATACAACTATAATGTGTAGTGGAACTGATATTATAATTTATGAGGGATTGAGGAAGCAAATTAAGCTAAAAGAAATAAAAATGGTAGAAAGACATATATTACAAAATGGTAGAAAGACATATATTACAAAATGGTAGAAAGACATATATTACAAAATATTTTCTTACTGCTTTTAGTAGTCAAATTGGAGAGTTTGAAACAATCAATAAACACCTCTGGCTCTAGTTTTGTAGGAAAAGATTCCAGTGCCCACAGGTGTAGGCTTGTAGCTGTGTAGAAAATGAGTTCTAATTCCAACCTTCAAGTTCCAACTTTCTTGTAGTCCCAATGTGTAACAAAGTAACACTATATGTAATCTATATAAGTAAGAAATAAAAAAATGAAAGTAAAACTAAATCAATTAAAAATAAATCAAAAAAATGTTTTTATTTTATCAGAAGGATATTAGATGTTTCTATTTTATTAATAAAAATTAGTTTTTTATTTTATTCATATTTAATTTGTGAAGTATTTAGTCTATTAGTTTTACTTTTAAAAATAATTTCAAACTTAATTATGATTAAATTTAAAAGTATGTATATAAATATATATATGACGATTAAATTTTGAATGTAGTCATTTTGACGTTTAAATTATGTTTTCACCTGTCAACCATGACGGTCTTTTTCAAAGTGATTGTATTTTGACGCCTAAAATGACAAAAAATGACTAAACACCTTGCAAATCCAGCTTATGCTATGCTAGTCAATAACTTTATTAAAATCTAGATTTTTTTTCTAGATAGACAATTATTATCCGAACCCTCTCGTGGTTTATTACGCTGATAGGCATTCTACAATGGTAGCAAGGGGTGGGATGTGATGGTGTGACCATATAAGGTTTTTTTTCTATGTTTGTGTCCATTTGACTGTCACAAGGTAATATTGACACTAAATTTTACGTCTACTTGACTGCCACATAAAAGTTTTTAACTTTTAACTTTGAAAAGTTAATACAAAATAGTAGTATTTGGTCATATTGTAGACTTTGAGGCCTTTTTTTTTTCTCTTGGCAATTTTTTTTTCGTCATTCTATGGCAAATTTGAACATAATGTAATAAAATTATTAATCAATGTTATGTGTAAAATCTAAATTAAAAGCCCGTGAAAATTGAAATTGATATCTATTGGTGCTTTTCAAATATATGTATTTAATATATTTGTACTAGTTTATAAAACTTTCACAAAGAAATGTCTGTGCCTTCCACTGATAATCTGCTTTCATTGTCATCGAGTTTATTGTTCTGTCTAATGTGATTCAGCTGTTGGGTTTAACAATGGGAAAAGTTGTATTTGAAGATGTAAGGCTTTTATCGCTTGGAACCATATCACATATTTTTCATTTGAGTGGAGGTGGATAGCAAGGCTTTTAGTTTTATCCCATAGAAACAGATTACATGTTTTCAATGAAATGGATATGGATGGGACCTTCATTAGAATTCTAATTTCTGCCCATTGCGAATCTTTGCTAGGGGACATGCTATGATGCGGATTTGCAAGCTCATGTTCTAATATGATAGTTTTCAAAAGCTCTTAAAAGTTCGTTTCTTATAAGATTATAGCATCCTGAAACACGCTAGTTTAAATTCAAGAATGTAGTGTTGCAACCATGTGAAAACATTGTAAAAATATTTACACGATGTCCTAAAATTGACTTAGGTATTTATCAAGGCTTACTGCGTCTTTTGATTGTGTCCCTTTCTTTCATTTGATTTGGTTTTGTCTTTTGATTTGCTATTCGAGTTCAAAATCTATATTTTTCATCTTTCAGCATCAGATTAGATTTCACAACTTATAACTGCAAATTTGCTTAAACTTGTTTTATGACTTTTTAGGTGAATTGAAGAATACATTCAACAAACATAGGGGACCTATTTTCTCTCTCAAATGGAACAAGAAAGGAGACTGCCTCCTCAGTGGAAGTGTTGATAAAACTGCAATCATTTGGGATGCCAAAACAGCGGAGTGCAAACAGCAATTCGAGTTTCATTCAGGTTTGCGTTAAATCTGCTAGTATTCTTGATTAGGAATAAATTTGGCTGTTTTTTAATTCTAATAGCTGCTTCTTTCTTTAGAATGGCAAATGAATTCAGGTTAACGTGCTTTCTACTTGACGTTATGTTTATTTTCCACAGCACCAACTCTGGATGTCGATTGGCGGAACAATGTGTCCTTTGCCACTTGTTCAACAGACAAAATGATTTATGTCTGTAAACTTGGGGATCCTCGACCTATCAAAACATTTTCCGGGCATCAGGTTTGTTGTTTTATTCCTAAAGGACGGTAATTTATAGAGAGAATCTTCTAATAGGCTGCTTTTCATTTTGTTAACGTTAACTTTCACGAGACTTGTTTGCTTTGCTTTCCCATTGACTTTAGGCTAGATTATCCTTAAATATCCAAACCATGTGATGAATATTTAATCGTTTTATCATCAGAAGACCTCCAAAGTTGTTTTTGGTGTCTCCATGGCTTCATCCATTGAGAGGAGATTACTTTAAGTTTGTCTTCCAATAGAGTAAAGAAGCTATATTGTTTTTGATTGTTTGCAGTGCAGGCAAGCAAATGGTAGAAAATAATCAAATTTGAGGCCAATATAATAGTGGTCCACTAGTGGGACTTTCTTTGAATGTTTCTTGAGGTTTTATTACAAAGTGGCTTATTTCTTTGGTTGGTATACAATCCAAAATTCAGTTTGTTCAAAACATTTTGCAGGATGAGGTCAATGCCATTAAGTGGGATCCTACCGGGTCACTTCTCGCTTCTTGCTCCGACGATTGCTCTGCAAAGGTAGTCACTTTTGTCTTCCTTTTTTTCCTATTTCCTGTGCTGTTTATACTATGTAGAACCTAATCTTTTCTCTATTCTTGATGCAGCTCTGGGGTGTGAAGCAGGACAGGTGTCTGCATGATCTTAGGGGGCACAATAAGGTCTGTCTTATTGTTCTTTTCTCTTCCTGGTACTTTGATTTTGGCACTGTTTTCTGTTTTTGGAATGACATTTTAGGAAATTATACATCTACAGGAAATTTATACTATCAAGTGGAGCCCCACTGGTCCGGGTACTAGCAATCCTAATCAGCAGCTAGTCTTAGCGAGGTAAATTTTTGCTCCTTGATGGCTTCTATGGTTGTGATTATTTGAAATTTATGTCTGCTGTTGTTTTTGTTGGAAGTATGGAATTTACTTTTATATAGATATATTATCTCTGTGGGAATACATTTGCAAATCTATAATTTATACCCATCATCAAATTACAGATTTATGTCAATTTTGGGGCCATTTTAAGAAGCTTTGTGATGCAGACAGGGTCAGAGATTGCAATTAAGAGCAACCTTAGACCACGCAGCCCTTTAGAGTTAATGTGTGGAACAACACTATTTATGTATGTATATATGCACAGAAAACACAATGGCTGTATTATTTATTAAAAAATGGAATAGCACAAGCATACACTGATTGATCGCCAAAGATACAGCCTTGAAAATCTCCCAATAGATACATACAGTCAGATCCAGGCAGTCCCCAATGGAAAATTTGCACCATCTTAGAGGGTTAGGTAAATGCCACACCAACAATTACCAATTTCTATTTTTCATTCAAAATAGCAAACTCCAGAAGTACTTCCTTGCACTAACTCTCTAGGCACATGGGTTTGTTTATATAGGCATGCAAGCTACCCAAAATCTCCATCAAACTTTACACACTTCCCGTTAAGACTCGAAAATCATGGGATGTTACAAAGGTAAGGTCCAACGTACACATTTGGAATAAGTTGATGTTAATGCAAACCTTTGTTTGATAAAAAATCTTCATTTGCAACATAATGCGGCATGGATAGACCATTGTGGCATTGGTTAGACCTTTGCGGCATCGATAGGCCTTCTCAGCATTGGTTAGACCTTCATGGCATTGGTAGGCCTTTGTGGCAACGAAATGCAAAACCCCACAACCTATTCTAATCGTTTTTGGACTCGCATGGAAGAAAGCTTCTTCCCACAGAGTGTGTGACTTGCATTACAGGAAATTGCTCTTCCGTCAAAAAATGCGACTTGCATTCCAAGAAATTGCTCTAGGTCACGAAACAAGTTGGACACATGTGCCCATGACAAGATAGGGGTGTCCGGATGCTGATGACCTCTACTGGGCGCTTGTGACTACGAAAATGGTCAGAACTTGATCTTTGATGTGTCGCACAAGTGTCAACAATTTTATTTCCATATGTTGGATCGCCTGTGTGTCAGAATACAGATCGCATAGAGGTAAAACTTTCCATTACCTGGCAAGGGACCGGGAAGATGTCACCTGCAGCAACCCATAACTTCCACATCAAATGCCAAAAAAGAAAGATACACTCCGGGGAGTCTGATTGACCCCGACGGTCACTCTGACAAATTGCATACTTACGACCAAGCTCTACGCACTACATGGCAAACTCCATGTAGTTATCGTGAGTGTTGATAAGAATCGTACCCTAGGATGCACCTTGTTGGACCAAGTACACTTGATAGCGGGTCTCTAGCTAGAATGTATTAATGTAGCTCTGATCACCTGGATAGACAAATTAGTAACTTCCCCTTCCTATGCTGTGTATGCAAAAAATGCAGTCCCTTTTCCCTTGATTGAATGCCACATGGATGCTTTGAAGTCCTTTAGGAGCCTTTTGAGTGCAAGCTTAAGTGAAAGTAATAATGCTTAGAGCTTGGTCCTTTATTTTGGCCACATAACTATGTATTTATATGATTGCCTTGTTTGAATTTCGTAATTGACAACTGGAAGGCCGACCCATAAGAAAATAAGATGCCTGAAAGATAAAAGAGGCTAAAAAAGAGCGAGTAAGGTGGAAAGAGGTCGGGGGTGCCTAGAGGGGACGAGGGCGCTGGTGTCCAAAGTCATAAAAGATAGGCAAGTAAAGTTCTGACTGGGCTGTGCGGTATGAAATACAAGATTGTCTGTGACCCTGGATGCACCTGCATCATACACCTCGTGTAATTTGAGAACATGAGCTCCGACTCATGTGTGCTATGATTTTCTAAAATTCCATGCTTGGAAACTTCTTGCTGCACTTATCCAAGTTGCATCTTCATCTCTCTTCCTTTCCACTTTACCAAGTACTCCTTGTATTCCTTGTTACGTGTTTTCTTGACCCTTGTGTTAATCACTCTTTCTGCTTCTTCATTCACCTTCTTTGGCATTTGTTGTCTCCAATCAACTTCAATATCTATGCCAGAATCCTCTGCATTGTTCTGCCCTTCATGATATGGACGTAGATCTGCTACATTGAATATATTTGAGATATATGCCTTCCAATAATTCAATCTCATCTGCATTTGTCGTGAACTTCCTCAAGCCTCTACATGGTCATATTTTCTTCCACTTTAATTTGTTATATGTCTCTTGAAAGTCTTTCCTTCTACAGATAAACCAGAACCAAATCGCCAAATCTAAAATTCAACTTCCCTCCTTTTCATATATGCATTTTGTTTGTATTGTGCATTTGTTTCCTCCAACTACTTGTGCACTTGTTGGTTTACGTCCTTTATGCATTCCACAAAATCTTCGACTTCTGCACTCTTACCTGTGTCATCGCTCATATTTCAAAACTCTACTACTCCCCTCTAGATTACAGCCATATACCATCTCAATTGGTGTCTTCCCTATGCTTTTGTTTATGGAGTTATTGTATACAAGTTGTGCTTGTGCCAGTACTAAGTCCCATGTCCCAAGCTTGTCCCCTTCGTGCTAAACATCTGAGTAAATTCCCAAGACTTCTATTCACTACCTCTGTCTATTTGTCTATCTGTGGATGATATGCAAGGCTGAATTGCAACTTTGCATTCAACTTCCACAACGTCTGCCAAAAATTACCGACCAATTTGGTACTCCTGTCAGACAATATTGTGCACTTGCAGAAACCCATACAGCCTCGCCACCTTTTTGAAAAATACATTCACAATGTGCAATACATCACTTGTCTTTCTGCAAACAACAAAATGTGCCATCTTCAAAAGTTTATTCACTACAACGTAACTAGATGGAATCAGCTCCTCTTTGTGTCCTACATAAACCCAAGACAAAATCCATGCTTATATCGTTCCAAGGTCTCTCTGGGATGGGAAAAGGTTGGTACAACCCTACATTTTGTGATATTCCCTTGGCCAATCGACACTCTACACTCCTGCACAAATTTATGCACATCCATGCTTATGCTTGGCCAAAAATAACTCTCAGCTAACAACACCACAGTATTATCCATCTCCAAAGTGTCTTGCCAATTCTCCACTGTACGCTTTTCCTTCACCAAATTTTCCCACATCGATCCTCCGGGAGCGCACAATAGATTACCTTTGAACAAAAGGCATTCCTACACAAAATATTCTATCCAAGGTGTCTTGTCAACACTCTTTGGGTCTGCGCACGCCTTCTATGCTTCGCAAAAAACTTCATCTCTTGCATACAACTCCTTCAATGATTCAAAACCTAAAACTTTCACTCTTATTTCTATCAACAGAATATTGCACGGTGCACCTACTCAACTCATAAGCAACCTTGTTAAATTTGCCACTTATGCGCCGTAACACAATTGCATAGCCTTATAAATATTCTACTCACTTCATATGTCTTTGATTCAATCTTCCTTGACTGTTTATGAATTATAGCACCTGATGATCAATATACAGAACACATTCTTTTCCAACACGTAATGCCTCCACTACGTGAGTGCTTACACAATCGCATATATCTCTTGATCATACAAACCATACTTTCTCTGTGTCGTTCAGCTTCTTACTAAAGTATGCCACTAGTCTTCCTTCCTAACTCAACACTACATCAATGGTTGTTCCACTAGCATCATAATCCACTAGAAATACCTTCGCAAAATTTGGTAATGTTAATATTTATTCTTCAATCACTTTCTTCTTCAACTCTTGGAAACTCCATTTTGTAGCTAGGCTCCAAACAAAATCCTTCTTATGTCCTCGCATAGCCTTTGTGATAGATGCACACATTCCACTGAAATTTTTGATAAACTTGTAGTAGAAACTTGTTAAGCCGCGAAAGCTTCGTGCTTCAAAAGGATTCCTCAACAATGGCCAACTCAGTATTACTTGTATCCATTTTCAGACCTGTAAAAGAAATCATAAAACCCAAATATACAACAAGCTCTTCTTGAATGAGACTATATTTTTCCAAATTGATCAACAATTTATCTTCTTGCAACCGTTGTAACACATTCTTTAAGTGCCTCAAATGATTTTCCCACATCCTGCTGAATATCATAATGGCATCTAGGTGCACAACCACAATCTTCCCTAGAAATGGATTCAAGACTTCATTAATCAATCTCATAAAAGTACTCGGTGTATTACTCAACCCAAAAGGCGTCACAACAAATCATACACTCCTCCTTGCATCTTGAATGCAATCTTCCATTCATCTCCTTCTCTTACTCGAATTTGATGATATCCGAATCAATCTTAGTGAAGTATCTCACTCCACTTAAAAATCCATGAGATCATTTATGTGTGGCAATTGAAAGTTGAAACCCATACTTAATTGTGATCTTATTGATTGCTTTTGAGCTTGTTCAAACAATTTGTAGGCACTAGAATTGTTGGGAATGTGCATGTGCTCAAACTTTTTGTGATCAAACCCTTATCCAACAGCTCTTAAACTTGTTTCCATACCTCTGCATTCTCTTGTGGCATCATTAGGTACACCTCCTTGTTCAACAAACTCGACCCTAGAATTGGATCTATGTGGTGACTTATATCTCTCACATGTGATAATCCATCTAGTGGCTTACTTGATACTATCTCCGCAAATTCCCCCAATACATCTTTCACCTTGTACAGAAGTGATTCAATCTTCTTTGTCATTGTACCTGCACTTTCCCTTGGTATGAATTTCACTAATAGCAAAAAGTATGCATCATTCTACTTAACGTTACTCAAGAATTGTTTCACCTCTTCACTTAGCTACACATAGGATTCAAAGTTTAATCATGTTTGGATGACCATCATGTTGTGCCTTCCAATCAAACTGACATGGCAAGTGTCCATGGGCAGTATATCGCACATGACATTGTCATCATATCTCCTTATCTGGAATTTACCTAGACATTGTTCATTCACTAGGAGTTGGTGTCCCTTTTGCAACCATGAAACTTTGTAGGGATTAGAATGTGCAATCTTCTTCAACCACAACTTGTCCACTATCCCCTGCACTACTAAGTTGTTGGTGCCACCGCTATCCGCTATCAACTTACAAACTTTGCCTCCCAATTTGCATGCAGTTCTAAACGCATTCTTCCTCTATGCTAGGCCAACTTCTTTTGTTGGCTTCAACAAAATATGCTTAATCATCAACGACTCTCCCATCTCTAGGACTTTTGCACAATCTATTGATGCGTTAATTTCTTATGCTAGCACAATATGTGCACTTGCATTACTCTATTTCCCTCTACCATCATTTTGTGTGAGCAGGCACTCAAAAGCTCTATGCCCTTTCTCTCCACACCTATAACATGTGCCGCCAAATCCATGGATGCCTCACATCCAAAGGATCCTCTCCCCTTGAAAGAACTACATCTTCCTCTCTATGCACCATCACTGCACGGCGAAGTGTTAGCCTTGTCTTTCTTGTGCGAAGCTTCCTTTGCTGCCACCTTGTCCACGACCTTGTGTAAACTTTCCCTTCCCTCGTGCCACACTTCGTTGTTTGCTCGACAACTTCTTGTTTGTCCTTGGTGAATACAGATAGGCTTCCTCCATGGATTGCACTTGGGTCATACCGAACTCATATTGAATCAAGATACACAACCTATTCATGTAACACATGATCTTCCTTTTATCATCCTCCACATGACCTGCTCTAATTGCGTGCCCATAAAATTCCCTGCGCATTCCTTTACACCTAGCTCTCTTTGTTGCAAATTCTGTAACTTCTTGAACAAATTGAATTGGTAATCAATGAGCAAGAATATTGCCTTTAGCTTTGCAACTAGTCTTTCCCAAGTCTTGATCTTTTGTTTACCTCCTCATACTCTCTTTGTCTACACATGCTCCAACCAAAGAGATACATGACCCTTCAATTTGGTGTAGACAAACTTGAATCTTTTGGGATCTTCCCTATCATCATACTCAAAATATTCCTTGAGCTCTGTTATTCAATCAATAAGCTCTTCTAGTTTTAGACTTTCAGAATACCTTGGATAATACTATCTATGTTTACTCACCATCTTTCCAATTGCGTGGATGAATTTGTCGTCTGGCCCATCAACTTGTGCTTTCTCTTCTTCTATGGCTTGTGCCCTTGGTTCCATGGGTGCCACTTCATCTCGAGTATTGTCTTCTACCATGAGGCCTCTATTTGTGCAGCCTCCATAGCCCTCAAACGGGCTTACATACTCATCATCTTAACCGAATCATCAAGTCTTGCACCTCTGTCTACTCGACCTCTCTTATTATTCCTTCTCTGTTTGGCTATCGGCGTTTCTTCAAAATAGAGAGATCTACAGCAATTGTCCTGCTGGAAGATTGCAATGATTTTCTAACCACACTCGTGAATGTGGAAAACCGCTAATGTCCACCTTGCTCTGATATCTGAATGACTTAGATGCGGTCAATTAATCTAATTAAGAGCAGCCTTACACCATGCAGTTCTTTAGAGTTAATGCACTCAACGACACAAGATTTTATATATATATATATATTCAAACATAGGTAACATAGTGACTGCATTATTGATTCACAAAAGAAACAACACACATACATAGAATGATCGCCAACGATACAGCCTTAGCATTCTCCCAAGAGACACATACAATCAGATCTAGGCAGTTCCCAATAGAGAATCTGCGCCATCTTAGAGGGTGCGGTAAATGCCACACCAACAATTTCCAATTCTTATCCTTCTTTTGAAGTACTGAACTCATGAAGTGCTCCCTTCTATCAACTCTCGAAGGCACATGGTTTTTTTTATACAAGCATGCAAGCCACCCACAAGTACCATCAAACTTAGTTACACACCACCCATTAAGATTCCTAAAATCACCAGATGTTACAAAAATAAGGTCCAATGGACCCATAGAGAATAAGTTGGCGTGATCCAAACCTTTGCAGGATCACAAATCTTCATCCATGAGATCAATATATCATTGCGGCATTGGTTAGACCTTCACAACATTGCCGGGCCTTCGCGGCATTGGTTAGACCCTGCAGCAACAAAATCCAAAATACAACATTCTACTTTTAACTATTTTTGGTTGATACAGGATTGCCTATGACCCTGGGTGCTCTTGCATCCCTCTAGATACATGATATATTACAAAGGATTCATCCTACATCTATGACACTCATCAGAAGGGAGTGTGTGGTGGTGGAAGTGCTTATATGGGTTGTCCTTGTTACATTTGTTTCTTAATTATGACATTATTTAAAAACTCAGATAATCATTGATTTTGTTGGAATATGTAAGATATTGTGTTTATAATCATAAAATGAAATCATGCTTCTGATTGTGCAACTGCAATAGAACAAGTTTGATTATTGTTGAAGTGAGGGGGATAGCTGTGAGATGGAGGTTATATAGGATTTGATGATATATATTGTCTTATTTCAAGATTTTCATTTTTAGGAAGTATGGTTTCAGTTTAATTAAATGCAGATATTCAACCCATCTTTTGGCTTGGCATTATGCTAGAATGGGAAAAAAATGGATTATATTAGGGCTTTGTGGACAACTTGCGCGAGTTATTTTGTCTCGATGTTTTGGAACACCCCGTGATCCATCATCAAGAAATAACAAATATAAAGCGCTTTTATAATTTGTCAATAATAGGTTTCCAAGAATGACTTAGACCTAGGCCTTCATTTCTGTTCAAGTTTTTGGGATGCTTGCTAATTTCAATATCCTCTCTTTTTCGATGTTTGAAATAGTGATTTTCCACCGCTAGATCTGATGCTTGCTAATTTCAATGGTCTTGCTTACTCAATGATTAAAATAGTGATTTTTCACCACTACCACTTCACATCTTTGTCCAGACCTTCAAACTATAGTAGATTGTTTATGATCTTAGTTACCTTGAAGTTTCTTGAAATTCCAGTCCTAATTAAAAACTTAAGAGTGGACGGAAGGAATCAAGGGTATTTCCATTAATTTTTGGACTTACTCTAGAGTCTTCAAATAATGTTTTTCAATTGGAAAAATTATGGAAGCTATTCCAGGAGTTGCCTGAAGTGTCCATAGAGTTTTTGTTAGAAAATAGTTTGAGACAGAAAAAGCGCGAGGAAGATAATATTTGTCTAACGTAGTATTTTGTATGATACAAGGTGGTCACGTTTTTCAAATATAGTCACCTCTTTGATGGTGCAACTGCGACAATGAATAGGCTATAAGAGTTAAGTTGCAGATGTGAAAATGTATTATGGCTTCTGTTGATTGAATTTGATCTGAATCCCTATTTTAGATGCATGTAAATTATGTTTGGGAAATTGTGTTTCGATGGAAACATGGATGTGTTGGTCACAGCTTGTTTGGGTAGCATTGATGGTATATTACAACATAATTGTTTTTTTTCTTTTATCGAGGTAAAATGAGCAAATAATTTGGCCCCTTCAAATTTGTTAGAGCTAGGCTGAAGTTGGGGTTACTAAGCCTTTATCAAATCAATGATTTAGTCAAGAACTCCAACTTAAAATGCATATTAGTTAAATACTTGTTAAATGTACTCTTAATCTTTCTAAAACAATTTGAGCCTTAAGTAGGATATTCAAGATTTAATGCTTTACTCATCCCACTGCATAACCACCATGTACTATTCTTTCACCCTTTTTGCTTTTGGTTTGGACAGAACTATAGTTATATTGGATTAGGTACCCCTAACTTGCACGTGCAATGTGCTCAACCAATGGACTCTGAATACTCCAACCATATCAAAAAACAAGGGGCTTGCTGATTGAGCACATGGCGCATGTTGAAGAGCTCTTTCTCACTTCTAATTTTTTAATAGTTAGGCATCTATTTTATGTCTATATGCCCTATTGTATTGTTTTATTTAGTTTAATTGTTTAATTTATGGAATAAAGTTTCGTGTGTATTTACTCCGAAAGGCATATCCTACAATGACAGTAGGGAGTGAAAGAATATGATGTTGTGCCCGTGAAAGAAATACCAGGACTGACATTATATAAGAAATAATTTATTTTGTAAAAGTATATCTTTACAACATAAAATTTGAAAACCAATAATCAAATAAATAAATAAAAAACAAATAGCTAAAAAATTAAAGTATAGAGAAAAACAATGAGCAACAAGAATCATAGAAGTAACAAAATTTCTTAAATTTCGGTATAATTTTTTTTTCCATTTATTTTATTGAATTTTTTATTTTTATTGTATTCGCGAGAAGTCTAAAACTAAACATATAGACATTACAGCCACTTTCTTAAGATACTGAAATTCATAATCTCCTCAGTTGGAAAAGCCGCTTCCAACTTCTCCATAGAAAATAAATAAAACATGGCAGTCAAAATTTAGATTTAATAATTGAAAGATATGGTTCAAAGTTTTATCAAACTTACATGTTATAAACATAGGAAATGAATTAAATGAGAGTCAGAATCAACACTTAGACTTCTTAAATTTATATAAACGAGAGTGTTATGGCTAAGTAAAAATGGTTTTTCTGGTGTGTGTTTTATGGGTAATGTAAAGTCTCCTTTTCAGAATTAAATGATTCCGGGTACTTGAATCCTATTTTTATTTCCTGTAGGCTAAAGGGAATTAATAAGGGAAATAAGCAATAGTAATTCTTTTTAAGTGGTACAAGTTACTTTATATTTTAATTGGAAAAAGTACACTTAAATTATATTTTAATAAGTGGGGCCAAAAAGCAGAAATGAGTGCATGAGGACCAAAATAATAATAAAATAATGAACTATTATGGGGCACCAAAGATAAAATAATAATAAAATAATGAACTTCTATTATGGGGTGCCAAAGATAGAGGTGTTGCATGAGCATCAAGATGTTATTTTAGGATGGGGCGCCAACATTGAAGATGCAATAAAATAATTTTTAATTGTTTATTGAGCATGCATGAAACTCTGAAGGTGGCACCACCCTTTTGGAAAAGACATTAAAGATTATAAAGGCAGATTTAGGGGTTCATTATTGGGGCATCTTGGAAATTTATTAACTACTTAATTGTCTGCAAGTAGCTCCTACTTCTGCATCAGTAATAGAGGACGAAAACCCTCATTTACACTTAGATTGGAGGACAAAAATCCTCACCTCTAAGCTTGACAGTTCCATCTAGGGGTTGCAGTGATCATTCATAGTACAAATATTCATCCAGTTCAGCCAGGGCATCATATTCAGGGTTGTTTTAGCATCCAAAATATTAAAGTATAACCATAGATTTCTTTAGATGAACATCTGCAAGGCATAGTGGACACTTCCATAGTTGGATGCCACATTTGAAGAGATTGATTCTATGTTGGGCGCCACATTTGAAGAGTTTTTGCAAGGTTTTAGGTTGCATGTTTATTTCTTGCAGCCTACGTATTTGGATCATCATAATTGACAGTGTTACCTAAGACTTTGGGACGACGAGATGGGGTTTTCGGGACGACAAAGAATTTCTAAATTTTGTCAGGGGGACGGCGAGGGAACGATTGATTAAAAAAATACATAAATATTTAAAATATAAAAATATAGTGATTAAACTATATAAATAAGTTGAAATAAAACCAATTGAGATTTAAATAAGATGAAATAAAACCATTTGAGATTTAAATAAATTGAAATTATAAATATCAAATACATTTAAATTATTAATTAAATATAGTTATACATAATTTAATAAAACCACTTCAATTTGAGATTTAAAATTAAATAAGCTGAAATAAATTATAAAACCATTCTAATCGATCAAGTGACAATAGTTGATATTCATATCATTAATCTCAAATTCAAATACACCAACAATTGTCAATATTACCAAAAGAAGATAAGTTTTAGCCTAAAAATCAGAATCAACGTTTGAAGCAACATCTATGAACTCCTCGCTGAACCTATCATCCTTTTCTTGAAAGGAAAGCCCAATCAATTCTCATTGCATAATATTGTTCTCTTCTACCTTACCTTGGCTCCTCAAGATCTACACTGTAATGCTGGGGTCTGCTTGTACTCAGTTGTCTTTTGATCCATAAGACTCAAAACATTGTGTACAACGACAAGCTTCTTCGTTCTTCTAGAGGCAAGCCTATTCCTCTTAACAAAGTGGATTCAACCATATGTAGACCAATTCCTCTTAGAGGAAAAGGAGCTAGAACCTTGGGAAATGATACAAATTGCAATTGTTCGCAGCAGTCCTAGACACCCATACAGTCGCCACCAACTCACCGACTTGTCATTTGCCAATGTTGCCCTGTCTTTGTTGAAGTTTAGTACCCATCAAGTTAAAGTGAAGTCAAGCCTCTCCAACCTGATCTGTGAAGCTTCCTATGGACTACATTTTTTAAAGGCCTTCATAAGGCCCTTCTTCACCTCATCGTCATCCGAAAGGATAACTCTACTTGGCCTCTCCACACATCATTTGGAATTCAGTGCATATGCAACCATATGAAGTGAGGTGTTCAACATCTCCCATCTATGTTGAATGATGTGTTGAATATGTTCATGGTAGAACTTTAGAATGAGGCCCCTCACCCGAATAGCTAGCTGCCGTCATTTGCCCAAGCATGTTGTCAATGCACTCATAGATCTCACCAAGATTGTGGCTTTTAGAATCCCCATATTTGACGACACTAAAAACTATAGTTATAATTGATGTGATGTATTTCATATCAACCTAAAATGTTCCCCTCAACACCACTTCTTTCACTCTCTTCCCTTGCTGTCTTGGACTCACGCCACCTGGGTCAATCCAATGTCATAATCATAATTTGCAGGGGCTCTTGCAACTCAAGCATCCTCTCCAACATAAAACAGGATGCAAAGTGGGTGTCAACTAGTTTTAGGAATTCCTTCTTCAATTTCTTTTGAAAGAATGCCAATGATGTGTGGTGATTACATACGAACTTCTGTATGTCCTTAGCCTCATTCACTATTTTGTTGACCCACTGAATCTTCCCTATGTCTTTCATTGCATTGTTCATGGCATGCATGCAACACGGGGTCCAATAAATATGATTGTAGGCACGCTCCACTAGCTTTCCTGTTGCTTTGCACATATAAATTGTATCTATGATGAATTCTACAACATTGAAGGTCCAACCTCTTTAATGGCATCCTTCAAAATCTGAAATTGGAATTCAACATTTTCCTGCTTCCCAAAACAATCAATTGCTCTAAAAAAATACGGTTCATCTTTGCAAGAGACACTGATATTAATCAGAGGACTCTTTCTAATATCCGTCCACCCATCCATGATAATACTGCATCCATGTGACACCCATTTGACCTTCATCTCTTTCATCAACAGATTAACCTTGGAATAGTTTCTATCCAAGATTGTTTTCCTCATATTGGTGTCTCCAGGAGAAACATAACTTGTACTTGCTTTTGCTACGTTGGCCATAGCCTCCTTGTAATAAGGAGAGCGAGTGACATAAAATGAGATCCCAACATCATAGAATTTCTTTCTGATAACATCATCTGCCTTTTCCCTTGCCTTTGAATCAAACATGTCTACAACTGAATTGGGGGTGTCCCCACGACTTTTCTCTTCCCTATACTTTCCACTTTTGTCATTCCAAAACTAGAACTAGCCAAAGTATTCCTGCTAATATTATGAGAGCTCAAAGGAGTGTTAATTTCACTGTTAGTGCCACAAACTTCTGAAACGTTGTCCATGGTATTTCCATTAAAAAGTCTCACCATCTCTGCTCTCTGTTATAGTGAAAGAGCCTTACAAAGACCAACTCCCTTTGTGCAAGGTGCAACAAGTGTGCATTGGTCCTGTTGATGCTGCTATGCCAAGTCAGTGCACATATGTTACATTTACATAGTTTACTCTCCCTTCCAGACTTGGGGTTCTCAAGTATCTCAACAAGTTGTTGCAATGGCTTCTTCTTATCAAATGGTCCAATGGCAAATATGGACAACATTTGAAAGGGGTAATTGGTAGCACTATTAGCTGAACTACCAGTTGCCGTTGACACTACATTTTGTCTCTCTTCTCCACCTCCCCCAATTATGTCATCACCAGCACTTCCACCTACCTTAAGTTAAACCCTCTCCTCCTCTGATTCATAACCATACTTAGAAGAACTCATGGTGATGATTGTTGGGGCTACAATGAATGAAAAAAAAACCATAACTATATGTAATGATTTTTTTTAAACAATAACTATAACTATAGGCAATGATTATAATTTTAATTTATAAACAAGCAAAACAACCATAACTATATGTAATATTCAATGAATACAAAAACAACAATAACTATATAGTATATGCAATGATTAAGAAAAAGTAAAATATTTATAACCATATTTAGTATGTGCAATGAATAAAAAAAAACCACAATAAGTTTTAACTACATGCAAATTGCAATCACATTGTCACAATGATTAAAAAAAGCCATAGGCTATTAGGCTTATAACTATATCCAAAGATATTAAAAAACAAAAACGTAAAAACTAAAACATCGAACATAGCCGTATGAGTCTTTTTTCATTTTTGTATCGACATTCATGTGTATTCCTAATATTATTGTCTCTAGGAATGTGAATCATACTATCATGAAAAAGTTAAACCTAGCCAAACCTATTAAATGAATCATTAAATCAACAATCAAGAGTTCCATGTTTTAAGATCTATTTTTTAATTAAAAAAAACCTAACCAGTAACTACCAAACCCCATGTAGTATGCATTTTGTAAAATCCTACAAATTATAAACATGATTACATTGTGAATGTAGACATAAAAACTTGAAAACAACCTTGAAAAAATGCAAATAGAATCTAAATTATAAAAACTAGAGACTATTATCAAGCATTTTAAGCAAATAAAATTATAAATGCCTCTTGCTTGCTCTTGCCCTTCTTGCTCTTGCTCTTTCTTCTTCACTTTGCTCACTTTGCTCAAGTGTGAAATTTGAATATTGAATGTGATATGGAATGAGGCCATAGAGTCATTTTATAACTTAGAATGTCACTTTTAGGTTTAGGTTTAGGATTAGGTTATTATGTTTGTTTTATATTATTATTACTGTCAAATTTAATAAAAGAGTCAAAAAAGTGTTTTTTTACTAAAAATATTTTTAAAAAGTTGATGTGACGTCGGGGATGTCTAGATGTCCCCGAGACGTCTTTCGATCGTCTCAAAGATGTCTAGACGTCCTCGACGTCCCCCACAAGTTTCAAATGTCCCCGAGACATTTGCTATCTTTCCCAAATATCCCCGGGATGTTTTCCTTCATCCCTGGCATGTATGAAATGGCAAAGGGACGTTTCCCACATGTCTCAGTGTTCCTAGAACGTCCGGGATGTCCCGGACACCTGGGTTTCGATGGGGACACATCCCCGCGTAACACTATAATTGAGATAGTAATTGTATATAGATATTTTGGTATTTACCTTGAGACTGATTTGAAATTAAATAAATAAATTCTATTTTGTCTGCAATTAGGGTTTGCTGTTTTTAGAAAAAAGTTCAGTTTATTACTACTGTCATAAAAGTTCAATTTTTATACTTATACCCCAGGGTTTGATAAAATATTCAGATTGGTTAGAAATTATTTATCACTGCTGTTATAGTGGTATCAGAGCTAATTTTCCTCCTAGCTTGTGCAATTTTTTTTGTAGTTTTGAACTTTATGCATAGTAGTGATAGAGAAGTTAGGTATCACTAGAGGGAGAAAAAGAAGGGTTTAGAACATCTAGAGGAAGGATTGAGGTAGCAAGATCTAGAGGTTGTTGAGAAAAAGATGAAAGCTATGGGTAACAGAGACCCAAAAGATGTACGTTTTGACAAACTTTTGTAGGGATATGAATGTTTAGTAGATATGATGGCTAATTAGTCCACACCATGCAAAACACGAATGTGCAAAGTGCTCCAAATGGTGAGGGAAGTTCTTCAGGGGTGAACAATAACCAACACACTTAGAGGACAGCCATTAGTTCTATTGTTAGGGCCTTCTAGCCCGACTTCCTTAATAGGGAGGAAACAATTTTAGAGGTGGAAATTCAGCCATCTATAACGGATGATATTGTTGTTAGCTATGAGGAGTACATTGTACTTCCAGGTGAGATTAGAGAGGCTATATCACTCCTCAATTTCATAAATCTAAAGAAAAGTAGGGTGGACCAAGACTTGAACCTAGGCCACGGACTAATTAGAGAGACTTGCAGTAGTCATCATGGAAGTTGTCACTCCTTGCTTTTGAATCTTGATGGCTCTGGTAAGAGTACAACTTGTGCATGGATGCAAAAGTTGTATACCTTCTTATTATCACTTAGGCCAATGATGGAGGAGGAAGCCATCAAATTTTCAACCCTTCATCTGGAAGGTAGCACATGAGTGGTGGTGCCATTAACAAATTACTCAGGGGTACAATTATATTGATTTTTATGCTGTGTTCAGCAATAGGTGAACAAAGATTTGACAGAGTTGATCAAGAAATTCATTTTCGGGAATTAGCTCAACTTAAACAACTCAATTCAGTGGGTGACTATGTAGTTGAATTCCAAAAGTTATCTGTGATGGTACCTAATGTGACAGAGAGGAGACTTGTTTTATTCATGGAAGGTCTAACTGAATCACTTAGAGGTTTGATGAAAGCTTTCAGCCCTACCTCTCTTCAAGAAACCATTAAAAAGGCTTTGGATTTGGAAATAGCAACCCATAAAGGGAAATTTCTGCCTATAGGACAGCAAAGAACTACATTTTTTGAGCAGCCAAAAACAACACCTTTGGGGCAGCTAAGGACAATAACTTCCGAGCAACCAAAAACATCTTTTGTGGGGCAGCCAGGGGCAATACCTTCTGAGCAGCTAAGGACAACGGGGGATAAGACCGGAAATGAACTTGGGAGTAAGAAACTGTGCTTCACTTGCATGGATCCATGGGGACTGAGTCATAGGTGTCTTCCAAAGGGACAAGTGCACATAAAAGTGATATCAGATGAAGATTCAGTTAGAAGAAGAACCAGAGGTTGTAAGCGCTTTTGCCACACTTACATGTATACTACAATATCAACCCTTTAGGGTTAGTAAAGACCTCGGGCAAAACATTATAGTGTTGATTGATAATGGGGCAGGTTTGGAGACAAATGATGTAACGGGTTTCAATGTCATTGTAGTTGATGGTTCTACCATACCTTGCCAAAAAACGTTGTACAACTTAGCTTCATATTAGATGGCCATCATATGAGTAACGATTTTTATGTTGTTGGTTTGAAAGAGACTAACCTGGTGCTAGGAGTGCAATGGTTGCATTCGTCGGGGGGATTAGTCCAAAACTTTCATAATATGGAGCTGAAGTTTAAGTTAGATGGGAAAGAGGTGGTAATACACGAGATCATTGATAGAGTTACAAGATCAGTTTCAACCAATAGAATGGAGGATATTATTGCTGCTAGCACTCTTTCCAGATCCCAGTTGATGCATGATTCCGCTACTTTGGACTCTCTTATTGAGGTTATTGGAAAAACTTCACCTAGTGCATGGTTTCCTAATCATATTAGAGAGGTGCAACAGAAGCCAACAACTTCAAGGGTTAGGAATTGTAAGTTCCCAAGATGGATTTGGGATTGTGGTATTTGCAGGGAGGTTGAGAATGAAAGAATTTGACATTGCTTGAGGACGAGCAATTCTGGGAAGGGTAGGCTGTAATGGCCCCTTTTCAAAATTAAATGATTTTGGGTACCTGTAGCCTATTTTTATTTCCTATAGGCCAAGGGGAATTAATAAGGAAAATAAATAATAATAATTATTTTTAGGTGGTTCAAGTTACTTTATATTTTAATTGAAAAAATGACACTTAAATTATATTTTAGTAAGTGGGGCCAAAAAGCATAAATGAGTGCATGAGAAATAAAATAATTAAAATCTATTATGGGGCGCCAAAGATAGAGGTGTTGCATGAGCATCAAGCTATTATTTTTGGATGGGGTGCCAACATTGGAGATGCAATAAAATAATTTTTAATTGTTTATTGAGCATGCATGAAACTCTAAAGGTGGCGCCATCCTTTTGGAGAAGACATTAAAGATTACAATGACAGATTTTGGGGTTCATTACTGGGGTATCTTGGAAATTTATCAACTACTTCATTGTTTGCAAGCAACTTCTACTTTTGCATTAGTAATAGAGGACGAAAACCCTCATTTCCACACATATCTGAGGACAAAAACCCTCACATCTAAGCTTGACAATTTCATCTAGGGGTTGTAGTGATCATTCAGAGTATAAATACTCATCCAGTTTATAGCCAGGGCATCATATTTAGGGCTGTTTTAGCATCCAGAACAGAAAAGTTCAGCCAAGTATTTCTTGACAAACATTTGCAAGGGATATTGGACACTTCCATAGTTGGACGCCACACTTGGGAGATTGATTCTATGTTGGGTGCCACATCTGGAGAGTTTTTTGCAAGGGTTTGAACTTGTACGTTTATTTCTTGCAGCCTTCTCTACGTATCTGGATCATCAAAATTGAACCAAATTTTGTACACATATTCTGGTATTTACCTTGAGACTGATTTGAATATAAATAAATAAATTCTATTTTGTCTGCAACTGGGGTTTGCTGTTTTTATAAAAAAATCAGTTTATTGCTGCTGTCATAAAAGTTTAATTTTTATACTGCTGTCCTAGGGTTTGATAAAATATCCAGATTTGTTAGAAATTATTTATCATGGATATTACAGGTAAATTGAACACAATTAATCCACTCAATACCTACATGGATAATCATTTATGTGGGATATTCTGTATGATTTGTGGATGGGGAGTGACATCGGTTATGAGAGGATAACATTTTTTTGGTAAATTGGAGAGTTATGGAAGGATTAGAAGATATTTGGTAAATTTGAGGTTTATTTTTTCAGCAACACTTCCAACTTCTACATAGAAAATAAATAAAACATGGCAGTCAAAATTTAGATTTGATAATTAAAAGATTGGTTCAAAAATTTATCAAACTTCCATGTTATAAACATAGGAAATGACTTAAATGACAGTCAATCAACATTTAGATTTCTTAAATTTATATAAATGAGAGTGTTATGGCGAAGTGAAAATGGTTTTTATGGTGAGCGTTATGGATAAATTGAACACAGTTAACCCACTCAATACCTACAACGATAATAATTTATGTGGGATATACTGTATGATTTGTGGATGGGGAGTGACATCGGTTATGAGAGGATGATAAGAATTTTGGTAAATTGGAGAATTATGGAAGGATTAGAAGATATTTGGTGAATTGGAGATTGACTTTTTCAGCAACACTTTTAACTTCTCCGTAGAAAATAAATAAAAATAAAACATGGCAGTCAAAATTTAGACTTAATAATTAAAAGACTTGGTTCAAAAATTTATCAAACTTACATGTTATAACTTATAAACATAGGAAATGAATTAAATGACAGTCAGAATCAACATTTAGATTTATTAAATTTATATAAATGAGAGTGGTATGGCTAAGTAAAAGCGGTTTTTATGGTGTGTCTTATGGGTAAATTGAACACAATTAACCCACTCAATAACTACAAGGATAATAATTTGTGTAAGATATCTTGTATGATTTGTGGATGGGGAGTGACATCGGTTATGAGAAAATTTCAAGAATTTTGATAAATTGAAGAATTATAAGATATTTGGTAAATTGAAGATTTACTTTTTCAGCATTGTATAAGTGTTGCCGTTTATTTTTTCAAATTTATTTGTTAATATACTAAAATGAATTAATACAGAAAAGAAGTATATATCATATCCAATCATGAGGTAAATATAGTTCATGTTTAATTTTTTTCAAATTTATTAATAAAATATTAGATTAAATTAATAGGGATAATAAGTTTTTATTTAACCTTGAGATAAATATATTTGATGTTTTATTCCCAATTTTGAGGATGTTTTTGGATTTTTTTCTCATACAGTTCAATAAGTCATATTGTTAGTTGTTTTGGTATGGACTTACATTTACATTTGAATTGATTTGGGTTTGAATCCCTCAATGGGCAGTGCTTTATTATGGACTTACATTTACAAGTTGATTGATCCGAGTTCAAAGTTTTAAATTCTACAATGGCTAATGGCATGTTCTCACTTTTGATATGTTAAACAATAGATATAGTTATCAAATATTTGTTCATTTTATGATTATCATACATTTTTGTTGTTTTTATATGTAATAAATATTATTAAATAAGTCAATGAGCATACTTATTTTTGACAAATCCGTGAAAAAAAATGCCAAGGGGTATCATTCTCGAGGTGCCTATATTGAATTTGAGACGTAAGTGGAATAGGTGTCGTTTACGTAGATTTATCTAAGAGAAGTATGCTAGTAGATTTAACTTTGTTATGTTCATAATGTATACGATTAATTCTTATTAATTTTATGGCTGTGTGCTAATCACTTTCACATATGCAGTGCATCATTTGATTCAACAATCAAACTATGGGATGTTGAGCAAGGAAGCGCACTGTGCAGCTTGACTAGTCATTCGTAAGCTAACTATATGTGCCCTTGTGATTCATTGCCAGTCAAGAGTGTTTTCTATTGTGGTTACTTTAATATTGTGCATGGCCTAATATTTGCTTTATTGAATTTGATATTAAATCCTGACACAAGAAGCTTGGTAACCTTTTTTTTAACCTTTTCAAATATTATTCTGTAGAGAATACTACTGACATCGTGATGTTTGTTGATTCAGTGAACCTGTATATTCCGTTGCCTTCAGCCCAAATGGAGAATACCTAGCAAGTGGCTCTTTTGACAAATGTTTGCATATTTGGTCTGTCAAGGATGGAAGTCTTGTCAAAACATATAGAGGTAGTGGTGGAATTTTCGAAGTCTGTTGGAATAGGGAAGGAGATAAAGTTGCGGCTTGTTTCTCGAACAACACTGTGTGTGTGTTGGACTTCAGGATGTAATTTTAAGGAATAACAATAATTCTTTAGCTGAGAAATGTTGCCTGGCCAAGTTATGAAATCTAATTCATTTGGTCCATCCAACATTGATTTTTCTCATGGAAATTTTGAAATCTAATTTAATGTATAAGTGCCCTCCTTGATGAAGTTTCTGTTTGATTTATTATAATTAATTAAAACAAGTTTTGATTTTGTATTATATATAAACTGCACAAGGTTTACTGCATATGAGCCACAAGAAATGTCAAATGGAGGCAGCTTAACTGAAGTAGTTAATTTTGGTATACTTTTGAGTACTAGAAGAATTCTTGTTTTCATCTAAATTGACTGATAAATTTTCTTCCATTTGGCATTGCTGGTTGATAGGTAGGGTTTTTGTCAATTCGAATACCACACGCTTTAATCTATTCTAATTAAGTTTAAACGGGTGTGAATTATGTGTTCTGTGCTTGTAAACTAGTAATGCAGATCGAATTAACAGAGCTTAACTGATTCCTGCGTTACTGTAAGATTAAGCAAGAAATCTGAATTCCCTACAATTTGATGAAAATGTTATCCCAGATTTAATATGCCCTGTAATTTAGTTGTTATATACAATGCGAAGCATTGGAAGGCATTTTACATGCTTTTCATGATTAAAAGCGCTTAAGAGAAAAATGATGTTGCCAGATGGCTTTTTTGCGTGTTTTTAGAAGGCAGCTTGATACATGCTATTCGTGATTTAAAGTGCATACGGGCAAAATGTTGTTGCCAGATGGCTTTTTTGCTTGTTTGTCAAAATAGTTTTCTTCATTCACAGGATTTTGACCTAGGTCATGCTTCACTCCCAAAAATTATATACAAATAGACTCGTTTAGAAACTTAACGTGATTAGTGCAATTCAAACAATCTTTTTATTTTTCTACGAGTTTTATGATCTCTGTAGTTTCAATATGCAACATATAGGATATATCATCGTAAGGGAGGGATGATCACTATGTATGTGCATCAGGAAAGGAATTCAAGCTTCATTTTTGTTTGGCAAAATTGTAAGGGAACTATCACTAATATAGAATTCACTTGTTGATTTATTGGAGTAATAGGGATGTTAATGCCTACATTTCATTTCTGCTGTTTGTCTTAGTAATCTGCTTATAATTTACTTTGTATGCTAGAACATTCTATAGGAACTTCACAAGTTGCCATCGCTCTCCCCTCCCCCCCACACATAATTTTTTAGTACATATACTATCAAAGTGTTTTGTGTGGTTTTTTAAACTTGAAGGGTTTATGGTATTTTGAAGTGCAAGCACAAAAGAAATCAAGCCTTGTTTTAGTCACTAGAGGATGCCCTGTTTCAGTCTTACTATCAACGATTTATGTTGCCATCATGCCATTGATTGATTAACGAATTTGTTGACGAACGGTATGTAGAAATTTGTGTCTTCAAGAAAATTAAACTTTTCTGGGGCATGTTGACACGTCTTTCAGATTTAAACGCTCTTGACCCATTGGTGAGACATTTTCTACAATAGGATCAAAACCAATTTGAGTATTTGTACAACCAATTTGAGTTACTTGATTTTGGAATGAAAATAACATCCTCCCTTTCCTCTTTAGGGTATGTCGGGATGTGACATACTTTGTATGAGCAAGTGGATGCTTTACCAATTCTTTACATCAATTAATCCACATAGAATCAACATCAATTGATCCACATATTAGGTTTAGGGATTAGTTTGTTTGTAGTAGTAATTCTCCGAAGCAATGCAATTTATTGTAGTTGTTCTCCACTTATTAGGTAAGAGACTGGTAGTTATTACTCTGTAAGACAACATAATTTGTTGCAACTCTCCAAAACAATAGTATCAATCTTGTCATCTGGTACGATTTAAAAAGATCTATTCATAATCCCAAGCATGAAAGTGTAATGTCTACTCTGTTTTTGTTACCTGCCTCCACAAGATTCGTGCATGTGACCTGCCTTTCAAGTGTACAAGTTCTTCACTGTTAACCCAACTTGCGTATTAATGTTTTTGATAATTTGTCAAAGATTAAGCGACCATTCTAAGTGCTTGATGATTGAGAATGAGTCAGCTAACTTCCTTAAGCAAAGGTCCCAATTAAAAAATACAATTGCGTCATTACTGAACCTGTAAAAAGTTAATTGTCACATGAAGCCCACTGTAATTCATTTTATTACTTAAAGAGTTGGAAGCCGAATGTAGCCTAGGCTACACTACTTGGTAACCCCAAACTCTCAAGAAAAAAAAGGTATTTTGTCACGCATCTCTGAACATTCTTCTTCTTTAATATCTGCCATTTATTGATTGTAACAGCCTCTTCACCCTGCGATATTAACTTGCACTTATTCTTGATAGGCTACAACATGCAGATCTTCCCAATAATAATGCCATCCATCAAATATATGCTGATCCATAGCCACATGAACAACATCAATTTAAAAAGTGTTTTCTTTTGTTGTACAACCATATTCGGCAATTCTGAATTTGAAAGAATGATGTAGCATTTTTCCAATAAGTCTGGCAAGAAAGTATGAACATCGATAGATATTATCTTCAAGACCAGTAAAAACATTTCTAAACATACACAACTGTGTTCATAGTCTGCAGCCAGATTGTAATTATTGCAGCCTGATCGTAATTCATAAAATTGATCCACATAATTTGCTTCAAGAGTCCCAGAGTCCAGTCAATTCTGCCAATCAGGTCCTTTCTGCCATAGCAGCTTTTAAAAACTTGGAACAAACAGGTGCCAAATATATAAGCAAACCACACCACTGCATAAACCATTCAAAACACGTAGCAACAGTAAAATCTCCAATACTTGCTGATAATAAATTCCAATCCTACAAGCCAAACATCAAGGGCAAACTGTTACAATACCTTTATTAATGGTCATTATTGCTTCTTAATCAGTCATTTTAAGCTGAAGAGGTACATTTGTAATAGTCAAGGACAAGGATTTGACAGGCGTCAATGTAGTTAGTAACAATATGCTGTTCTGCCATCCAGTTGCGGACTACAAGACAGCAGAAAGATGATCCAAAAGAGTAATACTCTTCATTTCCTCGCAACATTTTGTGTCAGGCACAGCCAACACAGTCCCTTCTTTCGTGCAATCCACAGAAAGACCCAGTGCATAATTTTCATTAACACCCTCTGCTTTACATAACTCATAAGGAAATACTAATTAACATCAGAAGCACTCCAGAAAATCACAAACACTGAATTCTTCTTTTACATTTTTTTAAAACGTCAAGGATGATATGCTTCTTTTTCGGTTTGTGGGTTTGCTGCATTTTAGCTTTGGATTTATAGAGATTATTTCCAGAACACACACACACACACACACACACACACACAGATATATATATATATCAAATCTTACCAGAGAAAAAGTGTATTCGTTTTACTCGTGAATTAATCTCTCGTAACGCTTCCTGGTGAATGAATCCATTTATTCTGAGGCCAGAAACCGAAGGAATAAAGTTTGAAAAGCCAAAAGTCAGTCTGTGTTTAGTTGGCTAAATTTAGTAACCCCATTAAGCACGAACCGTGTGAGACTTCAATGCCGACAACATAATTAAAACTTAAAAAAAAGCTCAAAAAATCCAGCTTCATACAACGACTTCTATAACACGACCCTCATGGTTGAAGATAAAAATATTAGTCAAATGTCAATACGACTTGCATGTTCAAAATTTCACCTCCGAATCCTTCTAAATTTAATTATATTAAGTTTGTAATCATTAAATTAGCAATCACATGTGAAAAGTACGATGGAAATGTCGTAGGGAATGCATCAAAGATCTCGAAATGAGGGGAGTGAAATTGTGGGAGAGAAAGAGGGACGAGTTTGTCTTCGATGCACAATTGTGTAGGGCAAAGCCTTCTTGCGAGGCGCGCTGTAGGAAGAGTATCTTTTCCACTTGGCCCTTGTTCTTTGGAACATGAGAGTTTGTCGTGAGGCCTCCTTATCGCTGGGTGGAAGGACAAACGGTTTTCACTAGGAGCATTCCCTGGAGATTCTAACCCTTTTAGGTCGGGGTTGGTATTGCTAGCTGTAAACAATAGATGGTTTGTGTTGCTTGGTATCTTTCACGGGGAGGAGTGACATATACTAAGTCCCATTGCTGGGTGCATTATCAGACGTGTAGAATCTGGAGTCGAGGGTTGATTCCTGAAGACTGCGCTTGCCCCTGACCGACATGAGCAAGGAACTCTTCCAGTTAAGGAAAGCTAGGAAACTAGGACGAAGAAGAAGGGATTTGCGGGAAGAGAAGTGCAAGGGCGTGGAAAGACCTTGTATTTTCTGGGCAGGTAGAGCACATGTAAATGTTAGGCGAATTCACATGCACGTTTCATGCGACATTTTAGAGATAGGGACATGTGGAATGGACCTAGCATCTTAAGGTAGCAATTACATACACATGTGAAATTAGGGTTTATTTCTAGATATCAGGGTAATGATAAGGGCTCCCCTTATACACAGTCCAAACAGTATAGTCCACAATGTATTGAAGAACTAGAACAAGAGGGAGCAATTTTACAGGAGAGAAAGAGGGGTGAAGAAGAAAGGCTCGAGGGAGGAGAAGTGCAAGGGAGGGCAAATTGCCTTGTGTTTTCCGAGCAGTTAGAACAAATGCAAATGCAAGGTGAATTTGTATGCACGTTTCATGTGACGTTTTAGAGACATGGAGATGTGGAGTGGACCTAGCATCCCAGGGTAGCGATTACATGTGAAATAAGGGTTTCTCTCTAGATATCAAGGTAATGATCAAAATTCCCCTCATCAACAGTCTTAATGGTGTAGTTCGCCAATGACCATCAATGTCAAAGAATTTTAATCAGGTGGCATTTGATTTGTTAGATATTAAGATGAAGACGTGAACAAAGTTTACTAATACGAAGGTGGGAGTTAAATACCGGCATGTCTATGGTTTCAAGGTCATCTATTAGATGGCGTTTCATTTGGTAGGTAAGACGAAGACATGACTCAAAAGTTAGAAATAAAGTGATGGAAATTAAATTTGTGCATGCGCTGCACATATTCCACAACTCAGATTGTTCCCGCCCAAATAATATATGTTATTTGTGCCCCACTTCACACTTTTGATCTCGATCGCACTGTTCATGTGAGAGCAATCTACGCTTAAAAGGAGCCAAAATAAAAAGGGGAAATTCCAAAAGGTTCAAGGTCCGAGATCCAACTGCAAAGCCTACTTGTAGAAATTTGCAGCCCCCCTTTTCTGCTGTATGCTCGAGGAATTGTAGGAGCATTTGATGCACCAATAAATAGTCGATAATTAAAGACTCCCAACTGTTGTTCATATGACGAAAGGTAAATTTTATGTTAGTCAAATTTAATGAAAACATACAAAATATAATATTAACATAAATATTTGAAATATAATCTATATATATAATATAAATAAATAAATAATTAAAAAAGTGTAAAACGTATTATTAATAAAAACAATGTATATATTATATGGTACATAATATATACATAAGTTTTTTTTAAATACTTGTTGGTAATATTTGAAGAGGTTGAACTAGAAGCTTCATAAATTGACTTTGGTAATCACAGATTCTAATACAATATTTAACAATAATATAGTCATGGAAGCAGGGGAGAGCTCGACATGGAAGCAAGGTTCATTGACAAAATTGCTCAAAAAAAAATCACAATCGCAGGAACCAGTGCAACAGTTGGATCCGGAATGGAGACAAGACTCTCCATGGCTAAATGTCCTAGACACAGCTGTAGAGAGAGCATGCAAAATATACAACTTTTCTTTAATTGGATGTTTTGCTGGAATCTGGCCAAATATCAACTAGGTAAGAAGTTGGGTTAAGAAGAAATGGATGACTCGGGGGCAAGTCAATACCCTTGTCCTCTCTGAAAAAAGCTTCCTGTTTGTTTTTTCTCTCTCGAAGATCTTGAAAATGTTATGTAGAGGGGTCCATGGTTCTATGGTAGAACTACACTCTCCATCATAAGATGGAAGTTTGGAGCTAAAACACACACTCCAACAACATGCTCGGTTTGGGATAGGCTTCCTGGACTACCACTGGAGTTCTGGGAAATGGATGTTTTTATGGGTATAGCAAAAGAAATTGGTGAACTGTTAGCACTAGACCCGACAACTATTTCCAAGGCAAGATTCATTGTAGCTAGATTGTGTGTAAATGTCCCTGTTGGCTCAACACCTTTGGATGCCATTAACCTGCTAATCGGGGATGGTGTATGGAAACAAAAAACGTGTTATGAAGATTCCCCTGTATATTGCAACAACTGTGGGTGTGTGGGCCATGGAAGCTATGGATGCAAAGGGACACAACCCAACAAAGGGACACAACCCAATAAATTGAGGAAGGTAAATCAAATGCAACATGACGAAAACATTAGTTGCGTGCAGAGTGACTCGAACACGGCTATGATGGAGCACGAGGGGTCACAACAAGATTCATCAAAAGAAATACTTACAACGCCTATTACTAATGAGATAGTTGGATTTGAGAACTCGCAGGGACAAAAAAATTTGGCAGAACCGAGGACGGAGGGGGATACTACCCTGAAACTGGAAAACCATTGCCGTTATAAGCTACAGTTGGGAAACAACGGTATAGAGAATGTGGTTTTGGCTGACACCGGTTTGGGAGAGGCAGATATACCACTCATTTCAAATTCACTGGATAAAATACCGTCTAGACCTAATTCAAATCCTCCAAAGAATGGTGGGCCAAATCCCAAGGGCGAAGTTGGTGGGAGTCAAGGCACTGTCCGTAGTGACAACTCGACCATGGAGAAAAAACGGATTTTGGGGGAAGCTACTAATTATGAAGCATCTATGGTTGATTCGTTGATTTATGATTTGGAGAGGAAATATGAGGAATTAGAAAAAGCGGAAATAGAAGTTGGTACCACCGTTATTGCTACCAAGGTGGTGAGTCCCCTCCTGAAGGATGACAAAGAATTCACTGTTCACAATGAGAATCTAGGGAAGGTGGACATATTTGTCTCGAACGAAGGCGATGACAGATAGACAATTGTTAAGAAGAAAGCTCTGTATTCAGTTCATTCCGTCATGACCCGCAATCGGGGCAAACGATTCTAGTAATGTATCCTTCTCTTGGCTAACTCGAGGTTTCAACTATTTTTTGATGGTTTTTAGGCCATCCCTATTTTAGTCTTTGTTTTACTGTCGTTTTGCGGCTGTTTGTTGTGTTATGGGCTAGGCAGTTGTTGTGGAGTTGCTTTCAGGTTGTTTTTGGGATTCTTGTGGTAGTTTGTTGACTGCCTTTGTGCTTCGTTGTTCTTCCTGGCTTCTAGGCCTTTTTGTCTATACTGCTCGCGTCACATCCGACTTTTGAGCCCTTTTGTCTTTCGGGGTATGGTCCCCTTCAAAACCATTCTCGGGGTATGGTCCCTCCCAAAAAACCATTTACCAATAAAAAAAATATATACATAAGTTTCCATTTAAAAATAATAATTATAAACCACTCTTACCTAACTTTGTAATTTGATCTTACCAGTCACCACTTAAAAATGTTAAAAGATGGGAGGCAAAAAATTAAAAGATCCGCGAGGGGGATAGTTTTTACAACTGGGTAAAAACAAAGGCTACACATTTGGCTAAGATTAATTTGATGTCGTTGATATGGTCTATGAGGTGGATGGTTGAGATTACTGTGCGCTAGTACTGATGTCAGGGGTGTTTTAGCTGTGTAAACACCTTTGGCATAAATATTAATTAACATGCATGTCTTAAATAAAATTATGTAAAATACGTTGAGACGTATCATTCTTAAGCGAGAGTTATCACTCTAGAGCAATCTATTTCATTTAAATGTCACAAATCAAATATAAGTGTGTCAAAAATGAGTACTAGTGCACATGTATACGAGTAGCATATTTTACATAGATTTATCTAAGATATGTATACGAGTAGCATATGTGGGTATTTCTCGCTTGTATGATATGAAAATTTGCAATAAAATTTAATTGTATAATATCACATTGAATACAATAAGAGAAGTATATTACAATCACTTAAATATGTAATATAGATAAGATGCTTCCGACTGTAGTGGATGTGGGAAATCAGGAATGGATTGTGGTGGATAGGAAAAAGAAGGGAAATGCCAAATCTAAATCCCCCACCATGTCAGACAAGGTTTGATTCCTGTCTTTTGGGTGCTTTCATTGCTACATTTAGGCAAATGGTCTAATACGCAGTTGCTAGGCATCTGTGTTGCTGTTAGGTTGTTGTTTATTTGCTGTTTTTGTAGCAGCTGGTTTGCTTTTGTTGGTTCTTTCCTCGACAGATTATTGTCTGTTGTTGGGCTTTTCTGGGATAAAATCTTGTTGTTGAGCACTTTTGTATAAGGGTATAGTCCCTTTCAAAAAACTATTTGCCCATAATAAAAAAAAATATAGATAAGATGCAATGAAAAATAAAGAATTATTTAATATTAATCACAATATGCCATGTATATCACATAAAATGGTAAGATCATTTTTTTTTTGTAAAAGTAGATGACATTATTTACCTTTTAAGGATTTCAATCTCTTTTCCTCAACCATTTCTTTAGAAAGTTGTTTTTCTTCAACTTTTCATAGCGCGGTCATATGTCAATGGTGGCAAATTTCTTAGTCCTTCCAAAGATTTTACACGAAAGATAGCCACAAATGTTAACCCTGTTCTTTTCTTTTGTTCTGTATCAATTACATAGCTTTTGAAAGAGCCAAGTCTTATAATTTGTGTATTGTTAATGCTCAATCCGATTATACGGGTGGTTAGTGTGCTTGTCTTGTATGTATTAGTGTAATTAGAATTGTATGCGGAGTTTGATCTTGAAATGGTATTTCGAAATAACTTCGATCATATCATATGTCGGTGGTTCTGGTGGTGCACTCCCAAGCTTGTATAATATGCTTCGAATATACTGTAGAGCTTCATTTTTGAGACCTGTTTATATTTAAAGATCAAGGAAAATTTTAGCGGTGAATATTTGTAGTTTGACAAATAGTAGAATTCTGGGAATTTGATTTTGGCGAATACTACAGGAACGATGGTTCCCAAGTTTCACCCAAAAATCCCATAAACAATAATGTGTCCCATCTGAATCGCCAAGGAATTTCCAATCCAAATGTATATTTTTATATTAAATAGTTGCGTGATTGCCACACTGGGATTTGAAAACATTAATGTATTGCCAAGAAATTGACACACATGGATTTGAAAACATTAATGTTTTGCCAAGAAATTGACGCACAAGGATTTTAAAACATTAATGTTTCGCCAAGAAATCAACGCGCCGGGATTTGAAAACATTAATGTTTCACCAAGAAATTGACGCGCTAGGATTTGAAAACATTAATGTTTCACCAAGACATCTACGGAATATTATTTGTCGAAGAAAACATTCCTGATATTTTTCCCGATATATACATAAAGGTGATTTTCTCTCCCCGCGATTTTCCAATTTGCGTATTTGTGAAGTAGTAGAAAGGGATTTAGCGAATCGACATATTGCAATTTGCTTACAAATTTTCAAATAAATATAGGTCTTTCTAGTGCTCTAGCTAATGCATTGCAGTTTACATCCTAGAAGCACTTACTACAGGTGAGTCCTCAGTCTATTTGAGACATGTTTGTTTGTCATGTCGCATTGCTTTATCCGCGATTCCACCTTTGTAAGTTATTACAAAGCCTAAACATCATCATCCTCATAACCACTATGGTTTTTTATGTCATCTAGAATGGTCCTCCCGCTTATAGAGAATTATAACTAGTATTCCCATCTTAGATACATCTAGATTCTACGTAGTATATATATATATATATATATATATATATATATATATATATATATATATATATATATATAATAATTTAAAGATCACTTGATACATCTCCACGAGTTGCTGCTCCTATATATTCCTTGCTTTATCAATGTATCTTATTTGAATCTTTTTATTAATTTTCTCTCTTCTATAGTATACACACACACACACACATTGCGGTTTCACTTTCCATTTATTCCACGACCAATACCATGATCGTTTTTCACTATTCGCTGACACTACCCTCGTCCCACAATGGACTCGAAGGATATATAAAATGTGGTACATTCCGTAGGTTTCGCATTCACCAGGGGCATTTCCTTGGGAGACTGGCAGAATGGTGACGCGTGACATAGATGATATTTTTATCAAACAATGTCTTGTATAATACATTTACATTGATAATATTTTGAGCAACAAAACTCGCTAGGACTTGAATTCACTTGTTTCTTGTACAAATTTTCATTCATGCATAAGGTTGTGCATTTGGTAATCAAATATTTATAAAAACAAGTAATATTTACAATGACCAATTTATAAAACAAATAAGGGTTTTTAGAAATAAACTACCAAATTCCAAACATGATTTACAAGCATGCAAAAGCTAAAAGAGAATATCACTGTTTTGAAAATAGAAAGAGTAAGGTAATTTCTTATTTTCTAGAGATTTATCCTTTTTCCTTGTGATTTTTTAAATAATTTGTGTGAATGAAATGCACTATTTTTTAATATAGAAAATAGAAAGCTAGCAAACATGCATTTTGTTGCTCTAATTATTATTTAATTTGTATTTATTAAAATAAATTTAACAAAATATAAAAAGTAAATTAGTAGCCAGTATACAATTTACATTTTACATGACAAGTGATTTTTTTAGTTAACCCTTTTAATGAAAATTCATAATATTTTAATGTCTTTTAGTATTGAAGTATAATTTTAAATTTCAACATTTTTTTTGAAGTGTAAATTTCAAATTTCAACAACATGTCTATAATATTTAATATAAAGGAAAAACATCAACATTCGGGGATATTTTTAATTTCTGCATCCTTCGAGTTTCTTGAACTCATTTTCTAAGTAGGAACATGACAGTATACAAAGAATACCCTTACCATGCTTGTATCATATGTGAAACATCATATCAAAGCATTCAAGCTTCTCTCAAGAATAATGATTCTTTAGCTGGATTTGACACATTGACATTTCATTGTCAAGCCAAAGAACCCTACATACATTCTCAACCTTGAATTCATAGTTTCATACCACAATGAGTCATAGATGGAAGACCATTTATTCTGTCTAACTCCTTTGAAATGATGAGAACTCTTGTCTAACTCCTTTGAAATGATGAGAACTCTTGGTAATTGGATTATGGAAAACCTCATACATATGATGAATCAATAATTTCTTCATGAGTAGATGCACACCTTATTTGGCTTGATGACAACATTTAGAACCTCTATACAACAGGACAACCCTCTATACATTATGAAAAAAGTCTCGGTCATCAGAGACTCCTTCATTAATCAACTAAAGATAGATCATACCTTGGATGAATCAATGAACTTAGAGTCCTTCATGATTAGTTACATACTATACTTTGATTTGAAACTGAGCACAGACCCTGAGATCACCTATTTCATGTTTGATTAGCTACAATAGAGACTTCTTATCACTAAGAATTTCTTATCATTAGATTGTCTTTGGTTGCTCAACAAATCTTATAAAATTTTAAATTGTTTTTTCTCTTCTCAAACCTCTGATACATCTTCATTTTTATTGATGTATGCTCTAATTCTTATTATACTAATGCAACACTCTTGCAAAAAGTACTACATGTTAAGTGACACACACATAATTTTTATTTTATACATATTTCTCATGTTGAGATGTATGTGCACATATCAATATCATTTAGTCTAACATGTTGTATCTTTTTTTCTTTCAATTCTACAGGATTCACTGATTTCAAAAAAAATGGCACATAAAAAGGGAAGCTCAGCCCTCGGGAAAAAATGCTTATTCCAACCCCTCCTAGTAGTGGTAATGGGCCTTTGAAAAATGACATCTTGTTTTGAGAAACCATCTAAAGGAAAACCCATCCTTCTCCAGTAGGACCATCACAATCAAGGGATAATGATTACATTCAAAATGAAACTCAAAATGAGAATGGGTTCATTTTTTTATTTTCTTGATGATATGCTAATGAAAAACAACAATGAAATGGCCTCCCCTTGAAGACATTCCATTGAATGATGTTGAGTTTGAAACTGTACCACCTGCCCAATTGAATAAAGATGAAACTGCATCACCTACCAGTGCCCAAGTGAATGTTGAAGGTGAAAATTCTGGCAGTGACAGTCAACAAAGTATAAATTCCATTAAGGTAAATACTCAGTGGACACCTATTTCTGGAAGAAAGAGAAAGGAAATAAAATGGGACTTGGGAAGGAGTTTCAAGTTAGAGTGGGTTTCTAAGTTTCCATTTATTAAACATGTTGAAAATGAGAATAAAGCTGAACCTCCCAAAGAATGCAAATGCACAATTTGTAGCTGGAGATTGGGTAGGGACAAGACAATGCAACTTAAGTTGGATACTATTGAGAAGCATGTAGGAAAGATATATGAAAAGATAATTATAGATGGTGTTGAGAAGAATGTTTCCAGATGGAAAACTATAGATGATTGTTTGCATATTAGGTATGAAAAAGAATTTGAAGAGCACAAGATAAATGAAAGAATAGTTGCAGAAAATGGAGGGACTATTACCTCTCAATTCAACAAGATCGTTCAAAATAGTCTTTTGGGTAAAACAGTTCAACTAGCTACTGTTTTTCACATTTTGAAAAGAGGCCGTCCTATAATATATTTTCCTGAACAAAACAAGATGTTGTCTTTCCTTGGTGTCCCACACTTTCCTCATTCTCATTGGTCAGAAAGTAGTGGTTGGGATTGGGCAAAATGCCTAGATATGGTTGAGAAAGAAGACTTGAAAGAGAAACTGAAGTCTACACGATACAAATCTTTGTCTATTGATGAGGTTACAACAGTAGATAATACTGCTTGGGTCTGTATGCATGTGTCTACTGTCGAGAATTCTGTGAGACGAAATCACTTACTTGTCATTCACAAGATGAGAGAGAAATCCAATGATGAAAACCTTTGTGAGTTGGTGATAATTTTTTTTAAGGAGATCAGTGACATGGATGATGATGCAATTGCATCAAAGCTGGTACGTGTCAGGGTAGATGGGGCATCTGTAATGCAAGGTCATCATAATGGCCTGTGTGTAAGACTCCAAACATCTCATTTCCATTATATGATTGTCATTTATTGTATGGCGCATAGAATGAACCTATCTTACAGAATAGTTGACAAATTTAAACCTGTAGCAAAAGTTGAAGACCTTGTTCGAGAGGTGCATGCTTATTTTTACCGTAGTCCTAAAAGGTTTATGGAATTCCAAATATTTGCAGAAGGACTAACAAATGGGCATAAACTATTAAAATATGTCGACACCAAGTGGATCTCATTGTACCAACTAGTTCGTAGGGTGTATGAAGAGTATCAATCCTTATTAGGAGTGATGTGGCAGAATCGCATGGAAGTGGACAAGGCCCAGGATTTGATACATCGTTTGACTGATATAAAATCATTACTGATGTTGTGTGGTATCCTTCCCATGTTGGAAGAAATGCATCGTTTAATTAAACAAGCACAAGAAAGAACTTTCTATATTGTTGATTTTTCTAGTTTGAGGAAACGAGTTTGTATGAAAATAGAATATTTATATCTCAATGAAACTGATTTTACAGGTCCAACGTTTGATGGTTGGAATGATTTGATAAAGATTGGAAATTCAAGTACCTTTTTTAAGCTCAACTTTTTTGGGGAAGTATGTTCTTCTGTATGTGGATATGAGATACCGATGTACATGTTTAAAGTTATAACCGGTAAGGTTGAGGAGGTAAAAGTCACAGGGCTACTGTTTGATAACATTATACCATCAACAAGGGCAAGGTTAAGAGAAATTGCATTGTCCCTACTAGAAGAAATAAGGGAGAAATTCAGAAGGGATGCTTTACTTGAAACAATGGCTATAGTAAATCCGACCTTTTGGAATCCTGTCCAAAATGAAAGACATATGCAAGAAGACTACTTCAAGAGGTTGACTACATTGATTCAACATTTTGTAAGCCTGTTGATATCAATGGAATGAATATTGCATGTATTATAAGAAAAGATAGTTTTAGTGCTCAATCTCATGAATTCGCCACTACAATGATTCAACAATTCAAAGATTTGGATAATCCCTTAGAGTGTGGAGCAATAACCTGGCTATGGAAAAAAGTTGGGGTGAGTACTATTTTACAACAAACCATGTCCGAGTTTTTCTCATTAGCTGATCTATGTCAAAAAATGATTTTGGGTTCAGTTGAAGATGAGAGAATTTTTCAGTGCCTTGGCCTTTATAAAGTCAAAATTGCAAAAGAAGCTTGACAAAAAATTGGAAAATTGTTTGAGAATTTATACATCATGGTACGAAGTGGATACCTTTCCCTACGACAAGGCTCTAGTAGTATGTAAGTCGATTACTGAAAGGAGAGGGGCTAAAAACAATGGCACCAATACAATAGATGACCCTATTGCAGTAGTTGACTGTCAAGAAAGAGAGAGTCAGTCTCAAAGATTTGGTGAATCAAATGATAGAGATGATCCAGGTCCATCAAGTTGGAAGCTTCCATTGGTGGATATCCCATGATATATATGTTCATATAATAATTAATATATTCAAATATTCAATACATTGTTCTGAATCTCAAACAAGGATTAACACTCACCCCAAACGTGCCTAAAGGTAATCATATTGATTCCATTTCCATTTTGATTGAAGAAACATTAAAAATTCATGTTTTAATGAGTATTTAATATATTTCACATACAATGTTGTTGATCTCTTTTATAGAAAGCATACACCGTGGCTGGTTGGCTATTACATCACAATGCATTTATATTATTATATACTTTAGGCATATAAGAGTTGTGGTGCTTAATTCTGAGATAGAATAAGTGGCTTTTCTTGAATCATTACTGAAATGAAAATTTAAAAATAACAGTATTCCTCATTCAACTTGCTTGAGACATGCCTTGTATGAAAAAATGAAGATTTTCATTGCAACAAATGGAACAATTTTCAAAATGGATCTAAATACACTAAAGAGTAAATCCATTCACATATATATTTAACTTATGCACCTCTTTGTAAAAGTTTTCTTCAACTACAAGCAACCTAAATATCACATGTTTATTAATACAATAAACATAAAGACAACTTTAGTCTATTAATAATACAATTTAGGATTTTTATTTATGACGATGATTTCCTCCCAAATAATAGAAAAAACAAAACCAAACTGCCACTTCAACTTGGAATCAGGCTCCACAACTTTAACTAATTATATCATCTTTTGTAATATGCTCCACTCTTCATCTATTGGAATTGCAATTTGTTGTAAATCAGAGTGACTGACATGTAACTTTGTTAGAAATTCATAACTGATAGTGGAGCTTTCCTTTACTATTGAGTGCAAAATTAATGAGAAGGTTATCAATGGTTTAACAGATTTAAATTTTTTTTTCTCATCTAGCTTCTCAGGAATTTGGTCCTTCTCTTGAGTAGTTTTTTCTTTCATCTTCTTCTACAATGCATCCTTCTTAATGAATTGGTGTGTATTGTCAAAAGGAATTGGAAAACCAACCTTTGTGAACTACTGTACCTATCTATGCGGCTCCTGTAACATTCTTTGACACTTATTCAACAATTCTTGTGCGTCGCCCAACATCATACACTTATGAATGATAGATGATACCTTTATTAAGGCATCAAACCGGTTCTGAATTCATCTGGATGCCAATTATGTGTCACTGAATTTGTAGATAGCTTCCAAATTTTTCTTTGCTGTATCCTCTCTTAAAGCCATCAATTTTTGGCTACCTGTTACGTATTCATGGAGCTTGTCAAAGATTCTCTATATATTATTCATGAATTCAAACAATCTAATCAAATCATCAAATTTTTGGTTTATTTTCCCCCAAATATTATCCATCATATTAATCAATGCCTTTTTATGAAATCCAGATAGTTTGATGTTGGAAGACTCTATTTCCTTTTTTGCTTTCGCCAATTCCTATTGCAATATTTCATTTTGTTTTTTCTCATCATCCA